>CM055111.1:10548284-10555784 GCA_029204225.1 Diphasiastrum complanatum | reverse complement strand
CATTTTTGCTTAGAAACAATGTACACTCCTGAAGTTAGACATACTCTCTCTCTCTCTCTCTCTCTCTCTCTCTCTCTCTCTCTCTCTCTCTCTCTCTCTCTCTCTCTCTCTCTCGCACATGCGCGCAACATGCGATCAAGGGCACGACACATCTAAGCATATCATTAGCACGAGGTGAAGTAAGGTTGTCCACACTCACTGAGCTTGAGGGAGTCATTGTGCAACATGGTGGCCAGGTTATGGACTTGGGGACACTCTTATTTCCATTTCACTATATGCAGCTGACGTAGTCTTGGTTTCTCCTACCCATCAAGTATTGAAACGACATATTGATTACATGCCTTTTGCCATGACAGAGGTTTGGAAGTGAATGTAACAAAGACCAAGGTCATAGTCTTCAATACATCTCACTCATTCATGCAGCGCTAGATTCTTACCAGGATGATCAATCGTTTGGATGAGCCTATACATACATGGAAGTTATTGTTTCAAACGACATATGCGTGATCCACAGAGTATGTGTCAATAGTTACACCTACCTCTCTATGTATGCAATTGAGTCATGGTGTGCTGAACTGAAAACCTCAAATTGGGTAAAATTTTCATGTCTCCAAGTATCTATGCCATCACGCATGATTTGCAGTAAACCCTTAGTCCCACATCTGATCGTCTTGGCCACTAGTTACAAATAGAGGTTGGATGCTTTCAGGAGATTCCACGTGAGAACAAGATCTGTCAGTTACACTCCATGGATGTGACAGAGTAAAAGAGCATGTTATCTTTCAATGATCTCTCTACTACAAGATTTGAGAGAGAAACTATTGACTTTTTTGAGATCAACTAGTATCCCTACAATGGCTATGAGGAACAGAGATATATTCCCTTGATTGTTAAAGAGATGTTCTAGTTAAGGAGTACCACATGCTGATAGAGTTTGCTACAACCGTTCTTCACCTTACACTTCTATCACCACTCACAAGCAGTGAGTGATTCAAAGGACGACGTAGAGGGCACCACTCTTAAAACCAATGCAAGCATGCCACATGCCGTACCATAGTCCACAAAACTCGCCATACTGCTACATCACATATATCCCACTCTGGTACCTCGCAGCAATCAGCACGATCATCACAATGGACTGTGTCTTCGACAGCCACTTCTACCACCTCCACCATTTACATATTTTTTAAGACCTCCTTGATTACTTTATGGCCTCATCACATCATATGAGATACATCTACTAGATAATTGTATTATAGTGCATATTAGATTCTGCTTGGACTTTTGGTATTTCATTTCATGTACTTTGTCATATTAGTTATTTAGTAAGTTAGATTGTTTTTGGGGACATTTTTATACACTCCCATGATGATATGCTACACACATGAGATGTACTTTTCAGACTTAGGTACCTTTTTGGTACCTTATAGACATCAATAAAGCTTCCCTTCTTTCTTTCTCTCTCCAAATCATTGCATTTTGAGGATATTTGATCAAGCGAATGTTACCTCACCTATTTTCTCTGATATTTGACTTTGGTATAAATATCAGCATCCATAATAACTTAATATTGTCCTATATTCTCGTGATAGTGAACACGCTATATGAGTATCCAAATTAGTCTAATGTTTATTCTTTGGTTTTTGTAGCAAAAACACATTGCCTCTCGTATGAGAAATACTTGATACACAATATTTTAGTTTTATATAAGTATTTATGAAATTAATAATACAGTTTTATGTATCTCTCTCACTCGCTAATAGTTTTCAAGCGGCATGTCCAAAACTTTACGCTATACCATTTTAGGAACTTACAAGAGAATAATACACTTTTTATCTCTCTCACTCGCTCATAAAATTCATGAGGCGTCTCCAAAACTTCAGGCTGGATGGAGTCCTTAATTAGACTTGCACCACAACTAATATTGACTACCTTTCAGACCTAAAAACTCAGCTGGTAGGTACTTCACCAATAGGGAGCTCCTAGGTTCAATACCTTCTCCAATCACAGCATATATCTTTTACAAGGAGAATTCAACCATCTAGTCTCAATACCCATTAAAAATGATCACAGGATAAAAAAACAAGTTTGACAAAAGTTGCATATACATCCATAATCCAACTATGCTTTGCAGCACTAGAGCAGAGTGTTGAAGAACAATTCACCAGTTGGTGTTTGTGATACTAGATTCATATAAGACTCATACTAGTGTACTACACAAACCAAGATGTCCAGTAAGCATGTACATAACCATGAACATGCTTGCAAGCAATGATAGATTGTTAACAGCTCCTAGTAGACCTGTCTTCGTTTGAGTTATATCCAGTTTGAGATATATATAAAGTTCAAACACTTATTTTTCTCAGAGACTTTATGATGCTCAAAAAATACCTCTAGAATGTCCTATATAACACACTATGCTTACAAGTACTTACAAGCAGAATATTGGAAAATGATGATATCAGCAATGCAATGGTTGCAAGCACCAAAATTCCTGTCTCAGGTGCAGCCTGGAAAAATACGTTAATCACGCAAAGAAGAGATCAACCAGTGATTTTCATTATTTCATATAATAGCACACACTACACAATTCATAAGGAGATTGTTTCAAAATAATAATTTCAACTATCATAAGTAAGCATACCAGTTGCAGAATCCGACCAAATCCAACATTGGCTGCCTGCAGGACAAGGATTATTCACTCAATTTGGTCATAACGTGATACAAATACAGTCTGCTAAAAAAAACATCAATACTTTTGGAGGCAAGAACTAAAACAATAGCTCTAGCAATGCAAGAATTATAATAATTTTTGAACTAATTTACAAGAGAGTTTCAAAATTAGGGCTTTGAAAGTTGAGATGCAAACCTTGACACCATCCCCAAGTTCAAGGTCTGATTCCACTGCACCATTGGGTTGATATAATCTCTTATGCTTTCTCTGATGTGTACAAACGCAAACACAAGCATCTTTTAGACAGCATGAATAAATCAAACGAGCAAGAAAATGCCATAGAGCAAAATCTCCATCACCCCTTCAACAAAAAATAAAACTGAACAGCGGAGAATAACAAATAGGAGACATATTATCCTGAATCTTTGGAAGAATCAACAAAGCAATCACACATTGAAGTCGGCCACCATGGAATGTACAACCTTTACAATGTTTCTTTCACAGAGATCGAGCAGTCGCAGTAAAAAGCCCCGATATACATATAATAATATATATATATATATATTGATATTGGAAAAAGTGCACCGTGCATGCAACAAATCAACCGCCTTCAAAATCAGAGATAGCTTTCTAAGGTCTGTTGGCAGCCGCCTATAACAATGATATTTCCAAAATAGTTATAGATCTCCCTTGAGTCTCCAATCGTATGCCTCGCAAACTTTGCCAATCATCGTGTGTGAAAACTACGGTCAATAATTTTAGACTTACATAACCGGAATCAATGCTAGTCAAAATCCTCAAAGAAAGACCCACATTTATGACAGACCTGAATGCAACCACGTTGGCTCAATCAGATGACTTCATCTATAAGATTGACTTAAGACAGTTTTCTATAGAATTTTGCAGTCGGTGCTGTGATTATCTTAAACGTTTGAAGTTTGCATCCTTGATTCCAGACTTATTAGTACAGGGAGCATGGTAGATATGTCTCTCAGCATGCAAATTTCAACTCAGCGAAAGGTGTCCTCATCCTCAGCTAACAGACCGTGTCTAAAGAGGTGTCTCAAAAATTCAAATTAAGATTCTCAAGAGAAGAGGGCATCGTCAAATCAAACTGAAAATATCTGAGTAGTATTTGTTTCCAAAAAAAGCTTACCGTATAGGAAAGTAAGCAAGAAAACATGCAACCGGGTAATCGTGTAAAAAATCTTGCTCTGGATTATACGAGGCAAACAAAAAGCCTCTCCCGTTAAAACTACGTAATCAGTAAAATAAAGGATACGTTCAGCGCGATTTACATTTATCTGCCGGTTGTGTGACTGGAAGCAATGCTCAGGTGTTGCACAGATCTACTATAAACAAAATATGTACAAGTTTTCTAACCTACAGGGACTAATTTTGATGTTTCTCAATTGAACTGATGTGTGAACGTTGCTGGAAGAAAAAGCGAGCTCGAGCCGCAAAAGAAATGCACCGCACTGGCGGTGAAAAAAGAAACCAAAACCAAACTGCATCGAATCAACGCACTTATAAACTAAATTCAGCAACATCAACGGAAAGGAAATGCAAAGAAAGGAGCGCACTAGGTAAGATTTCGATAGCAGGGGCGTCCTTTCATTAGCCATAGCTCTTCCGTTGCTCTTCCCGAAGAGCACAAGACTCGGCTCCGCTACAATTCAGCACGCATGCATGATGATGCTGATTTCCGAGTCACAGCCACCCGCATGACACACCAACCACCAGAAAGACAAGACAAGCGAAGCCGAGAGTGGATCTTGCCCGCACCAGGGCTCCCCCTTTAAAACCACAACAGGAAGCAACACGGGTATGCCTCCCTCTTCCACTTATTAAACGAAAAGTCTTTACAATTTTATATCAGGATATATGCGTAGGCAGGATCTTGACAGCAATGCTCGTAAAAGGCTAGAAAAATGGAGACGATAGGATCGATCGAAACAATTCTCGTAATATACTAGATTATTGTGGACGAGGAAGACAGGATCGTGAAAGCGATGCTCGTAAACAACTAAATAAAAGGATTCTTGATATTATCTAATATCAGCCAGTGGGATCGGGCTTGCCAGCCCTTCTGCCCTTCACGGACGTCAAACTTTTCTTTTGGCAAAATGCAAAGTGAAAGGCAAATCAATTTACGTTTCTCGTGAAAATTAAAAATGCCATACTTTGTTAATAATAATAAAAAAAAATTAAGTGTTCCTTTTAAACATACATAGAATTATGTGGGGATGGCAAGGCTCGGCTCGGAGCGTGCTTCAAGGGGCTTCTTCCTTGGGAGACAATTGCTAAACCGCAGAGCACAAGAGCCTCACTGGACAAGGCGAAAGGCTTGAGCCCCTCGATCCTTCCCCTATGTAATGCATCATAGGTTGGGTGGGGGAGGACGAGAGGGTGGGTTCCGTCAAGAAAGGGCCTTTGGTTGAGGGTAGTAGCACTAGGCAAAAGGGCGGAAGGGTAGAGGTGACAGACCTTCTTTGTTGTGAAAACATTTTCACTTTTTTATTATAATCATCTACAAAGGAAACAAAGCAATTTGCTCCTCCTTTGCTCTTAGTTGATGAGAAATTATTGATGTTTTCTGGTGAGTTTTTTACACATCTTCCAAAGAAAAGATGTGTAAAAAGATTGTCAATTTTTTTAATATGCACCTTATGGGAAACTTCTTCCAAAGACCTTCCACTGTGATATGGCATAGCACCCTTTGGCGAAGGACCTTCTGACATCGAAACGGTCGAGGAGGGTGGAATTTTCCCATCATGAGAACATTTTTACTATGTTTTTCTCATAGATTTTTTTAACACACCATTTCACCAAAAGGGTGCATGTAAAATAAGACAATTTTTTTTACATTTACCTTCCTATATTCACAAAAAGTGCATGCAGTAAAATATTACTCAAAAAAGATAGGTGCATGTAAAAGAATAGGCTTGCATGCATTTATGTGGAGGAGGTGCATGTGCTTAAAAGAATTGATTTTAGTTTAAAAAGAAGTAAATAAATGTATGAGTGTTTTGAATATCATGGTTTTAGATTTAAAAATAAGTAAATCTTTTTATTTAGGGAGGGGGGTTAGGTCGCCCTCAAAGGCATTCATCTAGGGAAGGACTTTTGGCCGAGCACAGTAGCTCAAGGCGAAAAGCCCTTCTCATGGCAGAATGTCCAAAAATCGATTAAAAGTGCATGTCAAAAACTTTGAAAAGGAAATGGAGGCGCACGGAGACTATGCACGGATTCCATTTTTTTTCATGAAACATAAAAAACTGATTTTATTTTTAAAAAACATCAAATTTATCTCAAAAGAAGTTGAATATATGTCAAGGAGAGATGAGTGTGTTCCTTAAAAAAAAATGATTTTAGATTTAAAATAAGTCTACTTTTTTTGGGGGGGTTTTAAGCTTTTAAAAAAATCAACTCTCAAATATACAGGTCACATGAAATTTAAAAAAATAAAAGTTTAATCTGAAAGGCCAGGGTGCACGTCAAATTCCAAACTCACATAAAAAAAACTAAAATAAATAGAATGAAAAATAATTAAAAATAAATAATAATAAAATGCAGATGATAAAGATGGGGAAACCCTTTTCCTGATACAAGTGCTTCGGTTCAATTTTCACGTACAGTCGTCGTCCATTATTAATAAGTATCGAGTTCGATAGGACTTCCGTCACTCCTCCAGGTCAAGGGTTCGACTCCCATCCACTACAGACATATGAGCGACAATAAAGTGATCTTTCACTTACATACAGTACTCTGAGGGTGGGCCGACGGGCACGAGCTGACAGGCTGTGTAAGCACGTCTTAGGATTGCCCATATAAAAATTGGGGGTATTCCGTACACAAGGAATCTTGTCAGCGTACGGGGGCAGCTTTGGCATCGCCGAGGTACGAAAACTACAGCAGAAAGTACGATAGTACATCCTGGAGACTCCGTGGGAAGCGTGCCACCCCCCGTACGTTCTCCAGTCTGCGCATCCCTCGTTCAAGCAGGACGCCCCGGCGGCCGACAGTCTGGCGCGACGATGGGGCTTACTTCATGACACGTCGTATATTTTACGCTTTGTCACTGAGATCACGACACGTGGCGATCCTGGGGTATTCCTCATTATCATAAACACGTGGCGGAATCGGAATGGGTATGATGGAATCTGACGGTATTCAGCCTTTGAGTCATGATACGGCCCCCTTGCTTGCCCCCGTCAATGGCATTTTTGCTGTAAAATAATGGCACTTTTGAAGAAAGATACTAGAAGAAATACTTCAAAGAAAACTGACTTCATGTCTGGACTTTTCATTTGAAGGGAAGGGGTGGGGGCCTGTCAAACTGCCACCCAAGGTGGAAACCAATGAACAAGTTGCCCCGCCACCGTTGGATGTAATCACAAACGTCCAGATCTTGCCATTGTTTGCATCGTAACCGTTCAAAAGAACCTTTAAGTGCCAACATGCCACATGGCAAACATCCAAGCTGGTGTTTGGGAAAGGGAAAGTCGGCAATATCGGAATCTAATTAGCACCTCTTCTCAAAAATTGACATCATGAAAACTTTGATGACTTTATATCAATGCTTTGGATACCTTTATGAGTATCCCTCAAAAAACCTGCATTTTATAGAACTTCTCAGTTTTTGAAAACTTATACTTAATAAAAAGGTCTTATATATGCTTTGTATACAAAAAGCCTGCATTTTATAGAACTTCTTAGTTTTTTGAAACTTTTACTCATAAAAAAGGTATTGTATATGCTTGTTATAAAAAATCGTCAGACATTTTATGATGTCAGTTCTTGAGAAAACTTGCTGGATCCATTCC
>CM055111.1:10094999-10538284 GCA_029204225.1 Diphasiastrum complanatum | reverse complement strand
AAATGTGAGCATAAAAGTGCTTCACATGGATATACTCAAAAACTCTATTTTGGTAACATAAATGTAGAAAAAGTCTCCCTAAGTCGCAACTAGTGGAAAATTGGAGACGTCCAGTCGTTGAAATGCTGATTTGCCTTCTAACTATCCCTTCTTCGTCCTGCACATTGATTAGGATCTGTAAGAATTCAACTTTTGATTGGTAAGTCATCCTTGTTGCCATTGCTTTGTCCTTCCTTCCCTTTGAAATCTGAAAATTGCTTCTTTTTTTTCTCGTTCCTAATCCAGAAATAATTGAGTTCGGATTATTAAGATTGAAAGAGCATGTCCTTTTGTTCGAGTTCTAGAAGTGCTTGTCTTGGAGGGTAGAAAAGTTAGGACGTTTTAGAAGATGCTCTATTTCTCGGATATTTTTGGCATCTCCCAAGGATGCAAGCAATTTGGCAGAAGAGTCTTTAGCAAGTTCGATGGAAGCATAAATCATGTACTGGAGGATAAAGATAAAAGTAATATGTGATTTCATTACATCCCTGGCCAGTTTATTTAGCGACATGAAGAAAGCATTTATCTGGTTTTGGAGGGAAGCACCAGGAAAAAAAATCTTGGTAAGGTTATTCATAATGAACCAGATAGCCTGATCAAACTAGATGATGGAGGAACTAGTTTTGCATTTTTCATCGCATCTACATTTGAAAAAAAGGTCTTTTCTAGTTCCAGATTCTGGCTTGGTGTAAGTTCATTCTATTGAAACCAGTCTCAAAGTGTTCTCTGGTCCTGGCCCAGACTTGCTCAGAGGGGCAACGAGAGGGTTCAAATTTGTTCATGCGAATAATGATATCAAAAGAAACGGGGGTCTCAAGTGAAGGATTCTTGTGTAGTGCAGCCAATTTGCAGACTTGCATTTCTTTTTTAGTCAGATGAGTCATCATAATCCAAAGGTCAATAGGAATAAGTGCAAGGAAACTAACAGAAGGAAGACTCCAGAGTTTGTAAGACTTAAGGGTGGATTTGTACTCAATGACTCTAGGAGGAACAAAAGGGACTTGGCAATTTTTGGATTGGCAGAAATTATAAGGTCACCAATATCGCAGATGTCTTGAGAGAAGATCTCAAGTTGAGAGGCACTGTCTTCATCAAGGTCTTCAGTATAAACAAGCGGGTGCGGAGATAAAGGAGCATCAGAAACAGAAGGGGTAGTAACAGTAGAAAAAAATACCATTTTCATTTTCCAAGCACATGAACACTTTTCTAATGTGCGAATTGTAAAACTTCTCCTCTTCTTCAAACTTTTCAACAAAATCATTAAGACATCTATAAAGATTTTCCACAAGGCTCAACGGTTGTCTTTTCTTAACAAACTCAAGATAAATATTTACCCAGTCAATAGTCTCTAGTAGATCAATCAAGCTAAGAATCTTATTCTTAGGTCCACCAGAAGGACACGTAGCCCTATTAGTGTTAATGATCAATGGCCTTTTTTATACAGCAAATAATAGTCTGAACAAAAAAGTTAGGTGGAGGTAGGGGCTCCCCATAACCCAAAGAGACAACTTCCTAAGACCATCCTGTGGACTAAACCATAAAAAAATATCTTTGTTAGCTTATGAATTGGATAAAAGGTCAAGATTTCAGCACTATCCCAACCAAGGAATAGTCAGATTTACACCACCAGGATGCATGGAGAGAAATACAAAACTGCACTTAGTTCCACTTGACAAAGAAAGACTGAAATATTTAAAGCCTTTATTCATAATGCAACAAGGTAAAGTATAGCTGGAAAGTAAATTACAGTACTATAAAGCACCATAAAGCATAACCACTTTCAAGACATCCAGTTGATACATGCCACCATCCCACAAAACAAAATTGCTCAAGTTAGTTCAGTGAGGAAGACATGTGTCATGGCTGAACGACAATTGTTATTTATGTCCAAAAGAAGTTATACTACTTAACAGCTTTAAATAGCATTTTAAATCATAGTCCAATCTTTTCAGACAACCGGTGTTTTAGTGAAAGGCCAAGTCATTATATCACTGTATATGGGCGAGTGCCATATTGATTAGCTTATGGTCAATTGGTCCATATCAGTTCATTTTAAACATAGTGAAGTATGAGAAAATTTTAACCATTAAAGTTTTAATTAGCCAGAAGACCTAGTGTGGACACATGTGCTGTGGTGTCAGAGCAAATCCATGCTATACTAACCCAAGTGACCCTTAAAGTGTAAGGTATGTCACACACTTATGTCCATACTCCTGAGCATATCCATGCTTTCCGGTCATATCTCACCAAGAGTCTAGAGTAACACAAAGACGGGTATAGTTAAGTGCTTCCATGGTTGTTATATATGAGTAACATAACAACCATGGTATAGGAACACTGTGTGTAGGAAAGACGTGATTAGTAATTAGTAAGAGACTACCAGTGTTTCTACTAGGTATTAGGGCAGATCTGTGCCATTCTTATCCTTAAGTAGAAACCACGACTCTTACACATATCCATGCTATCTAAGATCGTTTTATTGGAGTCCTTACTGTTCAGTTTTATGACAGGATTTTGTTTCACGATGAGTTAATTTAACTTGTATACAAGGTAAGATGTGGTCTTATGTCGTTTATTTTTCTGAAAAAAGGAAGTAAGAGCACGATTGTGTAGAAGAGTGCTATATCTTAAGGATGTATAGAACTGAACATACCATGCTTGCTGAAGCTGCAAAGAGTCTGCTTACTCTAAAAAAGTGTACCTGAATGGTTGTACACGTGGCTTCTTGAGAGGCTGCCATTGTTTCTTTTGCTTCGAGATAATTCTTTCTTTTTGGGTCATAGAAAGCCATTTTTTTTTTTAGCACGTATTTGCTTATAAAGAGTTACAGAGAAACCGTATATAAGACGTATTCGGAGTGAGCTTGGACACTCTTGAGCATTCTAGCTCACTTTTTTAGAGTTGATTAGAGATTGCTATTGCGCTCACTGCTTATTAGCATTGCGCTTATTCAAACTTTTATTTAGTCGCTTAGAGATAGCTTAGAGCACGCGGTTTTGATCCCCAAACTTGTTGTACTCATTTACATTTGTTTCGTTTCATACTGAATCAATACTATCCTTTTATTGCATTCAGGTTTGTCTCAGAATGTATGCATTTCTATAATTCTTCACGATAGATTATTTTTTTGATAAATTCAATTCCTAAATGTTTGGCTATGTAATCATTGTAGTACTAATGACTTCAAAGTTAGTTACTATAAGATCGAACATGATTTCTATCACTATTGTTTTGTTCGAAATTGATAAGCATAGTCATGCATAGAGAAACAGGAAGATAGTTAATTCCGTTGCGCATGATAAGTTTTCTTTCTTGTCGTTCGAATTCTTTTTATTCGATTCTTTTCAGCCTATCTTTTACACACCTCTTTCCAACATTAGAGACTTGCTATCTTCTACAATGAGGCAAAAAGTCTTATATACTCTGAGGGGGGCGATGCAAGTCCTCATTGTTGTTTGCTTAAAAAATAGGAATGAAAAGAGAAGATGAAAAAATAGGACGACAACAAATCATAGAAGGAATTTGCAAAGGAATAGATCTGAAGTTCTTGAAGGGATCAACTATCATCTTGAAGGGCAAATGAAAGAATCTTAGACCAATTGATTTAAATAATTAACTTGTTAATATATATATATATATATATATATATATATATATATATATATATATATATATATATATATATATATATATATATATATATATATATATATATATATATATATATATATATATTGGTATTTAATTTATGGGACAAAACTAGTGCTTTGAATTATTTACAGCATATGGATTGACTAAAAACCAATGGATTGCATGAGAACAAGCAATAATATCACATTCATGTTCAAATTAGATGCAACAAAATCAAATGCATCATTGAACACAATCAGTCCACTTGGCATGCCTAGCCCCTGTGACAGGTGAATACTGAGTGACTCATAGAGTACCACCTCCATGCCTCGCCCAAGACTTGTGACCCTCTTGGTCACCTCGACTACTTGCCGACTAGCATCTCGTCATTGACGGCTAGGGTCCTGACAGTCAACACACACCGCATCTCTGACAACTTGTCAGGCAGCCACACCGGGTCACTGCTCGTGACGCACCGGTCCCAATTTGGGACAGATGTCCTCCTCGGTCACTGGCCCTTGCCAATACTTGGCCTCAGGCCCTTTGGCCAAGGTAATGATAGAGTCGTAACTGGACTCTCTCTCTCTCTCTCTCTCTCTCTCTCTCTCTCTCTCTCTCTCTCTCTCTCTCTCTCTCTCTCTCTCTCTCTCTCTCTCTCTCTCTCTCTCTCTCTCTCTCTCTCTCTCTCTCTCTCTCTCTCTCTCTCTCTCTCTCTCTCTCTCTCTCTCTCTCTCTCTCTCTCTCTCTCTCTCTCTCTCTCTCTCTCTCTCTCTCTCTCTCTCTCTCTCTCTCTCTCTCTCTCTCTCTCTCTCTCTCTCTCTCTCTCTCTCTCTCTCTGATTTCCAAAGAATTGTCTTAGAGAGATCATGCATCTACAAACATGTACACTCTTTCGAACTAATTGAATTTGCTTCTGTACATACTGTGCATTGTCATGTGGTGTTGCTTGGATAATTCTCTATTTTGTCTGAATCGAGATGTGTGGACAAACAACTTATAGATTGAATCATTGTTTATGAATAATACTGCATATTGATTGTAATGCTCTTTATCTGATCTGTTTTACATAATCTGCTACTGAATAAATTTTTGTGTGTCCACAAAATCAACTGTTTCGACCCTCGCAACTTCCAAGCTTGGATCAAAAGCTATCATCGAATTATCGAAGATAGCGAGTTCATGCATCGAGGAGTCATTTGATTTCTGACAGTTGCCAGTTGTCTTGACTCTACGAATACAATGACTACTCTTGAGTTGAATCCCCTTCAACAGTCTTTCCTACGTGTTAGCAACCGTGCTAACACAGAGAAAATAAAAAGCAATAAATAAAACTCCGTGGCATGTGTTTTGTAAGTTCACGTATGAGTATCTGTCAATAAACTTCAACCATGGCATGTGTTTTGTAAGCCCATGAGTAGAAGCTTAAATAATAATAAAATAGCTTAAACTTAAATTTAGAACTTAGACTTAGAAAACTTAAGATTAGAAATATTTTACCTTAAGTTTTCCTAAGTTAAGAAACTTTGAAGTTCTAAATCCTAAGTTAGAAGTTCTAGAAAGGCCAGAAACATATTAGTCCCATAAGTTAGTAGACACTTATGGAAGACCCTCCTTGCCATAAAAGGAGAGGTATTTGCATTGTAAACAACACTTTGTGATTAAGGCAAAATTACTATTGTGATTATCTTGCATTTCATTGTGTTCCTATTGGAAGGTGCATAGCTTGAGGGAAGGTGCTCGGGCCTCCTCTTGCCTCCTTTCATTGGCCTTTAATTGTGGCATGGTTTGTTTTGTTTATTGCTTAGTTTAGCCGCAATTCTTATTATCTCCCTTCGGGTGTTAAGTAGGATTTAGCAATCTTGCTGGTTGGGTCTGCCTTAGCAAGGATTCTTATTGTTGTTACTAATTGGCTTTATTTCTGTTTCGGGCACTAGTTGGGTAAGCCTTAGTGCTCTCATTCTTGTTGATTCTTTCTGTATTTCTGTTGAAGCTTGTTGTAGAAACTTAAAAGTGGACGAATCTCTACATCCCTATACTATACCCGTAAGTAGATCTAGCCACCGCACACACTAGAAATACTTCCAACACTACATAATCTTGAACGTCTTCTTCACTTGGAATTAGTTAAGTTGGCATCTTCTTTGATGATTTTCTCTTCTTCATCATTGTAGCGAGTATTTCTTATCCACCTTCAACCCTAGATCCAAGCACATCAAGCATCAAAGGAGATGAAGAGGATTAACATGTTGTCACGTGGAGATTCGTTCCCATGAGAGCAATAGCATAGTTCATAATCAAGCAAATGCTTATGCTCCACATCTTACACTAACCATTAACACTATGAAGGTGAAATTAAAACTTACTTTTCTCTCCCTCACTTCTCTCTCACAAAAAGTATACCAAAAATCAATCCCAACAATTAGCAAATCCAGATAAAGCATGAGAGATAGAGGAAGGAATAAAAAAACATATATATATTCTAATTTGGAATCAACTAGTCCCTTTTTGTATTGTCATAATTGAATATGTCTACCATAACATGACTTGCATAGTCTTAAAGTCAATAAAGCTCCTGAAAGCAATGGCCCTCCTCAATACCCCTAAGGCATTGGCTCGAATCCTATGAGATGCAAATACTCTAAAATTGTACTAAGCACACCCACTTAAGCATAAAAACTACCTAAAATAAGAAAAATAGAGGTTATGAATTTTGTCAAAAACATCCAAGCGAAAAATGAATCGAGAAATTCTGATAAATACTATTTTTTTCTAGGAATAGTCAAGGTTGCTTAATATTTTTTGGTTTATTCTAGCTCAAATAAGCATGTTTTTAACAATATCATATATGTGCACAAAACAATATATAAAGCCAATATTGACTTTTGACACATTTTTCGAAAAATCAGATCACAAAGACCTAATTATTCCCCTTGATCTTTGGCAAACTTGGAGAGTACATCTAGCTTCATTACCAATGTAAAAATCATGCATCAACTACACATAGAAGATGAAAACTTAATAAGAACTTGTCATGAACACTTAGATATGATGTTCTATTATCTCTGTTTGTAGAATAGCCGCACAATATCAGTACTCACATGTGTGAATCCATGTACTCACATGTGTGAATCCATGTACATAAAAAAAATAACATTCTACACACAAGATCTCACTATATCACCACCAAAATACAAGAGTTGATGTAGAAACCCAAAGAAATATCTTCCATTAGAATGAATGAGAGAAGAATGAGAGAGATAAATTTCTCCCACACTTGTATGCCTAAATGTTTAAAATCTTATTTTCAAAAGGGTAATAATTATATTTTGAGATATAAAAAATTTGAAATATAAATTTTTTTTTCAAAAATAATACTATTAATAATACCGAAAAAATTCTGAAACTCAAATATAATTATGAATAGTAAAATAGTTAATATTGGAGATCTAATTGTAAACTCTAGTATTACTAGTAAGGATAGGTTTTGTGATACCATATTGATACCCATTATTACAACCAACCGAGACCCTTTATACTCACCAACATTGGTACAAATGGGCCGACATGATAGTTCAATGAAACAGGCCATTTGCAAATTGGAATTATACCCATTTTCAAGAGTTGTAATGCAGTGCTTAGCTTGCGATTTTTTAAATTTGCCATTTGCAATTTTTTGAATTTTGGTTTGGGATTCAAGGTATTTGGGGTTTGGGGATATAGGGTTTGGGTTTTGGGGTGCAAGGTCTGGGATATAGATTTTGGGGTTTGAGATTTCGATTTTGGGGTGGGGTTTGGGGTTGTGATTTTGGGGCATGGGCACTTTATCATAGTCATTATTGATTACTTCAGAATCACACTCTGATCTGAGATGCTTGACCCGTTCAATATAATCTCACACCCTTTTCCTCTTTCCCATTTTAATTTTACTTGAATGTAGAAAAAAATCTTCCAAAACTTTCTAGGTTTAAATCTTGTGATTAGGCTAGCTTTAACCACTTCGTAATCCATATGTTCAATCTCATCTTGGTTGTAAAACCAATCTTGTGCTGCTCATGTTAAGGCCATAAGAAATAGCTTAAGTTTATCCTGTGAAAAAACTTCGCCATAACCTCACATGATGATTCAAAAAAGATTTTGAGAAATCGTACTAGATCAAATAATCCATTATACTTTGGTAACTCTAGATGAGGTGATCTTCTAGCAATAACTTGTGGAACAACCATCGGAGGTTCAGGTGGCTCAAGATCATTGTCTGTATCATACATCTTTCCAGATTACAAAAAACAATGAGATTGAATCTAAATTTTTCAATCAACACTATCTCTGATCAGGTTTGTAAAAACTCTATCACTTGACAATAATCAGATTTTTGATTTTGGAAAAAAGATCTTGATCAAGCGATCAACACTTCTAGAAATAAGAATTTCTCAAAATCAATATCAAACTGTAAGATAATCTTTCAAAATTTTGACAATAGCTAGATCTGATAGATCAAAACTCAAAAATAGTTATGGCGAAGGTTCCCTAGATGAAGGTTGACTCGGCAAGGGTTATTTCACTACTATAGTGGGTAAAAAATCACTTGTCTGGTTATTTTTGACAAATATTGTAAAACGAACCTTCGTCTGATTGACAGTAAGTAAATTTGGTAAGGATAAGACTAGGGTAGAATTGGTGAAGGGTTCTTGTCTGGTGAACAATGGTTTTTTGTAGCTTGGCAAGAACTAAGATAGACTTTTTAGATAATCCAGATAAATCTACTAAAAACTGATGCAATACTATATTTGAAAATTTCAAATAAATTGGCAAAGGTTCAAGCGAAGGATCAAGAGTGATACTATTATTTTAACAAAAAAGAGCACTTTTTTTTGACAAAAATAGATCAATATAACAGCTAACCTTGACTTAATGTTCGACCAACTTATTGATTACTTAAAATAGTATATTGGACTAACTCTGACTCTAGCAAAAGGTTCAAACGAAAGTTCCTCTCAAAGAACTAATATTTTTGTAGAAAGGTCTTAAAATTTGTACAAAAGGTTATCAACAACTAGTGGAACATTCACTTTAGCCTTCTATTTTTTAAATTAACCTTTGCCAACCTAGCTATAGATAGATCCATGTATAATAGAACAGACAAAAATTGGTTTTCTATGTTTTTGGTTTTTTAGAAGTTTTTTTGGTGGTTTTTATTATAGTTTCTAGAACAATGATCAACCCTAACAAGCATCAAATCCAACAATTAGCAAATACAAAGAAAACATGAGAGATAGAGGAGGAAAGAAGAAGAGGAAGGACATTCCATATCCATTTCATAAGAGGCCCAACCTACTTGTATTGAAATGAAGAGAGAAAGTCTCTACAATAATTCAAAACTACCACTATATATAGTGGATTTTAGGGCTTTGGCCTCAAATCCTATTGGCCAATTTCTACCCTAACTATTTGAAATTCAAAAAGTGGAGGAAACCCATTTAAAAATTGGAGAGAATCAATTTAAAAATTGGGAGAAACCCTTTTTATTCACTAACTTGGCTATTAGGCCCCGTGACATTAAAAGTCCCGCAAAAAGGCCTAAAGTCCTTTTATTAACAAAAACTTGCCCAAAAGCAGCAGATGCAGCTAGAGAAGATGCAGTCACAGTTCGATGCAAAGTTGAAAGCATTGAAAGAGCAGAATGCCAAGCTTGATAAAGTAACTAACAAGATGGCTAAAACATTTCCTAGTAGAGAAAATGTTTGGTGTGCGATTTGTGTTGGAAATCACACCATAAATAAGTGTCCAACACACCAACGTGATCGAAGATCTACTCATTTTTATTTTTGTTGTTTGCAGTTTTGTTGTTTTCCAATACTTGCTGATTCTTTTTTGAAAAAGAAAGTATTAAGAAGAATGACAAATGAAAAATGAAAAAGAGAACAAAAACAATGATGAGCAAAAGTCAAAAAAAGTCATTCGATCAGAAAAAGAGAAAGATAATTTTTTCAGGAATCAAATTTTGATGAAAAATAACTTAAAAATTTACTTTTTTAGTCAGATCTTAAATGAGATGATCTTCGCCGAATTGCCAGATCATACATCCAGTTTAGATTTATCTATATTGAGTTAGGTGAAGATTCGTTTGCACAGTAAGTACTTGTTTTGAAGCTAGGCGAGAGTTCAGAGATATTCCACTTTGAGAATCTTCGCCGATCATGCTATAGTCATTATGGACCTTCGCTGACCTAATAGATCGATTCAAAATGCCAAAATTAGGCTAGACATAGGTTCAGATCCTAAAAATTTTCATTGAATGCAGTACCTAGGCGAAGGATACACTTAGGCGAGAGTGAAACCTTCTCCAGGAGCTCTAGAACCTTCGTCAAGCTACACCAATGGCCAAGAATCTTCGTTGAGAATTCTGGAAGCTATTTTTATAGTACTAAATATGCCTGCAAATTTTTGTCCAGTACTGATCAACCAAACTAGTACTTTGTCTAATAGACCCTCAAAATTAGCTTCTAAAAGGGTTGATTTTGATTTCGTTTCTCACTTGTGCTTGCGAAGCTCTTGCAAATTTTTCTCACGACCAAACTTTTTCAAAAAAATTTCACAGCCTTTTGATACACTTTCAAGCCTTCCATTCACAGTTTTTACCTATTTGGCATCATGTCTTCTAGTAATTCTAGTGTTTCACCCCCCCTTGTTGTTCTACATGATGTTCCAACCTCAACGGACATCATGTTGCTTTCTAGCACAAGCAAGTTGGTGAAATGGATGAACCTTGTCGAGCCTTTTCTCATAGCATTGGGACTCCACGAGTGTGTCTTTTCAAGCAAAATAAGTATGGAGTTCATCAACATGGCATTTGGTACTTGGAATGAAGCCAAGGCCAAAATTTACATCACCTTTCAGGGGGGTCATGTAGAAGGTGCAGGTCACTGAGGCCAACCTTGCTGCCATAGGTATCATTTCTAGGTCTCGACTAACCTCATCTCATAACCAGGCCAAATCTATTATCAAGCCATTTGTTAATACCACCATCAATCGATACCACACGAATGATGGTTATTTGCTTGGTAGAATCTAAGTACGAGTTAGATAAGGGGACTGTGCAACCTCATGATTGGTTCAAGATGGTCTTTGGAGAGTTACAGAGAGCTATAAAGAGTAACACCAAACATCAGTTCGCTGTTGGCTCTCTTCTATCCTCCTTGGCCGCCTCGTACTTAGTCAACAAGGTCCACGAATTTCATGCTGATTCCATGCTATCCACCTATGAAGTAGCACTCGCAAAATCTTCCCATCAAGCATCCTCATCCGAGGGTCATCGTAGAGTACATAGCAAGATTGTTGCACCATCCTCGCTTCCCGTGTCTCGTCGTCACACTCAGCCACCACTGTCAACTATGCCCATACTCCATGTTGTGACTCGCTCTACACTACTCGTTCCCTCAGCCACTGCCACTACCCTCGCCTCTGATTCCTCACAAGGGCAATATGTCACAATTGGATCTACCATTCTAATCATAGTTACCCAGGCCATCTCACCCCCACAAACTTCAGCTAATGGTTTATGGATACGATCAATGATTCTGGCCCTTTATAGGCAGATGGACATTTTGTGACACCATCGAGCCCCAGACCATTTAATCCCAATCCCTTTGGAATAGGATTCGATCAATTCCAGAAAACCTTTGAGACTTTTGAATCAGTACCAACATTCCAGCCAGATGGTTTTGAAGAAAAATATATCTTTGAAGAGGAAGATCCACAGGAAAATCTTCAAGGCCCATCACGACAACCTACGAAATTTGGATCTCATATCGCCATTGTTGCTACCACGATAGTACCATTAGATTCTGGTGACATCCTTGGGACTCATTCACACCTTGGACGAATGATCCAAACTATGCTTGATCAGAAGCCGCGATGGAAAAGCGAATTGCAGATATGGGATCAGAGGACACTCTCCTTAGCCAAAAACTCATCCAGCTAAACCGAGAATTGAAGATAGCCAAACAATATGAAGACAAGTTAGAAGCAGAGTTGAAGAAGGCAAAGCAACATGCGGATGCCTTGGAGACATATGTTTCCACTCTCCAGAATGCGTTGACTAATGCACAAGACCAGGTTGATAAAGCTGTCCCCCAAGATGCCAAGCAGCAAGTTCACTTATTGCAAGAACAACTAGACATGGCACAACTTGACAAAGAAATAATTCTAAGTAAATTGGATGCCACAGCGATGGAGTGGAACAACATTCTGTTGGAGGGTTTGTAGATCCCAAGGCAACCCTAACCCTAGTTAATAAATGAGAGAAATTTGGCACCTTGCGTGTGTAAATCCAACCCGACGACCACATATTTATTTGATTGATTATTAAAAGTTAATAACGAACTTTAGGCCTTTTTGCGGGACTATTAATGTCGCAGGGCCTAAATGTCAAGTTAGTGAATAAGGTTGGGTTTTCCTCCAATTTTGATGGTTCTCATACTTTTTTAAATTTGAATAAAAAGAGAGGCAAGACTGGACCAATAGGATTTAGAGGCCAGGGTCCTCCTCTCTACTATAAAAAGAGACCAACTCGAGTTGCTCCTGATGGTCATTTCCTCATTTTAATAAAGCAAATTGGTTCTTTTTAGAAATGGATTGATGAATGTCCGTGCTCTTCATTTCTTTTCTTCCATTTCTCATGCTTTCTTTGGATTTTGCTAATTGTTGGATCTGATCATTATTGGGATTGCTATTTCTTGTGCTTTTTGTGAGAGAGAAAGGGAGAGAGAGAAGAGTAAGTTTCTATCATTGTTGTGGATTTAGGGTTAATGGAAGTAGGGTTAATGGACGTAGTGTTAATGCTTAGTGTTAATGGATGTTAGTGTTGGATCCTCCATTCATGTTGAAATCTGAACTATACTATCGCTCTCATGGGAACGAATCTACGCATGACAACTAACTCCGTCTCTTTGATGCTAGATTGACTAGATCTTGGATTCAGGTTAGGCAAGGAAAGAAACCCACTACAATTTTGGCACCGTTTCCGGGGAGCTACGCCAATTTTTCAGTTTGTAGCATGTTTGGTTGATGGTTAGCTTGCATTAGGCATCTTGTCGTGGCATGAATAGTATTAAATCTGTGAGGTCTATGGTGAGATTTATCCTCAAGATAAACTTAAGTTGTTTCCTATGGCCTTAATAGGCGCAGCACAAGATTGGTATTATAACCAAGATGAAATTGAGCGTACAGATTGGGAGGTTGTTAAACGAGCCCTTATTACACGGTTCAAACCGCGGAAGTTTATGGAAGATCCTTTCCTACTTTTAAGTAAAATTAAAATGGGAAAGCGAAAAATGGTTTGAGATTACATCGAAACAGTGAAACGTCTTAGATCTGAATGTAAACCTGAGCTGATTAATGAAAATGCCATGATTATGTGATTTTTGTCAAGTCTACCTAAACGGATTAGACGTGAGCTGAAACGCCATAATGAGTACGCACTTTTGCAAAATGCTATGGACGATGCAATTCAAGAGAAGGATGAACATTCAGATGATGAGCCAAATGTCAGTATGTTGCCTTATACAGTAGGGCAGACTACTACGACATCCACCACTATTGCATCAACGAATGCCAATGCTACTGCAGAAATGATGCTCAATGAGTTCGAGAGACTTGGAAAGACCCAGCAGAAACAGATGGAAAAGTTGCAGTTGCAATTTGATGAGAAGATCAAAGCATTGGAAAATTTTCACGGAGAAGCGAACAAAGAACCTGAGAAGTACGCAAAGACTTTTCCTACCATGGAAAATATCTGGTGTTCTATTTGTACAGGAAATCATACAGTGAACGAGTGTCCTCAATTGAAAAAATGAATGGAAATCAGTGTTTGCCCTCTGTGTAATTCACCTGACCATGAGACTGCTTTTTGCAACTTCAACTCTCGGATAATTCAGCAACGGTATGCCCAGGTGGGATATCGAGAACCATAGTATGGACGAAATCTAGCAGCAAGACTGCGACAATCTACTCTTGGATACCCGGAACGTTTAGCTTTGCATGCCCCACCAAAACACTCTGCTCCTCCTGCCAACTTGATGGAACCAGAACCTTACGAAAGTATTGAGCAATGGAGCTATGGTAATGATCAGGAAGGTGGATCATCATAACAGTATGCCATTTATGCTGCCGCTCAACAACAAGCCTCGAGAAATTGGACCAGAACACCACTTGGATCCTTTGCATGTGGAGAAAATCACAGAGTTGCAGAATGCCCAAATAAAGAAAAATTTGTACCATTCTGTCATGATTGTGGCAAGGATCAGTAGCTCAGAATAAACCAAGAGCACCCTTGATGGTGGTCACCAGAGCACAAAAGCAAAATGAACTAGTAGTGGATCCAGTACCTGCTGATTCTATACCATTGAACGATACACCAATAGCATCGAGAGTCTATCCAAATCTTAATACAGAAAAACGAAGATATCAGGATATGAGACAGTGGATTAAACATCTGCAAGAAGAAGAGGAACTTGAGGCTGCTAAAGTAACAGCTGAAGTTCGGTCTTCACCATTGCAGCCTCCAAGAAATTTACGTACGAATATGAATAATCAATTACATCATCACGAAGAACCCTTCAAGATGACTGAACCGGAAGCACCGCATACAAAATTACTCATGAACATTTTGTCTAGCAAGATCAATATTTCATTGGGAGAGTTCCTAAAGTTGGTGCCAAAAGCAAAAGAAGTCTTAGTACAAAAGTTAACTCAAGAAGAACCAAAAGTCCATTAGGAGCCGCTTTTTTGTGCTGGATTTGAAGAATCTAACAATGTACTCCATGTTAAAGCCGCTTGGGAAAGTGAACAAAAGAATATCACTATGCCGATACAACATAGACAATTTTCTAAAGAAGCAGTCGTGATAGATGGCGGTTCAGGAGTTAACCTGATTTCTACAAAGCTATGTACAAAATGGGGCCTTACAAAGATTAAGCCTGCTACTTTTGCTATTAAGCTAGCTGATCAAACGATAGTTCGTCCACGAGGAATGGTGGAAGATATACTTGTCAGGATTGCAGGAGTATAGTTCATCATTACTTTCGTCGTGATGGACTTATCAGAAGCACCAAATGTCTACCGAGTTCTCTTAGGACGTCCATGGTTACAAGTTGCACAAGTAATTCATAACTAGGGTACCGAAAAAATCACTTTTGAAAATCGTGAACGTGCAGTTAAAGTTGATTCTACGACATGGACTATCAAACCAGTGGTTCAAAAAGCGGATGACGATTCATCAACAACGGATCACACTTGTGATCGACCAGAGAAAAAATTGGGAGTTCACTACGATTCTCAAATGGATACTGTCAATTGGAATTACGCTCTTGCAACAATTGATTGTACAGCAAGATATATGTGTCAACAAGATATTCAATTAGAGTTGAGTGAGATCTCCTTATTAGATCGAACATTGGATACGCCAATCACGTTTCCACTAAACGTGCTGAATGTAGCCTGGATATCAACGGAACCTATACAGGATCCAATTGAGGATGATCTCATACCAGTGAGCCATGCCTTAACTTATGTTGGCAATGCAGAACTTACGGATGAACAGATTCTACATCATATGGATCCGACCAGATTTGGAGTGCATAATATTCCTGATGAACCAACAATCAAATCGTCCAAAGCAGTTATATTGAAGGGAGACAGGATCACAGGTTCGATGACGAAGAAACAAGCTAAGCAAAATTATAATACGGTCCTGAAATGGGAAATCCCCCCTCAAAAGATCGATTCAAAGGAAGTGCCACCTCTATTGGATAAAGGCACTGGAAAAGTCAAGAATAATTCTTCAAGTCAGATTTTCAGCAAGACATCATCGTCTAGAAAGTCTTCACCTGTGAAGAAAGATTTATCATCCCGAAAGTCATCACCTCCACGATCAATTCCTACTAAGAAGGCTAAACGAAGATCCAAGACAAGTCCTTTTGAAAAAGAGATATGCCAGAGCATTTTAAACGTTATACACTGGATGATGTGGTTATCATATTACCTAAAGCACATCGTGAACCTGAAGAACACATGCCGAAATCTGAAATATACTATCGCTCTCATGGGAACGAACCTACGCGTGACAACTAAAATCCATCTCTTTGATGCTAGATTGACTAGATCTTGGATTCAGGGTAGGCAAGGAAAGAAACCCACTACACATTCTCTATGCGCAAGCTCCAAATCATTTCATCTCTAAAGAGGAAATCAGTTATTTGTTTCAGAAGGTCAAGACCTATCATCAATCATTGTCTGACTTACAAGACAAGTTTGATCGATTCAAGGGCAAGGCATTATCTAAATTGGCAAAGGCTAAGGCTACAATAAAAGACTATGAAAAATTCAACAATTAGGCAATCAACTATTTTTTCAAAAGACTTGACTAAGTTGGCGTCAGTATCAGCAAGATGGGATGATTGCTTGCCAATGCTAAGCTTCAATCCAAATATCCCAATGCGTTCGACAAAGTTTAGAATCAGTTGCCTATAACTAGATTGTACTATCGTGTCACGATGCTATGTGGATTATGGGAATCCAAATTCATTGCGTGGACAACATCAAATTGCGAATAAGTGTTTCTTTTTTCAGACAAGACCAATTTCAATACGGCGGCGTGCTTGGAATCTATAAAAAAAGTGCAGTACCATTTAATAAAGGTCCACCATTGAAAGGCCAACCAGAGCCCAAATTATAAATCTCGTGAGGTGTTGTGAAACCACCACAAGTTTTGGTGGGAAATACTATTGGAGGTTTTGCGTATATTAAAGCAACCCTAACCATAGTTAATAAGTGAGAGGGATTTGGCACCCTGCGTGTATAAGTCCAACGTGATGGTTACTTAGTTAATTGATCAGTTAAAAGCTAATAAAAGGACTTTAGATCTTTTTGCGGGACTGTTAATGTCATAGGGCCTAATAGTCAAGTTGGTAAATAAGAAGATTTCCCCCCAATTCTCCAATTTTTGAATGGGTTTTCTCCACTTTTTGAATTTCAAATAGTTAGGGTAGAAATTGGCCAATAAGATTTGAGGCCAAAGCCCTAAAATCTACAATATATAGTGGTAGTTTCAAATTATTGTAGACACTTTCTCTCTTCATTTCAATACAAGCCTAGTTGGGCCTCTTATGAAATGGATATGAAATTTTCTTGCTCTTCTTCTTTCCTCCTCTATCTCTCATGTTTTGTTTATATTTGCTAATTGTTGGATTTGATGCTTGTAGGAGTTGATCATTGTTCTACTTTTTGAGAGAGAGAGAGAGAGAGAGAGAGAGAGAGAGAGAGAGAGAGAGAGAGAGAGAGAGAGAGAGAGAGAGAGAGAGCTCTATCATTGTTGTGTAGTGTTAATAGATGTAGTGTCAATTGCTAGTGTTAATGGATCTTAGTGTTAGAGATGGATCATGTTCATTTGCTGGAATATGAGCTATGTTATCGCTCTCATGGGAACGAATCTCCTCGTGACAACTAGTTAATCCTCTTCATCTCTTTGACGCTTGTGTGCTTGGATCTAGGGTTGAGGGTGGATAGGAAATACCCGCTACAAACACTAACCATTAACACTAGCAATTAACACTACTCAAGCAATGGTAGATATCTCTCTCTCTCTCTCTCTCTCTCTCTCTCTCTCTCTCTCTCTCTCTCTCTCTCTCTCTCTCAAACACACACACATACACACACACAAAGTATAATAAAGATTAACTCCAACAATCATCAAATCCAATAATTAGCAAATCCAAAGAAAACATGAGAGATGGAGAAAGAAAGAAGAAGAGCAAGGACATTCCATTACCATTTGAAAGACGATCCATCTGCTTTATTGAAATGAAAGTGAATGTACAGAATAACTCGAATTCACCACTCTATATAGTGGATTTTAGGGCTTTGGCCTCAAATCCTATTGGCCAATTTCCACTTCCCTTATTATTTGAAATTCAAATTTTGGGGGAAGCCTTTTTTATTCACTAACTTGATTATTAGGCCTTGCGACATTTAATTCTCGCAAAAAGACTTAAAGTCCTTTTATTAACTTCTAACTAATCAAATAACTATGTGATCATCAGGTTGGACTTATACATGCAGGGTGCCAAATTCCTCTCACTTATTTACTAGGATTAGGGTTGCCTCGATATCCGCAAACCCTCCAGCCGTATTACCCACCAAAATTGGTGGCGGTCCCACGACATTGATTTATTACTTGGGGCTCTGATTAGCCTCGCGCCAGACCTTTATTAAATGGTATTGGACTTTCTCTATGAGCTCCAAGTGCGGCTGATTGAAATCGATATTGTGCGAAAAAAAGCACTTATTAACTCCTAACAACCACTTAGACGTTGTCCAAGAGATGAATTTGTTCTCCCATGAACCACCCATCATCGCCACACGGTAGTAGAGCCTGGCTATCGGCAATTGATCTGGAACTTTGTTGGATGCCATTGGAAGATTCGGATCGAAGCAGAGGGCTGGTAAACAATCATTCCATCATGCTTGAACAGACATCAACATAGCCAAATCTTTCGCATATAAGACTGACTGCCTAACCATCTGATCTGATGAATTCATATACTCCCTGGAGTATGCTTGAAGGGACCAATTAAAATCAACTAAAATATTCCAATTGTATAACTGGTGGATAATCATCCAATTTGTTGTTTGGATGGTGATTTTATCTACTGGAACACCGAGATCTTTTCATTTATTTTTGCTTGGCATTGGCACATAGTAAGGATCTACCCTAAGCTATCATGGGCTCGCAGGCTTGTCACATAACTCTTGATTGAGTCTTGGAATTTTTTCAAAACCTATTTTGCGCCATGGTGGTTGCTCACTCAATGCGGGTAGCTTATCAAGCTATTTTTTGGCTTCTATCTTCGATGTCTTGATTTTGCGCCACGGTGGTTGCTCACCCAATGCGAGTAGCTTATCAAGCTATTTTTTGGCTTCTATCTCCGATGTCTTGATTTTGCGCCACGATGGTTGCTCACCCAATGTGGGTAGCTTATCAAGCTATTTTTTGGCTTCTATCTCCGATGTCTTGAACTTTATTATTCAGCCACCCCTCGAGGATTGTTGAAAATCAAGTTTACAATTGTATCCTTGGTGAATACTAATTTCTATTTCAATATTCTTCCTGCACATTTATTGATCTTTGATCTAGAATCAAATGAAACCTATTTTAGGTTCTATGTCTGCTCATCTGATACTTGCAAGAATCACAACACACAGACGAACTATTTGAAGAACGACTACATCAGGCTTCCGGCTGATCTCCAGCAAAGGGTAACTAAAGAAACAAAGTATTTTGAGCCACAAAGATTTGTTAGCTTTCGAGCTCAAGTCTACGGAAACACAAGGGAGCAGTCCATGCATAAACACTAGAGATTCGAGGACTGAAGACCCGAAGCTGACGGTAAATGTTTGGTGACTAAAGGCCACTTGAACGCGAAAGGAAAACGTTTGTGGAACCAAGGCGACCTAATGACAAAGCCAAAAGCACAAGAAGACACGAAGAGCCAAGGGGTGGTGGATTTCCACACGTCAAAGCACAAAGGAGATTATGAAAGTA
Organism: Diphasiastrum complanatum; assembly: GCA_029204225.1. Classification (NCBI taxonomy): domain Eukaryota; kingdom Viridiplantae; phylum Streptophyta; class Lycopodiopsida; order Lycopodiales; family Lycopodiaceae; genus Diphasiastrum; species Diphasiastrum complanatum. The sequence goes on along the minus strand of CM055111.1, from coordinate 10,519,020 downwards.
CAAGGAAAACGTCATCCTCTAGAGACTGACAGGATACTGTTGGAACGTGCCTAATCAGCCGTTCTTGTAATCTCCTGATCAACTAATCATGTCCTCTTCTCTATATACCTAAAGATCGTAATTACTAATCTATGGAGATGCAAGAAAAGCATTGGCAGTATACCGCACATTGGTTTTACCTTGTTGAATGCATAAGCAAATTATACATAGGTCAGCAATGTCTGTCTACACCTTGGAGAATTGTAGATCCTGTCACAGACGGCAGTAGACCCGAGGACAGAATCAAATTCCATCTAGGTTTGTTTCTATGAGAACTCTTCTCAGCAGTGGCATCAGAGCATCGGAGATTCTCAACAATGGTATCAGAACAACGAGCTCATATGTTTACCAGTATGATTTTTAGCATGCTCTTTGAATTGTCTGAACTTGATGAAAGCCTCTGATTTCTACTTAATGAAATAAACAACTATTCTTCTAGAGAATTCGTCAATAAAGGTAATGAAATATTTTGCATCTAGCAATGATGGAGTTTGCATAGGTCCACATAAATCTGAATGAACAACATCTAACAGACCTTTTGTTGCATGCCTATGACTCGATCTAAGAGGAATCCTAGTCTGCTTTCCAAGAATGCAGCTATAGTAGACAGGGAGATTGAGTTTGCCAGAAGGGTCAAGATCAAGTGCTAGGGATTCTCTGGACATGTTCAAAACAGATGCATAATTCAAGTGTCCTAAGTGATGATGCCATAGTAATGCTTTATTGACAAGAATAGAAGTTTTCAAGGCTTGACTAGAATCAAAATAACAATGTGCCAACCTATAGAAGTATCCATGCTTCTTGTTGAGTGCAAGGATCTTATTACTCCTATCGATAATTTTGCATTGATCAGACTCAAACTCCACCTTATGACTTAAATTTGTAATGCTACGTAAGTTATTATATGAGATTGGCATGAAGCAGGTAAATCCCACTGTTATTTTCTATGACAGTCAAAGTGGAATACAATTGGCTAAAAATCCTATCTTTCACGCAAGGACAAAACATATTGAAGTAAAATATCACTTTGTGCGTGAAAAGTTACAATCTGAAGATATAAGTATTGTACATTGTTCTACGTTATTACAAGTTGCTGATATATTTACAAAAGCTTTAAGTAAAGAAAAGTTTGAGACTTTTAGAGCCAAACTTGGCTTAGATCTGGTCATGTAAAAAGCCTTTATTTGTAATACTATCACTAAAATAAAAAGAGACGTTGATCATTGAGGGAGAGAGTTAAAATAGCAATGATCGACTTATACAGTGCTTTCTTATTTCGACGGCAACACGGGTGCTTAGTTCTAGAGTTATCGAGCCATCTTTCTTTTACGAGCCCTTTGAGTGTTTTTAAGCAACTTATCTTTGTACTTACGAGTCAGTTGAATATACAGTTTGAGGAGAGCTATTCTGTGGTCTTGTTGCACTTGACGTTGTGCTGTGGTGATTGATCCGGTCGGGTGTTTAAACTGTGTTTTCTTAACTGAAACAAATTGATTCGAACTGAAGAATAATTTGATATTGTGAAAGATATCAAGTATAAGAGCTTGTGCTTTGATATAGTATTAGGCCTTGAAAAGTCAATGCTCTGATACCATGTTGGAAAGAGGTGGGTAAAAGATAGGTCGAAAAGAATCGAATAAAAAGAATTCAAATGACAAAAAAGAAAACTTATCGTGCGCAGTGGAATAGACTACCTTTCTTTTTCTCTATGCATAACTACGCCTATCAATTTTGAACAAAACAATAGTGATAAAAATCACATTCGATTTTATAGTCACTAACTTTGAGATCATTAGTACTACAGTGATTACGTAGCCAAACATTTAGGCATTGAATTATCAGAGAAATAATCAATCGCAAAAAACTACATAAACGAAAACATTTTGAGACGATCATGAACGCAATAAGAAGATAGTATTAATTCAGTATGAAAACGAAACAGATGTAAATGAGTACAAAAAGGTTTGCGGATCAAAGTCGTGTACTCTAAGCTATTTCTGAGTGACTAAATAAAAGTCTGAATTAAGCGCAACTACTGATAAGAAGTAAGCGCAATAGCAATCTCGAATCAACTCTAAAGAAGTGAGCTAGAATGCTCAAGAATGTCCAAGCTCGCAGGCTTGAGAGAGAGAGAGAGAGAGAGAGAGAGAGAGAGAGAGAGAGAGAGAGAGAGAGAGAGAGAGAGAGAGAGAGAGAGAGAGAGAGAGAGAGAGAGTCCAGTTACGACTCTATCATTACCTTGGCCAAAGGGCCTGAGGCCAAGTATTGGCAAGGGCCAGTGACCGAGGAGGACATCTGTCCCAAGTTGGGACCGGTGCTAACTATTCAATACTTGCTAATATCTTGATCACATCAATGTTGTAAGATCAACACACACAAATGTAGAAATATGAGCAGCTATTTATACTAAACAGATGCGGCAACGTCCACCAGTAGGACAGCCAATTAGGTCGTCATATGCGTCATCCAGTTGACTGAGATGTGCTGGCATCCATCTAGATAGTCTCTCGAAAATTTACTTGCTAAACAATTAGAGCAAGTCTGTAGCCAGTGAGAGAAAATCCTGAAAGGCGAAAATCTCGAAAATGCCGACACTGCCGAGTAGTTATGCAGACTGTGTAAAAACATGAAAAAATCTGCAAGTTTGGATAAAAGTTGGACGAAGATTAAAATGTCAATTAGTCGATTAGTGGGAGAATAATCCAACACTTATTACCAGTCCATTGCTTGTGCAAGCGCGGATATTCATCAGGCTTTTGTGCTTCATCCATCGTAACATGTTGATTTGATGGAATATTTGTGTTATAACTTCTTCATTCTCTTCAGATCCACCATCCAGTTTCTAAAGACTAGGCAAAAAATCTTGAGTTTGCTCCTTAGGTGTTTGAGTTACATCATCATCATAATATCCATGCAACTCATCGAAGACAACATCGCATGATAGTCTTCTTGGATAGTGGATCGTAACATCAAAATGAATCTTTATTCAAAATATTTTTTGCCATCTTCAAATGTAATCAACCCAAGTTTATTCACTTCAACATTGGGTTATGATCATAATAAAATTTTCTTTGTGGGATTCCCATATCCCAAATACAAAATTGATGGTTATTTTAGAAGCATTTAGATTGAATAGCAACATGATCAGTCAGCGACATGAAATAATTTTAAAACTAAAAGAACCAAATGCAAGGCAAAAACATGGATCATCCAAGATGGTAAGCAGACCAAAGAGGATATTGTGGCAATACTCTTTGTCCATTCCATACCATTTTGGTACTTTATGTTGAGGTGAAATGCTTGGCGAGTATGTGTTCCAAGGAGTCATAGGCATGCAGCAAAAGGTCTGTTAGATGTTGTCCATTCAGATATATGTGGACCTATGCAAATTCCATCATTACTAGATGCAAAGTATTTCATTACCTTTATTGACAAATTCTCCAAAAGAACAGTTGTTTACTTCAAGCAGAAATCAGAAGCTTTTATCAAGTTCAAACAATTCAAAGAGCTTGCTGAAAATCAAACTGAAAAACGAATCAAAGCACTGAGGTCCGACAATGGGGGAGAATATATTTTCACCAAATTCAAGGAGTACTGCCTTAATAGCGGCATTGAGCAACAATACATTATTTCCTATTCGCCTCAGTCAAATGGTCTTGCTGAGAGAAAGAACAGAACATTAGTCGAATCGGCAAAGTGCATGTTATCACATGTGACACTTCCGAAGTCCTTCTGGGATGAAGCTAACAGCAACCTATATTCAAATCAAATGTCCTACTAAAGGTCTCTCAACCAAACACCATTCGAAGTTTGGATAGACACCAAACCTTCTTTATCAAACTTATGAGTTTTTGGATGTACTGCTTATGCGCACATTCCTCATAATCTTAGGAAGAAGCTTGACTTCCAGAGTATCAAATGTATTTTCATCAGCTACACTACTTCAGATCAAGCCTACAAGTTGTTCGATCCCATTGAGTCGAAAATATTCGCTAGTCAAGATGTCATCTTCATCGAAGATCAGTTTATCGACCTCAAGGGAAAAGACAAAGCCCATGTAGCCGACTTGTCTGACTCGTCCGACATATTGAACTTTGAGGTTCCTTAGTCGACTATTCTCATTGAAGGTCCAAGCTCATCTACTTCCGACGAACAATAGCAGCCCACCTATCAGATATATCGATGAGTCTGTAGCCTACCTTGTTCAGGAGCTGACGACTGTCGAAGAGGCACTCACTCAGCCCGATTTCGATCTCTGGAAGGAAGCTATGGATAAAGAGTATTCATCTCTTATCAAGAACCAGACATGGACGATTGTCAAATTACATGCTAGTAGAAACGTAGTTGATTGCAAATGGATTTTCAAAGTCAAGTACAAAGCAGATGGAAGCATCGATAGAAGAAAAGTTCGACTTGTCACCAGAGGATTTTCTCAGGTATACAACGTCGATTACAGTGAGACCTTCAGTCCAGTAGTCAAACATTCTTCTATTTGACTGTTATTATCATTTGCTGCTGCAACCCGAAGGTTACATTATCGAAGGTAAACACAATCATGTGCGTAAACTCCACAAGGCACTTTATGGCTTGAAGCTATTTGTTCAAGAATGGATTCAAAGGACCAATACTTTCCGTATTGATCACGGCTACATACCAAGCTCTTCATATTCGAATGTTTACTTCAAGACAGTGCAGCAGTCTTTTATCATTATCACTTTATACGTGGACGACACAACAATATCGATCTGATAAAAGAAGACAAGACAATGCTATCTTCCGAATTCGACATGACCGATCTGGGCGAAGCTCATTTCTGCCTTGGTATTCAAATCTATAGAGACAGAAATCAAAAGTTGATCTACATTACTCAACAGAGGTACATCTACTATATATTAGTCAGATATAATCTGGTTAATTGCAAGTTAGCTCTCTCACCAACGGAACCAGGTCTCAAATTGTCAAAGGACCAATGTCCCTGAAAAATCGAAGAGAAGGAGCAGATGTGTGAGTATCCATATCATTCAATAATAGGATCTCTTATGTACGCAATGATCTGTACCAGGCCAGACATAGCTTTTGCAGTCAACTTCCTAAGTCAATTTATGACTAACCCTGGTATGACATATTGGAAGGCTCTTATCAAGGTCATGAGATATCTTCGAGCTACTATGGACTTTTGCATTTGTTATGGAGCGGTCGACAATGACAAATTCAATTTACGCATTGGTTTCACATATGCAAGTTGGACAAGAGATGTAGACACTCGTAAATCCACTTCTGGATTTACATTCTTCCTCAACAATGGTCATATTTCCTGGAACAATCGAAAGCAATCTTCGATAGCTCTATCTTCTACAAAATCAGAGTATATTGCAATCTCGCAAGCTACAAAGGAAGCAATTTGATTGAAAAACTTTCTTTTAGATATCAGTCTGAATCAATATGCTCCGACATTATTATTTTTTGATAATCAAAGTGCCATTGCCTTGTCAGCCAACCCTAGATTTCATTCTAGGTGTAAGCACACATTGAACTCAAGTATCAGTATGTCAGAAGCAAAATTCTCAACAAAGAGGTCATATTGCAGTACTGTTGAATGCATGATATGACAGCAGATATTTTTACTGAAGCATTAAGCTTGGATGCACATAGAAAGTTTTATGCAGAACCAAGTTTAAAGGTCAAGGCATTCATGGATTCAGATTAAGGGAGAGTGTTGGATTATTCTCCTATCGACTAATCGACATTTTAATCTTCGTCCAATCGAGTCTAGGAAAACTCGAGTCTCAAAACATTCGAGTCGAGTGAAAATTCGAGTTCGTCCAAAAATTCGAGTTCGTTTCAAAAATTGGAGTTCGTTTCAAAAATTCGAATTCGTTTCAAAAATTTGAATTCGTTTCAATAATTCGAGTTCCTTTCAAAAATTCGAGTTCGTCCTAAAAGTCTAGTTCATCCAAATATTCGGGTTCGTCAAGAAATTCGAATTCGTCCAAAAATTCGAATTTGTCCAAAAATTCGAGTTCATCCAAAAATTCGAGGTGGGAATTATTCGAGTTTGTCCAAATATTTGAGTTCGTCGAAAATTTCAAGTCTAAAACAATTCAAGTCGACTAAAAAAATTTGAGTTCTTACGAAAATTCAAGCTCATTGAATAATTTGAGTCTAGTCGAATTCGAGCCTCCAAAATTCGAGTTGTTCCCAAGAATTCGAGTCTAGAGAAATTCAAATTCGTCCAAAAATTCGAAAATCGTCGATGCCTTCAAAAAAATCCCGCGAAGCCTTCGCAAAAATCCCGAAGATTGGGTCCTGAAACTCTTGCGAAGGCTTTGCAAAATTGTCCCTAAAAAAAATGCGACACTTGCCTCCCCCTTAGGAAAAAAAATTTCGAGGATTAAGGGATTTTCTCCAAATTTTCGCGAAGGATTAAGAGAAATTTGGCGAAGGCTTCGGGATTTGATTTTTGCGATGGCTTCGCGGAATTTTCACGAATTTATCGCGAACAAATTCTCCCTCTCTCTCTCAGAATTCGGGAAAAAATTCTGCCCCTTTTGAATTTCGCAAAAATTTCTCTCCCATTCTCTCGAGAAATTCTCTATCGAAACTTTTTCTCAAAAATTTCACGAACAATTCTCTCCCTCTCTCTCAAAAATTTTTCGAAAAATTCTCTCAAAACTTTGTCTCAAAAAATTTCCTTTCTCTCTCTCGTCTCCCTCTCTCTCAAATTTCTCGAGAAATTCTCTCCCTCTCTTTCAAAATTTCTCGAAAAATTCTCTTTCGAAACTTTCTCGCAAAAAATTCTCTCGAAAATTTTGCGAAAAATTCTCTCCTCTTCCACGAAAAATTCTCTCGCTCTCTCTCTTTCTTCCGCAAAAAATTCTCTCATCCGCAAAAAATTCTCTTTTTCGTGAAAAATTCTCTCTCAGACTCGAGTCCCCAAAATTCGAGACTCGAGTCCTTCGCATCGTAGAGAGAGAGAGAGAGAGAGAGAGAGTTTTTCGCGAATTTATTCCAAAGGACTTGAAAAACTCAAAAAAATAAAATCCTCTCTTTTTGTACGATGCGAATTTTTAAAAATGACTCGGAGTCGAAAAATTTCGAAAGACTCGAACAACGATGGACTTTTCGTAGCCATTTCTCTCAGCACATCTGGCGAAGCTACGGAAGATTGTGACACATAATAGGGCATTGGAAAGGTGTCTGAGTCACTCGAAAATCTAGAAAAAGACAAACTCTAGGTTTTAGGGGAAGCTGATCCATGTACATGTAGAAAATCAATAGACCAACAAAAGCTAGCAATTCTTACAACAAAGCCCACCATTAAATGTGCATAGATTATAAGTGAAGGTAGGCCAGCTATGCCCCACAAGAGAGAGACGATTTATTCAAAGTTAAAGATGAAACATGAGATTACTCTGATCCATAGTTGCAGCGAATCGCGATTCGCTGGGACTGCGATTCGCGGGTCGCGATTCTGCGAATCGCGATTCGCGACCCAGAATCGCAAAAAAAAAAAAAAAAAATTTGAAAAATAGCTTATTGCTGAAATTTTTTTAGGGGATCAATTGTCAAACCAGCGTTTTGCCTCTCATAAGTGCAGTAGATGAGGCACAAACAGATCTTATTTTCAGTAGCTATCTGGTTGTCATTTGCTCTGGTTTTCAGTAAATGTTAATGCTACAGTTTGGACTATCAACTGTATGGATGATGATCACTTTTGCAATTGGTTCACTGGAGATGTGAGTGCAATGTACATACAGTTGGGGGCATAAATATTGGGCCCTTCTCGGCGCGCATTTGGACCCCATTTTTATCTAAGGGGGGCGGTGGCATTTTTATCTACAGTGTCTATAGGGGGTTCGGGGGACAGTAGCCCCCCGGGAAACGGGGGGTTCGAGGGGCGGTAGCCCCCTGGTGGGGGGTTTGGGGGGCAACGCCCCCCAACGGCCTCTTCATGATTTGGCCTTCCAACTCCCCGAGTGAAAACACACTTTTTGGTGTTTCACACCCGAAACAGTCGGCAAACTACACAATCATAATCCCCTCGATCAAAGCTTTCATCTGATATCCATATTGCCTAAAAAAATTTCAAAAAAAAAAAAAACAAAAATCGATTCTACACGATTCTGGGAAAATCCCAAATCGCGAATCGGAATCGCGAATCGGAATCGCGATTCTGAATCGCGATTCGGGAATCGCGCTGCAATTATGCTCTGATCTGTAGCCCATACAAAAGGAAGCATGAACTGAATCATAAATAACATTCACACAAATGTGCCTCTTGCTCTCAACACACTTATTTACATAAACAAAGCAAGTGCTACACACTTTGATCACACACACAGTGTGTTTACGCAATAACAATCAGAGTTGCGTAGTACGAGCTATGCTCCCAATTCACACACTACACTCCACAAACAAAGTGCCCAATGTAACACCTGTATTTATTCTCAGTTCTCCTATCTCCCTAAATTAATGACATAGTGACAACAATTACTATTTACTGGTAGCTCCAAAAATCAGGTGGATTCTACCTAATATGATAGTTGCTGATTTCCAATATCTGTGAGCATCATTAACAACTTTGATCCAGGCTCGTTGCTGTCGTTGCGCCTTCTTTCGTCTTTGATTATCGTTCGCATCTATGATCCAAAAATAGAGCATTCCAAGCGTTGTAGCTGATCTAACTTTGTTATTAGGGCGTAGGTACCAGTGATCGGATGATGGTGGAGACTCCTCATTCATAAAGAAATAGAACAACCGAATTAGTGAGGAAAACATCATCATAAAAGCAATTTTGGAGATAAAACAGTCAATCAGTGCATGATTAGGTTCTCAAATTTCTGCATGAACAATATTAGTGCGTCACATAGTTAAACTTCTTGCAATAAATGCTTGAAATGAGAGAGAGAGAGAGAGAGAGAGAGAGAGGAGGGGCGAATAACTTGTATGCTCATAACTCTTCAACTTCGAATAAAAAAATTGTGTAACCATGCCCCTAAAAAACAATTAAGAAGGTTAAAATGTGTGTGTGTGTGTATAGATATATAAAACAAGGGGGTGCCTCCATTCCATTAAAAATAAACATACATGGCTTTCTTATTTATTTTGAATTACCAAAGTTTTACCCATAAATCATGAACAAAAAGTTTTACCCAAAGTTTTTTCCGTCTAGCATCCATGCTCTATGAGGGAGCATATCTACTAATCCCATCCTTGCAATGATTGTGGAAAATAGTAGAAGTTGAATATCTAGAACTATACATTTTTTTATGGTTTGGGTCAAAAGTTGTCAGTGACAGTTAGCCAAAATTTTGGATGGCGGCCAATGGTTTGGATGGACGACCGATGATCGTACGAATATGGTGCAGATTTAGTTAGCCGCCGACAATCTGGGTTATGCCGATGATTTGGATGATGGCCGATCTCGCACATCTCGCATCTTGAATATCTAACATATCTCACACATCTCGACCTTAGTAGGGGTCAAAATTTAATCATGTTCAACAATAGCACAGGGAGTATCTTAATAAAATGTTGATAGGTGGTAGACGATCTATGTTTGCAGATGTGTGTTAACGGATGACCCACAGTTCAAAGTGAATATCTTGTTCATGCATGTGGTATGTATGTGTGTTTTGTTGGAATTCGATGCTCGGCCTCAATAATGAGCATTTTGAAAATTGTACAAAACGCAAGATCAAAAAATCCCGTGTCAAATTTTTTTTGACCCAACATTATCCTTGTTGAAAAGAGATTTTTGAATCTTCAGAAAAATTCGAATCTTCGAAAAAATTTGAATCTCCGAAAAAATTCGATCCTTTGGAAAAATTCGAGTATTGAGAAATTGGAATCTTCGAAAAAATTTGAGTCTTTGAAAAATTCAATCTTTGAAAAAATCGAGTCTTTAAAAAATTCGAATCCATGGAAAAATTCGAATTTTTGAGAAAATACGAGTCTTATTTTACAAGGGGTCAAAAAATATACAAAGGGTTGTATTTTACTTTGGGTCGAAAAATATACAAAGAGTCGGAATAAATTCGCCTCGATCTGATCCGATCCAAATTTGAAAAATCCTTCTTTGAAAAATTCAAGTCTTTGAAAAAAATTTGATTCTTTGGAAAATTCGAATCTTTGAAAAAAATCGAGTCATTAAAATAATTCGAGTCTAGGAAAAAATTCAAGTCTTTGGAAAAATTTCGAATTGACAATACAAAGGGTCGGATTTTACTCAGAGTCAAAAAATATACAGATGGTCAAAATAAATCCGCCTTGATCCGATCCGGTCCAGAGTCTGAAAATCCTTCTTTGCCAAGCTCAACATTGAGTCGAAAAAGTTGGAGTCTTTGAAAAAAAATCGAGTCTTTGGAAAAATTCGATTCTTCGAAAAAAAATTCAATCCTTTGGAAAAATTCGATCCTTTGAAAAAATTCGAGTCTTCAAAAAAATTCGAATCTTTAAAAAAAATCGAGTCTTTGAAAAAATTCTGAGTTGACAGTACAAAGAGTCGAAAATATACAAAGGTTCAAATTTTACTCTGAGTCGAAAAATATACAAAGGATCAAAATAAATCCGCCTCGATCCGATTCGATCCAAGGTCTAAAAATCCTTCATTGCCAAGTTCAACGTTGGGTCTAAAAGTTTCGATCCTTTGGAAAAAGTTTTCCAAAAAATTCATGTCTTTGGAAAAATTTGAATCTTTGATAAATTCGAGTCTTTGGAAAAACTCGAGTCTTTTGAAAAATTCAAATCTTTTGAAAAACTCGAATCTTTTAAAAAATTTGAGTCTTTTGAAAAATCCAAATCTTTTGAAAAATTCGAACTTTTGGAAATATTTGAGTCTTTAGAAAAATTCGAGTCCTTGGAAAAATTTTGAGTTAATAGTACAAAGGGTCGGATTTTACTTTGGGTCGAAAAATATACAAAAGATCAAGATAAATCCGCCTCAATCCCCCCCCCCCCCCCCCCCCCCCCCCCAGCAGCCAAGATGGCAAACTAGATTTATCAAATCCTTCCAATATTTGTTTAATCCATATCAGCTCATTTGCCATCTTGGCTGCTGGGCGGGGGGGGAGAGAGAGAGAGAGAGAGAGAGAGAGAGAGAGAGAGAGAGAGAGAGAGAGAGAGAGAGAGAGAGAGAGAGAGAGAGAGAGAGAGAGAGAGAGAGAGAGATGTGTGTGCGATTCATCTGTACCTAAAGAGTAGTAATTAGAAGACTTCATATCAAATAAAATAAGAAATACTAAACAATGCATAATTTTAGTGTTCATACCTTTCGTAGTCTCTTTGTTTGCTTTCTCACATATGTGGGAAAATAAAACCACAACAAATACCGATCGAATGCCCATGAGTTGATGATATGAAAGTGAAAACATTTTAATCATATTGAGGGCCATGTAATTGAAAACATTTCAAGTGCGTTGAGTATGTATAAACTTGTAAAGAACCAAATGGAAGTCACCAAAATTGAAATGTAATAGTCCAACTACATTCGGATCTTGAGTATGTATAAAATTGTAAAGAAACAAACGAAAGTCAGTGAAATTGAAATATAGTAGTTCAACTACATTCTTTAACAGCCAGAAACAGAAGGCGATTGAATATCGATGCAAAACTTAAGTTCACAAATTTGAGGGCATTGTGAATTTGGGCATGGAGAGTAAGAAAAAAAATGCATGACTTATGGGCCACAGGTTAATGCTTGTAGGCTACAGCTCGTAGTTAGCCCTCATGAAAAAGAACCAAAATGGGAGTTTCGGAATGGGCTGGTAAAAAAATTGTTTAGTTCATGATAGTTTTTACAACTTAGAATAAGTAAAAAAATTGAATTTTAATCAAGATAATTGTATAAAGTTTGAAGCATATATAGGTGTAGATAAATGAGATATATATTTACTTCCAAACTTAAAAGGGTAAAGCAAAAACAAAAAAGCAAAAGTCATGTATATGAAAAAGTGGATAGATGAAATACACAAAGGCCTTGAAACTTAAACTTCAAAGTTGAAGTGCCTATATTTCTAGCCTGAGAAAGACTGCTCTGTAGTAAAGAATCACTCCAGCCTGAGAAACAACTATTATCCCCATGGTGGGCTGGCGACCAACGGACAAAACGATTGCGCTTCTCGGTCTGCATCCAAGCTAGTTGAGCTCTGCACGGCCTTAGCTTTTCATTTTCTAAATCATCTAAGGCATGTATGCTAAAAGCACCTACAATCACATTAAAACAAAGCCCCTATAATCAAATTTTCACAGGCCACAGTTGTCTTGTTCACTACAGATTGGTGGCAAGCATTTGCATTTTAAGAAACCAAAGATCCAATTCAAGAGTAGTAACAAAGCAAGGATGAACATTGAAATGTTTAGGCCAAATAGAGCTTAGTGAACAGAATGCAGGTCCAGGTTGTTGTGATAGCCTAGCTCTCTCACATGATGACATGGTGGTTGGGAATGCTCACCTGGGGCTCACATGACGATCTGTGGGTTGAAAATGCTAGTCTTGATCTCCTTATGTGGCAGCACAATGCCATCGTTGCTGTAAACCTCATCAGACACATGGACGTCCTCTTATAGCCTCTGCGCCATCTGATGCAGCACCTCCTTCCTCTCGCTCACAATCGTTATTCACAGGTGAGGAGGCCCTTTCGCACGTTTGCTGAAAGATTGCAGCAGCATCAGCCATTGCACCACATCGCTGGCTTCCAAGTCCCACCAATGGACCACCTTCTCGCCTTCCATGGCATCTAGAATGGCTTGATTCACAGTCAGGAATACAAACTTCAAGAAGGGGCAAACATTGAAGAAAATTCTCTGGGCAGCCAACAAATCTGCGGCAGATGGAAGGCGACTGCAATGCAAGGCCTTGTAGATCCCTGGCCAGCATTTGATTTTTGCAGCATTCATGTTGTATCGGCCAAGTTTGATTGTTGTGGTCCATTTAAGCCAGACGTTTTTGGTTTAAGACACTCTTTCATTGGTGAATATGTGCAAAAACCAAGTGCATAATGTAGGAGGTGTTGCGTGGATCAAATCCATGAGCAATCTATTGATTAAGTGACCTGTTACCATGAATTCATCATTTCCTGTTGGAAGAAATAGATCTTAGGCCAAGGTTTGATGGAAGAACCTGCCATAATTTCATTTGTAACTGATGCACCTCTTTGAATACTTGTAGTGCCTCCAATAGCAGTCATTGGAAGACAGCCCAATTTGGTACGCTGAAGTCTTGATATATTCTTTGACCTCTGTTCTTGAGATGGATTGATGTTCTACCACAGAATTCACGTGTATGAGAACTTTTGATTATTATGGTCTATTCAAGCCAAACCGGCAGTCCTGCACCTGTGTAGCATCTGATTCATAGAGGAACATGGCCACAAAAAATCATGTGAAGTTTCATGCCTGGGTTGACTGATATTCAGATGTTTTGATTGTTGGTTCTTGTTTTGTCTATGTTGTGAAAGCCTGACATGTAGTTTTAAAAGGGCTGATCTGCTGCTATGTTATTCTCTTGCAATTGTGAGATAGATGAAGGTTATGGGTGCTCGATGCCCTCACTTCCAGAAGCCCTATGCCTTTCTAAACCACATACCAATTTTTTAGATCATGAATTCATTTTCTGGCATCTAAAATGCATGAGATATACAGACCTGAGATATCCGAGCCTCCCTGAAGCAGCTCGTGAAAGTAACATGGCAAGATGTGACATGCATATGAAGCAATGTCTCTCATTTAAGCTACGAACGTAAACAAATTCGAAATACAACAGAAAACCTGAGATTTCTGTGGGACCAAAACTTGTGTAATCATCCTAGCATGTGACAATGATACGCATCAGAGGGACTGCAACGCTTTTTCAAAACATACAGGCAAAGTGCAGCCCAAACCAGAGTGAATAGACGCAAAACTACGGCAACAGGAAGATCAAACTTAAGGGAAAATGTTGAATAAAAGGATATGGCGAGTCATCCGCACCTCCGCGTGCAAGAGTGCTCCATTCAGTGCTCCATTCACCTCATATTAGACAGGCGCCTTACCTTTCCCTTGATATTTCCTCATTTTTTCTTTCCTCAGTTTAGTTTTGTGCTTTGCTTTATTTGCTGTGGAGATCCGCCCAAACCTGATTGACGCCCTTGCTATGGATATCGGCCTCAAAGATCAGCCGTGGTCGGTGCCTCATCCTCACATGGAAGAGAGAAAACGGTCATGGAAGAGAGAAAAGGGGGAAAATATACAAAGAGATGAAATATAGGAGGCAAACGGAGGAAATATACAACGTTCAAATTTAGTTAAAGGGCCCTTATATACATGCATGGGGATGAAGGCCATGTATCCTTTTTCCCATACATGCATCTCCCTCCCCATCATTTTTAGTAAAAAAATCGTGTATGCATGAGTGAGGGAAGGAGGATGCATGGTGCACCAATACACATGCGCAAAACTGTACATAAGTTTAAATATATATAGATATATATATATATATATATATATTGAAAAAAAAAAAAGTTGTTGATAAGTGTGCTTTAATCTCCTAATAGATGCTTTGACTAGAATACAAACGGTAGATTATTAAAAATCTGATTTCATGTTTTTCTATGGCCTCTTGCCATGTGTTGACTTGTTGCCTTTTTGGTTTGTGAATGCTTGAATCTAGGTTGAGATAAAATTGATACAAAACCTTACCAAGTTTTGTACAGATAACAAACAAGTTTCATCGATAACTATTAGCAAACACATGCATCTAAGATCTAATCTTCGGTTTTTTCAAGGATTGACAATACTTGATTTCACATGCTTCTAGATTGGATACTATCAATGGTACTTTCATGAGGTAGATGGCTTTGATTCCTACAATTTCTCCCAACAGATTTACAAGCAAGCTAAGATTTCCACTTGAAATATACATGCAAACAAACAACCAACAATCCTTTGAAGCTTATTTTGATTTCACAAAACTCTCAGTGAGTTTGTAGACAAATGCAATTAGATCCTACTTAACAAATCGATGCTCAATGCATGCATGCACAAGACAAGTACCAATCTGCAAGATTATAGAAAATTACTTTCTAGGTACTCTTTATTGTATCGTTAACAAAATTCCTCGCTTGAGCTCTTGCAAAATTGCCACTCTCTACATAATGACCAAGATGAGCTCTCTACTCTTCAAGACATCTCCTTCCTACCTTGTATCTAACAATAATCACCAAAAGATCTCAACACTTCTGTGACTATTACTTATTGTCAAATATAGACAAAGTTCGCTATGCAACTAAAGTAAACTACTAGATGCAATAAAAAAACCGCCTAGCTATACCTCCATATGCCAAAATAGTGTGTTCTCACATGTCTTGATTTCATTGACTTTGAGTTTGGTTGCTTTTATGCCATATATATAGGGCTCCAAATCTTGATATGAGTTTGTACACAAACACAGGGTCAAATTATTAATTTCTACATCAAAGTTGCACATTCCGATCCGAAATGCAATCCAGAATGCAATCCTGGAAATCCCATTAGGGTTTCCCGGAACATGCTCGACATTTCTTTTTTAAATTTCCAAAAAAAAACAGATTTATTTGTGTGCGAAATTGTTAGACAAAATGTAAAAAAATTTCTACTCCTATTAACCGTTTTTTTAGGCTGTTTAGTGAAGGTTTTTTTTTTGGACTTTTATGAGAAAAATTCATTTAAAAAAAAGTGATCCGCTGTCCAGGACGCTCGTTCCGGATCGTTGTTGCAGCGGAACGCGATCCGCTGCAACATAGGTCTACATGATTGATTAACATGTATTATTTCCAAGTTTGATGACATATGCTTTGTGTAATAATAACTATGAGAGAAATAAACAATTGTTCAAGATTAAGAATAAAAAACGTTTCTCCAACATAATATGCATCAAGTGAATATACATGTATTGGAGTATGATGTAGGCAACATTGTCAATAGTCTTCTTGAGTAAGAGTGGACGATTAACCAACTAACTTGATTTAACTCTTCATCATTTTTGGCCATCTAATGTCTAAACCTGAATTCTATTATAGTCAAAGATATACAGACCAGCAGTAAACGACAACATTGTTGGATACCTGTGCAGATTATGATTTCACCCATGTAATTAACAAGGTTTAGAACCAGAACCTGTCCCTGACATATGGGCTATGATTTCGTTCTTCATTTTGAGGTCTCGAGTTTGCTCCCATTTGTGCGCATGGGAAGGCACATCAAAAGTGAACCATAACTTGAGTACTACACTTATGTAGTTCACATTTCAAAATGTCAATTCCCAAGTTTTCCAATATAGCAAATGCATGCAAAGTGCTATCTTAAAATCAGGCAATTTAACTGATAGCCCATATAAGTTAAAGATTGCATATAAAAACACTGTTTTGTCGACTGCATGCACAATCGGACTTGTTGTTGGAATGCCTAGAGCGATGAATGTGCTTCGACTTGGTTAATGTTAGAGATGGTATAAAAAGGATGAAGTTTGCATAAAAGTGGGTGCATGCACTTATTAAGGTCAAGCTTTCGTAATCTCTGCATGAAATCTTTGAGTACACCATGTCCCTTTCTCATATTGTACTGCAACTTCCAATCTTGCAGGTTATGTCCTCTACTAAAAGCATTCACTAAACATTTATAGCAATAATTAAGCCTCTACAATCATAGAAATCAGTGTAGTACCTTAGGATGCTTACAATTGTCCCAAGGTCTTGTAATCTCAATGTGTTCCTAAACATTGTTTTTGGATTGTTTTTCCAAAGTTTACTAGAAGTCAACTGTGTCTACTGCACATGATTGGGATCAAGTTATTTGAATGCCTACATAACCAGCCTTTTAAAAGGTTGAAATTTTACCATCAGAAATTGCTACACATCACCAAAACCCACAAAATTGAGCAGCTGTAACGTGAATGTGCTTTTTGTCAGCACCTTGAAGTAGCCCTTATAGTAATACGCCTATACGACCTTCAAAACTGTACTCACAAATGTCGCAAGGCCTTGTAACAGCAGTGGACAACTGACTCTGCACACTTGTGTAGAAAACAGGCTTCTAGTCTTATCCTTATTTTTTTTGAGCCAGTCTGGAAGTTCTTGACTTTCCTTGAAATGCATCATCCACCTCTAAAGCGATTCGAGCCGCTTCATAGCATACAAAGGCAATTCCAGCAGCAGGAACAAGCTTCAGCCAAGTTGTTCCGAGCCCCCTATACAATGCCCAAAATCCTTCTTTGGAGTAGATTTCTCTTATCACACTGACTGCACTTCTATGCGTCACTAGTCCTTTAGTTCCTAATTGCAGTTGCTTTCTTGCAACCTGTGCACAAAGTTAAAGGTTCAGTTAAGGATGTAACATTAACACCTGCAGCTAGTCTCTACCAAAGGACACACACATCTGGAATTATACCGGAGTTTTTGAGCAAAATGTTGACTTCTTAGAAAAGTATACATTAAAAAAAATATGAAAGTCAAAACAAGAAACAGGATAATTTCAGATCATCAAAATAAGCTGCACAGAGACAAAAGCACCTCCTAATATATATATATGTCTGTGTGTGTGAAATAAAATGTTGTCAACAACCTTGGAAGATCAACGACTTATTAACGGCAGTAAGTACATAGAAACTTTTTATCAATTAGCTCTTGTCAAAAGCATCTACAGCCATCGAAAGAACCTACAGCAATAGCATAACACAAGAATATCACCAGTTTTTGTGACTGAAAGACATACCTCATAACAAACTACCATCATGATTGATCTTATGTCAAAAAAATGTATAGACAAATTGGTGAAAGAAGATCCCTGTGTCTTTGTGAGCCTAGAAGATGACGTTCCAAGTGGAGTCTTGGATGGCATCACCTCCCAGTTCTGATCTTCAGTCATGCAAGCTCATCATTTCTAAAGAAAGAACATGGTTCTCTTTTGTAAAGATTGTTGTTTGGGCAAGGCCTCAACATTGGAATTGATACAATACCCACAAGCCTATATATTGCAACACATCCTTCAAAGAATCTTCCCACGTCTATTGGATGAAATCAATCTTCAAAAAAACCTTTGACTTCTTCCATCTCCTTTGGCGAATCATCATGCTTAATCTTCCAATGTGCAAGGCATTCCTTTAGATCAAACGACTAGTTATGAAATAATCCTTGTAGTGGCTCTCCTTTAGTATATTGATGAACCACCCTAAGGATTATTGTAGCTTGAAATGGAAGGAAATTCAATTCAAATAGTACAATGGGGTGAGGACTGGTTCACTTAAATCCCATAAAATTGGTTAGGTGCTTTTTAAATTCTCTCAATCTTCATCCATGTACCTTCTGTAGGAAAGAATCAATGTAGCAACCTAGCAAGGCCTCCAACAGCTTGCCATTCTTCTCCCAAAGCCTTCCAACAGCCATCAACTTTTTCCAAAAAAATGTTCCACAATTTATTTTGCATTCCACAATTACATACTTATTCTTCCACCACTTCTGCTTCAGAGCCCCATTATACGAGACATTGCTCTTGCCATTTTTGGATAAGGAGATCAGAAGTTTTTTATCTATATTAACTGAGAGGCAAGACCACTTGAGCATATCGAGATAGCATTGCGAACTTTTCACAATTACAGGCCAAGAAAGCTAATTGTCCACAGATATAGGCTTTACTACATAACTGAATCAACTAAGTTTGTGCACCTATAATTCACACAAAAGTCACCATTGCAACTAGGACAAGTTAGTCATTCCAATGATTGGAGTTGAAAGCACAATGTTATTTCTCTATTATCAATGATTACATGAATGAGAAAAGATTCACCACTTCCATGATCATGTCATAGTTTTTGGTACCAGAACCCACTTCTCTAAGTTTATCAATCTTGAAACAAATGGAAATAGATAAAAAAGTGTAAGAAGTAGGTGTACAAATAGAAATAAGATTGCAAAACTTTACCTTTCCTCATCTGACAACCATAGCTTGTTGCACCTGACAATGACCAATGAATTTTAGCTGTGAAAAATTGTGACTACATACTCTAGGCTTTGTCTTAGATTGAGGGAGACCATCTTCTTCATGAATCACTAGCTAGGAAAGGGATCCTTGTAGTGGGTTCATTTATAGGAGATACAACACTGTAGCCAGCGACAGACCTTGCTTTGTCTCATAAGCAAGCAAATATACCACAACAGCTGTCTACAAATGTTAGTGTTGTTTAATTACATGTATGAAGTTAACGTAGAGCGAGGAGCAATGGGAGTCGCTGCATACTTGCACATGCGAATGAGCTCGCTGTTCACAGGTGCGATCACAACTGCATCAAATTTTTTGCAGATGTGACAAGCTGCAACTAGAGCAGGAGTCAGTCGTGGTGACCTCCTATGGGCATGCCTCATTAACTTTCTTCCCGAAGACTACCTCCTTTTTCTGGGTGGAACTGCTGAGCTGGTTGTCAGGGTTAGCTGCAGGCCTCAACTCCCAGCCCTCCATGGGTCACATGAGAGTGTGAACATGAGAATTGCACATTGTGTTGCCCAAGAGTTTGAGGCCTGCAGTTGGCCTCTGATAGCCAGCTCAGGCTGGCATTTAACTCCACCCCCTTTTGCTTCTTACTTTTGCCTTAGAAGTGCTCAAACCCGCCTTTGGAATTAAGCCGTCTCCATGTGAGTCTGAGCTGTACTCTAAGATCTCCATGCTCATCCATAGAGGATTATTTTCCAAGGAAATAAAAGTCAACAAAATGAAAAGTTTCATGACTTCCAATAAGATGTTGATTGCCTCTGATCTATCAGTAACTTTAACATTTTCAAGATAAGAAGAAGCATTCAAAAAAGTTTTAGAAGCTGCATTGATTTGATATTAGATGCACTAACATACCTCCAAAGGAAAAGTAACAGTACTAGATGCTGCTGCAGCAACTGCACCAAATAGAAGTGTTACAACTGTGGGTATAGATTGATTTCCAGTTGCACGACGATATGTACTTCGAAGTCCATCATAGACAAAGTAATTGGTGGCAGAGTACGGAAACACTCCAACTAAACTGGGTACAAGTCCTGAATAGAATGCACCAAATCCCTGAAACAAGGTATGGGGAAGACAGGCATTAAGTTGAAAAGCAACATTTCAAAAAATAGAGACCTTCCAGAACATACAACAGTAATAGAACAAAATTGAGTGCTCACCTCCTCCCTTAGCACCTTTGTCACAGCTGAGATCATGCCATTGTAATGTTCAGGCTGCAAAAGCAGTCCAACATAATGAGTTTCAAGTCAGGAAGATGAAAGGTGGGGCTTTCCCAATGAAAATGTATAGATCTTTTTCGTCAATGTCCAGAGTTAAATACTACAAAAGCTGAACCCATTTTTTACCTGTATTGCCATACGTGTTCGTAGTACTTCAAGAGGGTATGTGGCTAAAGTGCCAGCCATGCCAGCTGCACCCCCAGCAACTGGAGCGGCAACATTTTGCAAAGGATTACCATCTTTGTTCAGCAGCCTTTTCACTATTTCGAAGACACATAATTCAATTGCTTTACAAGGGGCCACCCTCACACAATTGACTCCATTACCTATAAGACAAGTTTCCAACAGATTAAAATTGAACTTGGCTATTTGCCAGCATTTTCACTCATGAATAATAACTTACTCCCTCGCATCACAGTAAAATTTCAAAGTTAATCAACCTGCACTGAAGTTTCAATTGAATGCCTTATGGTAAGCATATTTACATTGTATTTGGAGGCTAACACTCATGAATGGACAAGATGGTTTAACTCCAATACGAATTAAAAATGCTCATGAAAAATAACTCACTCCCTTGCAATACAATAAAAACTGCAAAGTTGATTAACTGGCACTGAAAAGCATGTTTACATTGTATTGGAGGCTAAAACTCATGAAGATGACAAGATGGTTAAACTTTAATACAAACTTAAATGCATGCAAAATAGAGCAATAGACTACTAAAAAAAAGGTTCAGGCCATTATGATTCTCCCACTCTATATCAATAATAATTAGCAATATAACACCTTGCATGCCCTCCTACAAATGAGCTCTGTTCGTTGAGTTATCCCTCAAAGAATCTCAGTCTCCATCATGAAAAGGTACCAGATCTGTTTCAAAGGAGCACATATCCACGTTACGATTTCCTAATCTCCCATTGGGGTTGGGCTCCAAACTAGCACATCCTCTATATGTTGAGGGACATGAAATTTTGCTGAGTGAAAATATGTCACAAAGAGGAAGATGTCCATAGATGATGCCACAAGAGTTGATGGAGGAGAGGAGGAGGAGCGCCACTTTCCTTTGCAGTTTATGCCATTGAAGCAGAGCACTTTGGGCGATCAATAGATGTGAATGCACACTTGATGACTCATAAATGATCTTCATAACATGCTCAGACTCATGCTCATGAGCCCCAAGCAAACCATCAGTGGCAATAGGAGAATATGTGCAATCTTGTGCCTCATGGTACAGGCTTTTGCACTTGAGGCAGAAAATCTGTACACTATATCAGCCATCTCTGCAGAAGAGACTTGGTGAAAAGAAGCAGGTTATGGATCTGGGGAAGAACAACAAGCAGATGTACCAGTTGAAACATACCAAAATTCTTGTTGTACTGAATGGTTTGCAGATTTAGGTGGCAAAGGAGGTGATACTTGAAAATTTGCATACTAGTTAGCCATTATTCGTGGGAGATTGATCAATTAGCCTACTGTATAGTGTTGCACCGAAATACAATTCCAATTCGAATCGGAATCGCCGATTCAAATCATCGAATCAGCTGGTGACCCTATGACTAAACAGCCAGGGAAAATTGATGTGGATATACATATAAGGGAATCTCCTTAGATCCTGCTTACAAATCCTAAACTCAAAGGATAACACACTGTGGAGAAACCACCTAACCAAGTAGAAGCATCCAATCAATCTCTAAAAGCCTCACCCCCAAGCCAAGGAACAAGAAGCATGAATGTAGAGTGAGAGCCTGGCAATAAATCAAGAACCATGATGAGTAGGGCGAGTTTGGACCTCTTATATAGAGCCAAAAGCATCTTGGGCACATAGCCATGCATAGCCCTATGTTCCCTATACATAGATTCACCTAGAATAGAGTCCTATGCATGGACCAACTATTCATAGAATTGCTATTGATAACTCTACACATGCATACACTGTCTCATACTTTGTCTAAACTCCATTTAGTGTGTTCTGGGCCTCACAAGGATATTAGTTACTTTCGGGTCACGTCCAGTATGACGTGGCATAACTAACAACTTGTTTCACTGGAGTACCGTGTATCCAAGACTAGGAGTATACTGTATCCTATAACCTGGTCATGGACATAACAATATAGGTTCAAATGTAACGAATAAGCCAGTAAACACATATTGCATATCCTTAGTTTTACTACTTCATTTTTTCTAATTAAAAAGCATGTCTAAAATAATACCTCGAAAAAGACCTTTCCACCCATCCTCCTTCATGATTTTGAAGAACACGTCCATTGCACTTTTATGTCGACCATGTATGCTGTGACCAGTAATTAAGTGAGTCTGCATGTAAAATGGTACTACTATCAGAACTAGAAAGCGAAATAAAGCCTTTAACGAGCATAATGTGAATATGGAGTCTTTTTCCCTGCTTTCTAGTTCCCATTATAGAAGGCTAGCATGTCCAACATAGTCTTTAAATCAGCAACCCCATTTCATTAGATAGAAGATCATATTCTTTCTATAGATAATAATCTTTTTAAACACAATCCCATTTCATTAACCAGAACATTGTTTAAGCCAAAGAACATAAGTATTCTACAATATTGTACACTATGACATAGTAAATGAAATGAATTATCAGGAGACAGTGTTGAGATCAGGAAAAGGTAGCAAAATATGATGTCCCACTATCTAATCTGTATAGCCCGGGTTATCCTCAAGCTTAGATAGAATTATTCTCAAACAGTGCAGATAGCCCAAGTACCATATGAAAGAATGCACATCGAAATACCAATGTTGTCAAATGAACTAACATGAAGATAGCTGCATCTTCTATACATGAAGATAGCTGCTACTATAGATGAATGTTGGGAAATAGCAATGCTCCAAATTAACCTGATAGACCACGCCTGCCATCTGGAGAGTATACTAGTAATAAAGAACCAGCAACGCTTCCACCACGTCCTGCTGAAAGCATAGGAGTGCCAGAGCAAAATGATGACACCTTAATAGTATGCCAAGTATCCAAAAAGGCCATGAATGTATGAACATAGCTGGCTACAAAGGACTCACAAGCGATAGCCGAAAGAAACCAGACCCATAACATATACCCGGACTGCCATAGCTGAAGCATCCGATCCACCTCAGACAGAACCATCACAAAAGAAGATCCCTCCATGCAAAACAATCCACATGAGCCAAAAGAATTTGTCAAAGTATAGGCACACCATCATGTCTCCACCACTGCACATTTATGTAAACAACCCAGGCTATATAAAGTGGCCACGCAAGTATAGCAACCAAGCAGCCCGCATATCAAATAATAGTGGAGCTAGATACGTACACATACCCCAAGCAATCTGCAAGGAACAAGAATGTCCAGCATCATCAACAGAACATGTCATCAATGCATCCAAGCGAGCCGGATTGACCAAGAGTGCCAAATAGTAGTAATAGGGGAATGGAGATATGCAGAAATGTGGCAATCCCATAAAGCCCATGAATGTGAACCACGCACAAATACTAACTCAGATGTATCCCATGCAAAGTTTCTAGACCAAGGACTACAAATAGAACAAGCAGGAACTAGATTGACAATCATTGAAAAGGCAGCAGCATCAAATAAAGCATCACAACAACCCATATCATATGAAATTGCACTGCTTGGATAGAAAATAGCATGATAGACTACGAATTGTAGCATTGACAAGATGTTGAGATGTATACTAGCCACCATAGGAACGTGAATCTCTGGTAGAACTATAAGAACAATTGGATTGGCACATACCTCTAGCAAGTCCAGAGTAAGCACAAGAGGGGTACACACCAACGGGCGTAAAGCAGCTTCTGATGGTCACATTGTACCTACAAGATATGGCTTATCTGATTCCACATGTGCCTCAACATACTGGTCCTAAGGCCCATCTATAATGTCTGCAACGGTAGTAACTATGCTAGTTGAAGACTAATGGAATGATCCAAGCATACCTGATCCAAAGCTATAACATCAACATGAGAATTTAGACGATCCTATACCCCATATGCACATCTGATAGGTGGAGCACCCACATCTGACTGCTCTAGAGATGCAACCATCTCAGCTATATCTCTACTAGTTTTGCTACAAGTGGAATCTCTAATGCATATAGGTCTTGTACAGCCTCTCCATAGATGCATTGTGTTCCGGAACGTAGAGTTCCAATCACGTTCCAAGATTCTCGGAACGTCCTATTCTGAATAGCTTTTTTCTTCTTTTAGGATTTTCTTTGTAGATTTTTTTAGGTATCTTTAGAAAAAAAAACAGCCTAGAAAGTTTAAAAAACAATGAAAGATATTAGGTATCAGGTATACTAAATTAATTATACACGCATTCTTCTTCTTTTCTGGTTCATTCATATTGTTTTTATTTCCTATTTTTTTGATCAGTGCAATCCACTAGTGGTAATTTCTACCGGCTTTGTAGCCATCAGTTATTTTGAATGAAAATAATTTCTTCTCAAATAATTTCTTTCTTAGATGAAGCTTGGAAGTCACACCTCTAATGTCATAAGAGTGTGCTTAAAATATCCCACAATTCTTTGGAGGTTGTAACAGACCTTATATGATTGATTTGAGAATCTTTGATATTCAGATTTATGAGAGCAAAAGCTTTTCCATCTTTTTGCTTCCATCTCGTAATTGCCGCTTCCTCAACATGAGGTTTAATCTCAATCCCTTCAACGACATACCATAATTCTTTGGCTAGTAAAATCACTCTCATCTTGAATTTCCACATGTGATAATTATCACCATCTAATTTCTTGATGAAAGATGATTTTAATGATGCCCGGAATGCTCGTTCCGAAACACTATGCTTCCAAAATGATGTTCAAACACAACTTAGGACCTCTCCTATTGTGGGAAGCTCCCTTGCATCTAGAACTTGTAAAAGAACCTCATATCTATCTTTTAGGTGATGTTGACACTCATATTGATAAAGCACAAGCCTGAACTTCTCCACAAACTTCTCCGAAAGCTCATCAGTGACATGTTGAAACCTTTGGTTATCACTCTTATCATCATTTCGACTATGCTAAATGTACAGACAAACACACTACTATGCGAAAGATCAACATCAAATAGAGAAGGTATAACCAAACGTCAAATAAGGAAGAGGAAACAATAGAAAGATGAATGACCCAAAAAGTTTAAAAGTGACAAGACCGACAAAAGCGAAAAAAGGACACAAAAAAAGGTAAAATGCAATATCTTGAGTTACGAATGTCAGATCAAGGAGTTATAAAGTGCTTAAACTCGTTGGGAAACAGCCTAAGCTTATCCAAAATAGGATCAGGGGTTGGAAAATCTAAAGCCTAGGTCCTCCTCCTAGTCCTCCTAGTGGGGGTGGCATTGTAGCCTCCTACACATCGTCCTCATCATCATCATCATCCCCAACCTCTGAGGCCTCATCAGAAGAAGACCCTTGGCTCTGATAGTCGCTCTCCTCCGTCTCCTCGGTAGAGCTATTGAAGCTGCCCTCTGAATATTGTTGCCGAGCAGCGGCAGCCTGAGTCCGTCGTGATGCATCTCGAGTCACAGGGATTTGTAGCTATTAGAAAGTACCCGTTGCCCAAAATTGAACTTTGAAGACTCAAGACCTAGGAGGATGACCTAGATAATAGAGAATTGTGTTTTTGGATCATAATCTGATGCCTTGGCCTGACTCTCATCTTTGAACTTGGCATTGACGATCTGAGAAAGCATGAATTTGGATCCTGCAAGTTGTGGGTCAGCATTCATAAGAGTGCTCGCCCTCTCGACTCCATAATAGCAGCACCTCCAATGTTTGGCACCGCTCTGCGCACCGTACCTACCCTTAAGCAAGTTTGAAACTATTCACACCCTCAACCGTGAGGGTGTGAATAGTTTCAAACTTCATGGAGTTTTTCGGAGACGCAGCGTTGGTAGATGAAGAAGAACAAGCAGAGCTGGTAAACTTTGAGTAGTATCGATAGACAAGAAATCAACTGCTCTTGAAAAAACCTTTCTATTGATACCCGTATTGGCACCGTAAACCTTTCTATTAATACCCAAATTGGCTCTCCTGAACTCTAGCAATTTCACTAGCTTTCCAACAGTTTCACTGCCAATTGTACAGTGTACACAATATTCAGCAAAAATAGGGTCAATACAGTTAATATCATCTGACGAAAATAGAGTCTCTATAGTGTTTAGATTTTTTTTGAAAAACTACCATTAGATCCCCCTGCAATATGAATACCATATTGCAAAAAACAAAATGCGTTAGCATTCCGGGCCAAAAATCTGGAATACCCTATGCACTGATTGAGATATATATATATATATATATATATATATATATGCCATAGTTCCCCATGGCACACGTGTCGTGGCAGTAGAGGTACCGTACCAAGTGCCGTACCATGGCACGTGTGCCGTGGTATGGCACCTAGAATTTTTTTTTTTTTGAAGTTTTTCAACTAATGAAAAAATAAATAAATAAATTCCACACGTGTCGTGGGTGCCGTGGAACTGAAGTACCACGGCACCCACGGCACGTGTGTCGTACCAGGTGCCGTGGTACGGCACCTAGAACTATGATATATACATACATACCACAGTTGCACCCCCCCTTCCAAAAACGCGTTCAGAAACGTAGTCAGAAATGTGTCTCTGAACCGCATTTCTGAAATGGGAAAGCGTCTCTCAAAAACGTTTTCTTTTGGAGCTTTTGTGGGCAATATGGGTATCAAATTAAAGCTCTAATCAAGGGTATTCCATTTTATAGGTTGCCAGGTGTTTTGGTTACAGTTGGGTTGGTTACCGAATGGTTTAGGTCTAGTTCTGGGCAATTTTAGGGCAAAAAGTATGTATAATCTATTTTTTCTTTTTTGGAATGATTCTGCTCCTAAAAATGCATTTCTGAGAAACGTGTTTCTAGGAACGTTTTTTGTATATATATACATATATTTGTGTGTGTGTGTGTATGTGTTTGTGTATCACAATTGCAGCGAATCACGATTTGATACAATTGCGATTCGCGAATCGCAATTCAGCGAATCGCGATTCGCTGCCCCGAATCGTTGACAAACCAGGCCACGGCAGCCCATTCTCACGCACCAAGGAGAGGAAAAAAAATGCATATTGAGAGGAAATGATGGCGGATCATTGCGTGTGAGCGTTAGGTGTCCATCTATTCGTTGTTCTGGAGGCAATGCTAACAGGCTTTACGGGATCAGGGTTGCATATCGAGCGAAATCAAAGAACGGAGATTTTTGGTAAATGCAGGCTTCATTTATTCAATGTTGTTAGATTGAGCTGTAGGCAATGAAATCGCTTGGTTTTTGGTTGTAAACCACCTTTCCCCATGCCCACAGTAATTCCTATCACATCAGTTTCAGTCGTTACGGCACGCCTTGCAAGTTTTGAATGAAATGCCTTAATTCCATGTACTTTTTGGCCGGTTTAATGAACTAGCCTAGAGGCATCTGATTGAGGTGATGTTTGGGTCTACACTGCGTTTCTACATGCCTACAGAGACCCCTATGAAGTTCGTTTCATCTATATTCATCT
The DNA here is from genome assembly GCA_029204225.1 of Diphasiastrum complanatum. Lineage (NCBI taxonomy): Eukaryota > Viridiplantae > Streptophyta > Lycopodiopsida > Lycopodiales > Lycopodiaceae > Diphasiastrum > Diphasiastrum complanatum. Next base: position 10,491,217 of record CM055111.1, on the reverse strand, counting down.
ACACCAAAAGTTTCCAAACCCTAAACCAAAAATCCCTTTGCCCTTATTATGATCTGATTTTGAGGCATCCGATTCTCTGATGAGTTTAGGAGCTACACAGTGTTTTTTCATGCTTGCCAGAATGGTTGTGACATTCGCTACAATAAGTAGTAGGCTGTCGGATATTTTCAACTTGATTCCAGCTGTTAAACACAATTTTTTAGGGTTTTCTTTAGATGCTTTCTTCTGACAATTGTTCTAGCCAATTCAATGCAATGCAATGCATATGCAGATGTTTAGGGTTTAGGTCATTGCATTGAACATCTGCTCGTTTATCTTGCTGATACCATGATGGGTCGTAGGTAGGGTCATTTGGGCGGATTCCAAGCTAGTTGATGGGAGCATGGATAAAAATCAATATTAATAGTAGTTGGTGTCACCAAAGAATGAGTAAAGCAGCATGACTAACCAAATTCTACACATACATTTATTTGTCATGGAATACAAGAAATTAGAATAATGTTTTAAAGTAAAAGAACAATTTTCATGTTTTAGAGTTTTGAAATGCTCTGGGTCTGTTGGAACATGTCTCCAATGCAATTGTAAACCATGCATGCCACATAGTGGCATTGAAGACTATATCTACAGGTGCAAAGAGATCCGGACCATGCATAAAGATCAACATCAAAAGTAGGTGGTGTCACCGACATAGGAGTAGAGTAGCAAGACAAACCCTCATTGATTCCCCCACATTGATTCCCCCACAAGAATCATAAGAGCCAAGGTCAAGTGTGCTAAAACTGCTTTGCTAAAGTGTCATATTGAATGATTAGCTATTTTGGAAGTGTTGGAACAAGGGCATCTACAAGGACCACTAGAAGAGCACATACCTCTTTCAAAACTATAGGAACGGAGAAACATTTACCATTATTAAGACTGCACGAGTATGATTCATAGGAAGCTCACAATGTAAATAATGGACCTCTACTACATCAATATCATCTTGGGAACACATCAAATTCTTCGTAGATATTGCATTGTATATTGAGCCCACTAACTTTTTAGATATAGGTGCTAATACTTCTTCAGTTGATATCCTCTCTATAGGATGACCACTAATTTGCTCTGCACAACGTTGCTCCTAATCAGAGTGGAACTCCGTCTCACGTGCATATACATTTATTGTTTGACCAATCTTTGACATAACCTCTATCTCAGCTACATAAGCTTATTCTATCGCTGGAACACCATGAGACGCTATTTGCTTCTTCTACCTCATGTAGAATATCTATTGGCCCTCTACACGTATGTGCTACATGACACAAAAAACCTCCTCTAATCAATTTTCTTTTTTCGCGCCAAATAATGCATTTCAATTGTTGCGCCGCCGAAGTGCATAAATAATGATGGAGGCTGAAAAATACTTAAAGCATTATCTTATCTCTAGTATCCTAATGCCCATGACATGCATGTCATTCTTCTACTTTATCCAAATGAACTTCCATCCCATTTGGAATATCATGTGGCTCATGACATCTATCTTGATCTTCTACAACATTCAAATGAACCTTTTTCCCATTTGGAATATTCAGTGGCCCATGACATATGTCTTAGTCCTCTACCCCATCCAAATCGAATTTTGTCCTGGAATGTGAGTTTTCTCTCTCCCCGCTGTCCAGAACGCCATGCCAACAGAACGCATTCTGCTGGCAACCATGATATATATCTAAATATATATATATATATATATATATATATATATCATAGGTCCCGCGGTACTGGGTACCGCGGATCCCGGTACCGCGGGACCATACTGGTACCGCGGTACCATGATGGTACCGCGGTACCACAATATAATAATATATTTATTATTTAATATTTTTGTAATTTTTTTTTACCTAAACCTACCCGCCCCCCTCGCATTTCCTCTGAAATTTTTTTGAGCCCTCTCCGCCCTGCCATCGCTGCTGGTTTTTCTTGCCTGCCTTTGATTCCTTGCGTCGCCCATCGCCCACGCAACGCCCTGCCTTGCATCTGATTTCCTTTGCCCTGCACTCGCCCATTTTCAGCGTCTCTCCAACAGTGAACCCTGCTGTTTTTTTTCCAGCAATCCATCCCTCATTTCATCTGCAATGGTGCAATCCGACCTTTCCGGTCTGTGGGACGAGGTAGACATTGTCAGGCGGGTTGCCGACAAGGCCAACAAGACCGGTCAGAAGATCGTGCGCTGCCGATACTGTCTCGTCGAGTTTGCTGCATCCCTCACTCGCCTTAAAGGCCATCTGCTCGGTGCACGCGCCAAAAATGGTGCCACCTTGAATGCTGCCCCTTGTGGCAGCATGACCGTCCCCGACAGGCAGCGACTACTGGACACCTACGGGCCGCGGCTCGTGGCAGGGGAGAACACCATTTCGGAGGGCGTTCTCCGATTTTGCACCGCTCCTTATGTGACTAACCCAGAGTTGCTGCCTGCTTGGCTGGCACGCACGAGGAGAGGGAGTGCATCCTCCTCTGGTCCCTTTGCCCCTCAGACAGCTCTGCCTCATGCACCCCCATCTGCTCAGATTCCGGTGGATCCCGTCCCATCGCGTCCGACAGTTGCCACTGCGGTTCCACCACCACCCACTGTTGCTCGCACTCCACCAGTCTACGACTTTCTCATGGACTCTCCGCCACCCGAGCAGGCCCAGGATGGTACTGGGCGGGCCTTCGAGGATGTGGAAGAGATCCCTTCTTCCTTCCCTTCCCATCCGGATGACCTCCTCAGCCAGCAGTTTTCGTACCCCATGCCAGATGTTGCCCCTCCACCAGTGCACCCCACCTATGCTGCTGCACCCATCCCTGCCAGTGCATCCCACTCTCCCCATTCCACGTCTACAGCCGATGCATCCACCAGCGCCCAGCCTGTCGCGTCATCGTCCATTCCCGTCACGGTTGGTGCACCGTGCTGGAGGTCCACCACCCGTCGTCCACCAGGGAGAGCCCTCGTGCAGCAGACCATTCGCGGCGCGCATCAGCCGCACATGGACAGAGAGGCCACACAGGCCGTGGCCAGTCTGGTTTACGAGCTGAACCTGCCCTTTGCCATCACCGACTCTGAGCCCTTCAGAAGGGCCTTCCGCCTTGCACAGTCTGTCAGCCCTAGCTGGAGAGTCCCTAGTTCAGAGGTTGTCCGCACACACATGCTGAGGGATAGGGTCGAGTCCTTGTCTAGAGAGATGGAGCCTCTGCGTCGGCACTGGGCCACTTACGGTTGCAGCATCATGTCCGATGGCTGGACTGATGTCAGGAGGAGGCCGATCCTCAACATACTGGTCTCCAGCTGCATGGGCACACAGTTTTTGAGGGCAGTGGATTGCAGCAGGGGGGGGAGAGTCATATCTGCAGAGTTCATGTTTGATGTCATCAGGTCTTCCATCCTAGCCATAGGCCCACAGCATGTCGTCACGGTGGTGACGGACAATGCCACGAACTGCATTCAGATGGGTGTACTGCTAGAGGCCGAGTTCCCTCATATTGTTCATACCCCCTGTGCAGCCCACGGCATAGACCTTTTGATGGGGGACATTGGAGCACTTCCCTGGGTTAGAGCCATCGTCCGGGAGGCCCTCTTCCTGGTGACTTTTGTCACCAGAAAGAGGCGTGTTCTTGCCATGTTTCGGGTGTTTAGCCATCTGGACCTCCGTAAGCCAGCCCCCACGCGCTTTGCATTCGACTTGGTGGTCATCGACCGTTTGATCAGGTGCAGGGCCCAGCTTCTACAGATGGTTGCCAGTGATCTTTGGGGTGCCAGTACATTTCCGCACACTGAGGATGGGGAGCACTTTTCTTCCACGGTGAGGGGAGACCAGTTCTGGAGGGATGCACAGACATTGTCAGGACTGCTTCGACCACTCTACATTGTGCTCCGCATGGCTGACAGCGAGGGGTCGACACTTGGACTGGTGTATGAGCTCATGGACCGGATTGGACAGTTCCTGCAGCTGCCCATCTTGCAGCCAGAGAGGTAAGCGGTACAGTGTTGCAATTGACCTTTATCTTTTCAGTACTTGCTAGTTTGTTTTTCTGTCAATGTTAAGCTTTTTCGTAATGCCCTAAACCACATGCCCCTCACCTGCAGGATGACAGAGCTGAAGTTCATATGGGAGACGCGATGGAACTACTTCCACAGGAGTATCCACAGCGTTGCACACATGCTGCATCCCCTCTTCCTCTCTCCGACACAGATCGCAGACAGGGAGCTCGAGGCCGATTGGCTTCAGTACATTCACAGGGTGGGTCCACACATAGGTTTGGATCCTATCAGGCTCATGGAGGAGCTCGCTGCATTTCGTTTCGGCATGGGCACATTCGGCCACCCGGCTGCCCAGGATCCAGAGAGGAGGCAGCTACCCATTACCTGGTGGACCATGTTCGGTAGCACATACCCATCTATACAGCGTCTTGCACTGCGTGTCCTTTCTCAGGTATGCATCTCATTTTATCCTCCATTTTTTGTGTTTCGTTGAAGTTTCACCTTTGCCACAATGTGCTGAAGTATTTCAATGCACGCACCACAGGACTGTGCTGCCTCTGTGTGTGAGCGTAATTGGAGCACATGGGCACTGATTCACACGAGGAGAAGAAACCGGTTGTCAGTGAGTCAGTTGGAGCGGTTGGTGTTCTGTAGCACCAACGCACGTCTCGCCAGGAGGCTTCCGACCATTACGAGCGCATTGCAGGTGATAAGCTAATCTTTCATAGCATGTTGGTTGACTCCTGGTATGTTGATTTCATTTCTTGAAAAAGTTGTCTCTCTGACATGCAAATTTTAAACCTTGCAGACGAAGATATCTGATTTGGAGCGCCAGGTTGACTTGCCTACGGACAGCACCCATCCCATGCCTGCAGATGACCTGGGCACACAGTTGATGGCAGAGAGAGAGAGGGAGCTTGCCGAGATGAGAGAGAGAGAGCTTGGGCTTGAGCACAGAGAGCCCCCATTGTATGAGGCAGATGAGCCAGTGTCAGAGGATGAGCATGATGAGGATGAGCCCATTCGGGTTGTGTTTGCCAGACCAGAGAGGGATGAGGCAGATTATACAGGTGCAGGGCACACGCCACGGGCAGGGGTCACAGGTGCATCACGTGGCAGAGGTGGGACACATGGCACAGGTTATACCGGCAGACAGGCAGGGCACACAGGGGGGGGCAGTGGCATACCTACCTATGTCGACATGATGGAGGAGGCTCTTGATAGAGGGCAGAGTGGTTTAGATGCTGGTCCCGCAGATGTTTGGATGCGTGCAGCACAGAGTCATGGCCGTTACTACGACAGCACACCAGAGGAGGCACCTGATGACTTTCATTGCACAGATTGGGAGGCCATGCAGGGTCTACAGGGTGCACATGATGAGGCACGGGATGAGGCTTGGGTTGATTCAGGGGTTGGTGCACAGGATGATTCAGAGGTCGGTGCACAGGATGATTTAGAGGCTGGTGCACAGGATGAGTCCCAGAGCCCAGAGCATTTGTATTCGGATGCCCAGCTGGCCGACTTGGTTGCCACATTGGATTCAGAGGCCTTGCAGATGCCGAGTGTCAGGGCGCCCCCATCATCTCTTGCCAGCATGCCACACACAGAGTCCCAGCCAGAGCAGCCGCATGAGGTGCCTACAGTTCCTCCAGCTCCTCAGAGGGTGTATGTGCGTCGCACAGCTCCTCCAGTGCCACCGATGCCATTTAGGCCTGCATCCCCTCCATCGCCGTCCACTTCTGCAGCACCAGGTCTCCATGGCAGGCCACCATCTGTGCCCAGGTTTTCTCTTGCAGCGCCCACATCCACAGTGTCTCCTCCAGTGGCAGCACCCACGTCACATCCTCCTCCTTTGGCAGCACCCAGGATGTACCAGTACCGGCCACCACAGCGCCCCTTTCAGTACATATCGCCACTGTACTCGCCTCCTGCACAGCCAGTTCCTCCACCTGCAGCAGCCCCACGGGCACACACTCCACGAGCTCATCCTCCTCGCTCAGTTGCACAGGGAGTTCCCTCTTTTGCTTCCCTATCCCAGCCGGCCTCAGCTTGGGCCCAGCCTAGCCAGCCAGGTGATTTGCATGGGGGTGACGAGGCATTGACAGCTCCTCTTGTCCGCAAGAGACCAGGCAGGCCCAAGGGTGCACCGAACAAGAAAGGCAAGGCACAGAAACTGCCAGGGAGGAGAGGACGACCACGCAGGGCTCCAGGTACAGGTAGAGGTGCAGTATCACAGCCAGTTGGAGCAGGTGTTGTTGGTTTGGCCTGCTTGGGGGCTGATGCGGAGGCTGATTGGGAGGATGAGGATGACAAGTCTTCCCCCTCGGATACACAGCCCATGCCAGTTCCAGACAGGCAGAGATATCGGCTGCGAGAGTCAGCTCGGGGCCCTGAGTTGTCTCCAGAGCATTCGTCTGAGTCAGAGCCAGAGCATTGATTGTGGCTCTATTGTTTTAGTTTCAGTAGTTTGTCTCTAGCAGTCGGTCTACCATTGTACTCAGATGATTTTTCACATTATATACAGTGTTTGGCCTACATTATTTGCTGCACATTGTGCGTATATCGCTCTGTACATGTGATGCTTTATTTTATGTTGAAGAATTCTATGTGCGTGTGTGAATCCTATTTTCATTTAATTTCGTTTGAAGTGAATGCTAGCTTCACATAGATGCACCTACATCATGAGCACAGCAATCACCCCTACACCCCAAACGACATTGAATAAACACATGTAATACATCTGCATTTAAAAAAATTACAAACATTGCATCTTACATGACCAGGCTCGCGTTGCACAAAAAACAACTATGTATATATTCAGGATAACATCACATATACTGTCATTTTTTTAAGCAGCCATCTAGTTATTTGCTGCACCATAAACTGCCGAAAACTACATAGCAACAGTCCGCCACATACGGGTGGACCTCATCTATTCTAAACATCCCTCACTGATCCTCCACCGACTCCTCGCCCTCGTCTGGTGCATTGTTTTGTCGCTCTTGCTCTGCCTCCCGGTTAGCCCGAGCTGCCTCCTGGTTAGCCCGACGTCTGGCCGCCCTTTACCTGACCATGATGAGCTGCCGTCGTGTGAAATTCATTCCGATCTGCTCATCCAGATCCAGCTCGACAGCGGGGACAGGATCCACAGCGGGGGCGGGTGGCTCCGGTTCCGGATTTCTCTGTCGAGTCTGTCGCAGCATCTCTCGGATATCTGCCTCTTGCTTCCGATGCCTCTCGTTGTGCCTTCGGATATCTTCCTCAAGCTTTCTCCTGGCTTCGCCCTCGGGCTTCGGTGGTATTCGCTCAGCCATCTCGATCGACCTTCTCCTCACAGCACCCTGATCCTTGAACACCCTCTCACAGCACCCTGGCTCTCAAACAGCCTCTCACAGCCTGTCACCGGCTCTCGCTTGCTCTCTCACTGTCTATCACTAGCCCTCTCACAGCCTCTGAAAATGCCGACCACAATGGCATTGTGAGTGCCTATTTATCCCCACAGCCTGATCGGCCATGTGGATCCCCATCATCCCTCCATGTGCCTCCGTACCCGCCCCCATGTGATGCTCCCCCCTGTGTTGGTCTCCCATTGGGCCCATGGTCTGCTCACCCACAATGCCCATGTGCCTCTGTACTTGCCCCCATGTGATGCTACCCCCCTGTGTTGGTCTCCCATTGGCCCCTCGGTCTGCTCACTCGCAGTGCCCATGTGCCATTGCAACGGTCCCCTGCATCATGTACTGTACCCTCTTTTTTTACACCCAGAACCCCCTCTTTTTACTTTTTTTTGTCCTTTTTTGGTAGTTAATATGCAAAAAAAAATTACTAAAAATATATTAAAAAATAAAAAAAAAATATTAAAAATGGTACCGCCCTGGTACCGCGGATCCCAGGGCGGTACCGTACCGGCGGTACCACTGATATGGTACCGGCGGTACCATACCAGCGGTACCAGAGGGTACTATGATATATATATATATATATATATATTCTACATATATTCTTTAAAAAAAAAAGCGGCACCTATACGGCACCTACGGAACCCGTGTCGTACCAGGTGTCGTGGTACAGCACGTGGAACTTTGATATATATACGTGGTACGGCATGTGTAACTTTGGCCATTTCGCGTCCGCGTCCGCGTCCGGCGCCCTGGCGCGGGGCCGGACGCGTCCATTTGTTTTTTTATAGAGCTAAAATACAAGGGAAAAATCAAAAAAAAAAAAAGTGCGCCCACCCCGGATGCGCCCCGGGTGCGTCCGGGCGCGCATTCACGCTCGAAGTCCGCTTCCTCATCCACTTCTTAGATATATATATATATATATATATATATATATATATATATATATATAGAGAGAGAGAGAGAGACAGAGAGACATATATATCAAACATGAGGGTCCGGGCTGGGCGCGGCCTTTTCTCATCCGCGCCCGGCCCCCGACGCGTCCGCATCCGACCCCCGGGCGCGAGGTCTGGCATGCCCATTTTTTTTTTTAATTTTTTTTTTTTTTGGGCTAGACGTGTCCAGCGTCCGGGGCCCAGATACATTTAAAAAAAAAAACATAAAACAGGCGCCCCGAGGAGAGAGAGAGAGAGAGAGAGAGAGAGAGAGAGAGAGAGAGAGAGAGAGAGAAAGAAAGAAAGAAAGCTTTATTAACGTCTTTTGGGCACACGTGGGTGCATAAGACCAAAAAGAAAATATGTACAAGCAACAGTGGGAGCATCATCCATAGGAGGACGCGGCCGTAAAATGCTATACACTAGCTACGAATGAAAGTAGAACAAAGCATAAGTGAAATAAGCCCACAACCCGGGCCAGGTATAACAGAAGAACTACAGAAAAAGTACCAATGCCCACAACCCGGGCCAGGTGGAGAATAAGTACATATCAGCGAAAGTAAGTGTGAAGTGTTCGCTGAGTGGACCGTACAGTGGGCCTCGATGGAGGCGAGTGCCGACTACATCTGGGTTTTTTCCGCGGTGGCACAGCGATAGGAATCTCATCATTGGAGTCATTAGCATGTGCTCGAGTTCGAAAGAAGCCAGTGAGAAGCAGCTGCCGGGAGTCTAACCCCAGGAGATCTGGTACAGGCAGATGAGACTGATGGAGAGTAAGCATCTCACGAACAAGAAGTCCCAAGCAACGAGCATTCGGATAGGAGACAAAACTGCAAAGTGTATGCGGGCCATCGCGAAAGAGACAATAATACCTCCCCCGTATCTCATAATACAACGGACATCTGAGGAGGAAATGGGCTTCATCTTCCACCTCCTGTAACGAGCACAAGCGACATAGACGACGCTCCTGGGGGATATCCCATGCACGACCGGCCTCAATAGCAAGTTGATGAGAGGAAATGCGCAACTGCCCAAGACGATAGCACAGGCCGTGTGATAGGGGCTGTGAGAGATAAAGCGGCAACAATGGCAAACCAGAAGGATCCAGAGAGAGGAAGTGTCTGGTAATAGCTCAGTCGAATACGGGAAGGTGGGAGGGAGCTCCAAGTCTGCTGCATATATCGACGGAATAAATAGCCTCGGATATATGAATGCGTACCACGAGGAAGATCCATGATAGAGATGCCCAGATGTCGTAAGAGATCAGACGCCTGCTGGTACCAGGATAGCTTGGCATGGGAATCAGCTAGGACACATGAAGAAGTAACCGCAGCAACTATGTATCTATCCGAGTGAGATGCACGAATCTCTTGAATCCGCTGAAGAAAAAGAATAAGGCAGAAAAAGCCCTCAAGGATGATCGGAGGAGTAGCAAACTCAGCACATAGGATATCATGAGGGGTGGTAGTCTTGGCACGTAACATGCGACCCAACATAGTGGCCTGAATGCAGGAAATGCCTGCCCAGTCCCGGAGAGAAAGTCCTGGCAACCAAATCTCGGAGGCATACATCACTGCTGGAACCACCCGTGTGTGAAACAACTGGCATCTAGTAGCGGGATCAAAAATTTGATTCATTGTACAACCACGCTCGAACTGGACCAATGTTGAAAGACCGGAGGAAATGTGCGCAAATGCAGCCTGGCGGAAACCAAGAAGGGGCGCAGTAAACAGGACTCCCAAGTAAGTATAAGAGGCAACAATGTCAACTTCCTAGCCGTCATAGAAGAATTGATAATTGTCAACGCTTTGTCGATTGGTGTTGAAAATCATGATCTTCGTCTTTTTTAAGTTAACAGAGAGACCCCAAGCAACACAAAACCGATGTAAGACCTGTAAGTGACACTGCAACCCTTCTAGTGAGGAAGAAAGCAGGACAATGTCATCAGCATAAAGCAGAATGGGGATGAGCAAATGAGCCAGCGGGCAACCATCTCCACCTTCACAAATGAGGCGCTCAAGATCATCAATATAAAGTGCAAAGAGCGGAGGGGATAGTGGACAGCCTTGCTTGACACCAACAGTGCTACGGATGGGAGAAGACAAATCAGTACCCAGCCGAATACGTGCTAGAACTCTCTCATACAGAGCAACCACTGCCGCGAGAATAGAGTCGGAAAAGCCAAGCTGACGTAGTCTGCTGATCAAAAGATGACGGGGAATAGTTGAGAGAGAGAGAGAGAGAGAGAGAGAGAGAGAGAGAGAGAAATGTAGGAAATAGAAGCCTAAGGATCCAGGATCTTAACTATTCAATCACACAAAGCATTCTCAAAAAAAAAAAGAGATGGCTAGAAACCCTCTTGTAGAAACTCGTGGAAAGCCAAGGAGAATAGTCAGTATTGCTTACAAAAGTGTCATATACAAATGAGATGCACACATATATATAGTCCAAGATGACTATCTGACTTCATGACTATTGGCTATCCAACTACTTGACTATTGGCTTTCCAACTATGTCCAACTACTTGACTATTGACTATCCAACTTTCTATAAGTTACATAGAAAGAATAAGGTACCTCCAATATGTCAAGTTGGGGTACTTAATGTCACAATTAGGCCTAGTGGACCCATGAGTCCCTACCAAGTTAATTTCATACTAACTTAGCTAACTCTAAGTTTAGTAGCCCTAATATAATAAATGACCATGGTTACACAACTCTCGACCTTTTGGGTCAAAGTAACCTATGGTAAAATATCATTTCCATTTATATTTCAACACCCTCCTTAAATGGAAATGCATAACATAGCATGAAGTAACTTCTCGAAAGAGAAAAATGCAACTTGTTGTCCGAACTTCATGTCGCCAAATAAACTTTGCACCGAAGTAGTCGAAATCTCATCCCCAATCATGTCCAACAAGTTATGAACGTAGCCATGGCTGATCTAGATTTAGTCTATGAAAGCATCACATAAGCAAGACTTAACCCTAGAAAGCAGGAGAGAGAAAGCTTAAAGAGACTAAAGAAGGAGATCATATCATAAGCCAAGTAACAAACGACACAGAATCCCTACTTATAGCCAAGAGGAAGCCCTAAAAGGAAGCCTCCAGTGGCTAGGGCCAAACTGAGAGGGAAAATAGTGCGCCCTCCAAGAAGGCCCCCACTCTCAGTAATATGACCAAATAACCAATATAGTGAATCATAGGGCCCAAGGCCAATAATATGGTCTAAATGTCAATAATAATGAATAAAAAAGGGCCCAAAGCCTGCCTATGCATAAAGTAAAGTAAATGTAAATGGACATGGCGAATGTAATGAGCCGAGTCCATAACTCTCCCCGACACAAAAATAAGACCCAACTGCCATAAAGGACTGGATCAAGTAACAGCAAGCCCTGGAGGATCAACTGGAACAGCATCTGGTGTAGTAACAACTGGAGCAACAGCTGATGTAGAGGAATCAACAAGTGCGGCAAGAGCACGAGCCTGATCCGCAAGTGACGGTGTATGATAAAAGACATCAATAGGCTCCCATGTGGCCTCCTCAACAGGACGACCATCCCACTGGACTAGGAACTGAATCTACCGGCGGCGTCGACTATGATGCAAACGCACCTGCAGGATAGCAGCAGGTAATAAAGGAAAGAGATCCGGTGCAGTAGGAAACTTAGCATCACGAGGAGCATCATCCTCAATAGCAGCACGTGATAAACTGACATGGAATATATCACAGGCACGTGTGGAAGCAGGAAGTTGAAGACGATATGTAACTGGACTAAGAACCTCCAATATACAATAAGGCCCATAATAACGTGGTGCAAGCTTCTCAGTAGAAGCATGGCCCTGAATAAAATGATGACGTGCAAACCGTAGGCGTAGATATACCATATCACCAACATGAAACTCAACATGACGTCGATGACGATCAACTGAAGCCTGATAACGCTGCTGGACCTGCTGCAAATGGGAACTGGCCTGGAGAATAAGCTCGCGAGCACCTGATAGAAATGAAGACAGTGTCACAGGTGTATCCTCGGGAGGAAGAGGAATACCAGGTAAACGAGGTGCATAACCATGAGATAATAAAAATGGTGCAATGCCGGTGCTGGTACTAACAGAGCTGTTATAGCTATACTCTGCCAAACATAAGTGCTGATCCCAATCCTTCCCTGAAGGAGTAACAAAATGGCGCAAATAATCCTCAAGGATCCTGTTAAGGACCTCAGACTGCCCATCAGAAGTAGAATGATAAGCAGACCCCATAAAAAGCTGTACATCCAATATACGCATAAGCTCTGTCCAGAACAATGATGTAAACTTACTATCCCGATCAGAAAGGATAGTACGAGGAAACCCATGTAGGCGAAATATCTCTGAAAGGAACAAGCGTGCACACTGCTCTGCTGTGATAGTACTGCGGACGGGTATGAAATGTGCCTGTTTCGAGAACCTGTCAACTACCACCATACATGAATCGTGACCACGACGGGTGCGGGGAAGGCCAATGATGAAGTCCATAGAAATATCAGTCCACTGGCGGTGAGGAATAGGCCAACTCAGAAGCAAACCAGAGGAATTAGCACGGGAGTACTTATTACGTAAGCAAAAAGGACAGGTACGAATAAGTACAACAAGCTCTTTCCTAAGGGATGGCCAATAGAAATGATCCTTAAGACGAGCATAAGACTTCTGAAAACCAAAATGACCCCCAACTGGGGACGAATGAGCATCCGACAACAACTGAGAACGAATACCCAAAGAACTAGGAATACAAAGAGAACCATAATGATAAAGACGGTGGTCAACAATGGAATAAGCCTGATGAGGTGAAGATGACATAGGTGAAGCAGAACTATAAACATCACGAAAATCAGAACATGTAAGATAAGCCGATGGAAGATCATCAAACCAGGAAGGGATCGTGGCAACAAGGGTATTCAATAAAGCAGGAAGTCTAGACAATGCGTCAGCAGCAGTGTTAGCACGACCAGGACGATACAAAATAGAAAAATCAAAAGATTGTAAAAACTGCAACCAACGAAACTGACGATCACTAAGATCACGCTGGGAGAAGAGATAACGTAAGGACTGATGATCGGTAACGATATCAAAAGGAACACGGTACAGGTAATGGCGCCACTTCTTAAGATCATAGATAATGGCAAGAAGCTCTTTCTCATGGACAGAATAACGTTGCTCATAAGAGCGTAAACGACGCGACTCATAAGCAATAATACACTGAGACTGACGAAGCAAGGCACCCAAACCAACATTACTAGCATCGGTCTCAACAATAAATTTCTGATCAAACTGTGGTAAACACAGGACAGAGGCCTCCAGAACAGCACGACGAAGAGTGTCAAAGGCGAATTGACAATCAGAAGTCCAAACAAAAGCACTAGACTTCTTCAAAAGGGCATGAAGAGGGGCAGCCACAGTGGCAAAGTGAGGAACAGGACGACGAAGGTGAGTAGCGAGACCAAGAAACATACGAACATGGTGGACATCTGTGGGAACAGGCCAATTAGCGATTGCCCGAACCTTATGAGGGTCCAAACGAATACGACCATCACAAATGAGAAATCCTAAAAACTCAATCTCAACAACAGCAAAGGAACACTTAGAAAGTTTAGCAAACAACTGGTGATGAACAAGCAATTGAAAAACAGATGAAAGATGTAACACATGCTCATCAAGAGTCTTACTAAAAACAAGAATATCATCAAAATAAACTAAAACACAATGACCAAGGAGAGGACGCATGATGTTATTCATCACATTCTGGAACGTAGGTGGACCATTAGTAACACCAAAAGGAAGAACACGAAACTCATACAAACCAAGATGGGTACGAAACGCAGTCTTGTGTTCGTCCGAAGGATGCATCCTAATCTGGTGATAGCCGGAACGTAAGTCTATCTTAGAGAAAAGATGAGAGGTGCCTAACTGGTCAAAGAGATCATCCATGTGAGGAATAGGATACTGGTTACGGATGGTCAACTTATTGAGGGCACGATAATCAATGCAGAGGCGTTTGGAACCATCTTTCTTATTGACAAGGAGAACAGGGGCACCAAAAGGACTGTGACTAGGAACAATAAGGCCCTGATCTAGTAAAGCAGTAATCTGAAGCTCAACCTCATCACGCTCAGACTTAGACATACGGTAAGGAGGCCGGGAGGGAGGAGTAGAACCAGGACGCAAATCAATATGGTGGTTCACATCACGTAATGGTGGTAGCGTCGTAGGTTCTGAAAAGACAAATGCATACTGATGTAATAAGTCAGAGATCACCTGAGGAACAGCTGCTGGAGGAGAGGTAGTCACTGGAGAATCTGCTGCAGCACGCTGAACACATAATAAAGCTGCACAATGAGCCTTAGGTAGGCTGCCGATAAACTGCTTCCCGCTGATCAGCTGGAAATCTGCCTGAGAATCAATACCAGCAAGTGAGTGGGTCACTGCATCATGAACAAATGTCAATGTCTGCTGAGCCAAGTCCAAAGTAACCGCTCCCAATGAAGCAAACCAATCAGCACCAAGGATAAGGTCATAGCGCTCCAGAGGAATGATATAAAGATCTGCCTGTCCAGAAAAATCACCAATGCGGTAGGATAATCCCTGAAACATCTGAGAACTAGGAAATGAGTGAGAACTGGCAACCTCGACTGTGAGAGGCTGTGGAGCAGGAATAGGTGAAGCGCGTATCCGGCTGAGAACATAACTGCTGATAAAGGAATGAGTGCTGCCGGTATCAACTAAAGCAATATACTCACGACTAGTAATGCGCACACGTAGCCGAATGGAGCGAGGACCGGGGCACCCTGTCCAGGTAGCATAAGCAAGCTGAGCATGGCAAGTAGCAGAAGTAAATCAGTAGAAGGCTCAGGAGATAGATCAGGCTCATCAGATATATGAATGTAGATATCGGACTCATCTGGGGTAGTGCCCTCATGGTAGAAAACAGCAGTAGAAGTAGGCAGGGGCTGGCGGCAATCACGGGCAATGTGGTCAGGACTCTTACAACGAAAGCAAAGACGCTTCTGCTAAATGTCAGCGAACTCTGCAGACGTGTAACGTCGGACAAAAGCAGGACGAGGAGGCGGGGGGCGAGGAGCGGGAGAAGTAAGAGAAGAGGTCGGGACGACAGTGGATGGGGCAGATGGGGCCGGAGATGGTAGAGGTGAAAGAGATGGACGGGGTCGGGAAAAGCGAAAGGGAGCAGGATCAGGGTACTTATGCTGTAAAGTACTAGCAAGGGACATGGTCTCAACAAGTGTGGGTGGACGGAAAGAAGAGACATCGTATCGTAGAGCACCACGAAGTCCAGCAATGTAGCGAGAAATAAGCTCGGTGGGCTGAAGATCTGTAAAGAGGTAGGAAAGATCCAAAAACTGATCTGTATAGGAAGAAAGATCACCAGTCTGAGTAAGACTACGGAATATATCACGCTGGCAGCTCAGCCACTGAGGGTCAATCATAGCACGACGAAGATAACGACGAAAGGTAGGCCATAACTGGAGACCGTCCCGATCAGGGTCAAGTCGGTAGACCCGCCACCAAGTGGCAGCACGTCCATCTAAATGTAAGGCAGCTAACTGGATCTTCTGAGGATCAGTCTTAGGGTAAATCTGAAAATAAGTATCAAGCTTTGCAAACCAATTCTCTAACAAGTTCCCGTCAGAGGAACTAGAATAGGTGGCAAGCTGTACCCGATCACGAAAATCTCGAGCAAAATGTGGCTCAGGAGCTAGATGTCGTGGAAAATGTGACTCAGGAGCTGTAGGACATGGAAAACCGGGTGGTGGGTTAGGTGGAAAATGAGGCCCACCGCCAAAGGAAGTAGACGAGGATGGAAGTCCAAATGGAGACCCAAATGATCAATGAACAGGGGCTTTGCCAGGTCCATGTGGCTGTAAGGAATCAATCTGTGACTGCATAGTGGCAAAGCCGGTCTGTAGAGTGGTAAAACCGGTCATCATTTGGTCGAAACGACTACTGAGGAGAGTAAGAGAGTCACGCATATCAGCAAACTGTTCATCTAAAGGTCCGGAATGACTCGCAGGTGTAGTGGGTGAGCTAGCCATGAGGAAGAAAAAGTAAGCGAGAAAAGAAATGTGCTAAACAATTGGACGAACTGAAGGAGAGGACATAAGTCGTCACAACAAGCACGCCAATGAAAAGACACAATAGAACTCGCGATGTAATATGAACGGAAAGGACAACTAAGTAAGAAATACCTCGTAACCGCAACCGGAAGTGAGCTGAAAAATAGCGGCGATATGTCGAGGTACCGGGCAGCCTCCAAAAAAGATGCTAAGGGCCTGACAACGTGGAGTAAACGGTGGGTAAAAGTATGGGAAACAATAATGGACTATGGGGCTGGAAAGGGAGCAGCCAAGGAAAGGAAGTGATAACAAAAAGGAGGTATGGGCAGCGAGGAAACAAGGCTGAAAAATCAAAGATCGCCCTTCAAGGGTAAAAAAAAGTTTGCGATAAAGACGGGGAGCAATCCCGATGCGCGATGAAGTTGGGTGGGAGTGGCTTTCTAAGCATCTGGCGTGTTTGTATTGTCCGGAGTAGGGTTGCGAACACAAACAGCAGTGTAGGAGGGTGAGCTGAAATTGAGGCGGATGTAGGGCGCCAGCTATGGTGGAGTGTGGGCGTCCAAGAGAGGTAGTAAACGGCAAAAAAAAATTGGATCAAAAAGATGGGTTGGTAGGGCGCTAGGAGTGGCTGATGGAAGGTGGCACAGCAGTGTAGGAGGGTGAGCTGAAATTGAGGCGGATGTAGGGCGCCAGCTATGGTGGAGTGTGGGCGTCCAAGAGAGGTAGTAAACGGCAAAAAAAAATTGGATCAAAAAGATGGGTTGGTAGGGCGCTAGGAGTGGCTGATGGAAGGTGGCGAATAGGGGCAGCAAAAAGCGGAAATTTTCAGCAAAGGAAGGAGCAGTAGGGCGCTGGTCAGCAAGCATGAGGGCGCCCAATAGGGCAGCAAATAGGAGGCAGTAGGGCGCCCAAAATAGGGGAGGAAAAAGGCTGAAAATGCAGCAGTAGGCAGCCAGCAAGAGGGCGCTAGAAATGGGCAGCAAGTGGGCGCCTATCCTCCACCGATCCGTCGTGAAAATCTGCAAGACAAGTGTGGAGAAATGCTGAAGATCCGGCTGAAAAATGGTGAAGATCCAAGCTGAAGATGGGCGCCCTCCTGTGAGAGAAAAATCTGCTCAATGGAGATGCTCAGGAAAGTGCTCTGATACCAAGTTATGAACGTAGCCACGGCTGATCTAGATTTAGTCTATGAAAGCATCACATAAGCAAGACTTAACCCTAGAAAGCAGGAGAGAGAAAGCTTAAAGAGACTAAAGAAGGAGATCATATCATAAGCCAAGTAATAAATGACACAGAATCCCTACTTATAGCCAAGAGGAAGCCCAAAAAGGAAGCTTCCAGTGGCTAGGGCCAAACTGAGAGGGAAAATAGTGCGCCCTCCAAGAAGGCCCCCACTCTCAGTAATATGACCAAATAACCAATATAGTGAATCATAGGGCCCAAGGCCAATAATATGGTCTAAATGTCAATAATCATGAATAAAAAAGGGCCCAAAGCCTGCCTATGCATAAAGTAAAGTAAATGTAAATGGACATGGCGAATGTAATGAGCCGAGTCCATAACTCAACATATAAAAGGAAAAGATTGCGTAATAATGAAGCATCGAGTTGAAGGGTGAGGATTTGCATGCTCCATCCGAAGTAGGGAATCAACATAAACTCGGCAATAAGTCGAAACATGGACCTGTAATCCATCATAGGCTGACATAGAAGATTTTTCAAATAATGAAAAATTCTCTCCAAACAAATGCTCACTCTTAACACTTTGAACAAAAGTACTAATTGACACATGTTGACTTGGCGCCTTCCTGCAACCTGAAAAATCAGCAAACAACAACCTGATTTTTGGGCGCCCAAAATCCTGTTATCTTCTTTGATGTGTGGCGCCCTCCTGCAAAACGGAAAAGAGTCAAAAAACGGATCTTCACTCCAAAAAATCAGCATAGGTGCTGAATTTTTGTGATCCCCAAGTGAAGACGATCTCTTTTGGTAGGGTGCCCTAAATCAAGCATACAAGATCCATGGCTCCGATACCATGTAGGAAATCAAAGTGCCAAGATCCTTCTAACATTCAATCTCCATATACAAGAAGAAGAAAAAGAGGAAGAAGAAGAAGAGGGAGAGGGTTAGGCGCCCTCAAGGAGAGAGAGAGTAGTAGCAATGCTTGAAGGGAATGAATTACAAATGAACAAAGAGTACACATAAATAGGCCTTCCAAGGTCCTAGACTCTTCCAAACTCTAAGTTCTAGAACCTTCCAAGACCCACTACTAATTATAGGGCACCCCCAAAAGTCAAGATAGGGTCCCTTAACATAATTAGACTTTACTTGGACCCACAAATTACTACTGGACCAAAATTGGGTCCAACTCAACTAAAACTGACTTAACATGGTCTAAATAATAAACCTAACCCATGGTTACACAAGTCTCGACCTTTTGGGTCAAAGTAACCTATGGGAAACTAACATTATCATTTATTACTTCTAACATACTCCACATGCAATTTGCTGAACAAGTAATGAAATAGGTGGCTGATTTCTGCACAAAAAACAGAATGCTCACAAATAGGTAGACTTCGAATGAAGCCAAAACCAAAACCAGAAATTTGTGGCTGAAAAGAGTGCACACTATGTGCATATAGAGTTGATGGTAGCGCCCTACTCCAAGCTCACCGACAGGGAAATTTCAGCAAGAAATGTGTCCAAAACACATGTATCTTCATTTAAGAAGTAAATCTGAAATTTTCAGCATGTAATTGAGTCAAGATCACACGCAATTGGTTTGAGCATGGGCGCCCTACTGCTAGCTCTCAAATAGGTGAAGGTGCCCTGCAATTTCCTGCAAAAAAGCTATAAGAAGATGAACAGATTCTTCTCCTGCAAAAATCAGCAGCTTGATGATTTTCTGCAACCAAAAGTGGAAGAAGATAGCTCCCTATTGGGCGCCCTCCTGCAAGCAATATGATCACCTAAAGGCTCTGATACCATGTAAGAAATAGAAGCCTAAGGATCCAGGATCTTAACTATTGAATCACACAAAGCATCCTCAAAAGAAAGAGAGAGATGGCTAGAAACCCTCTTGTAGAACCTCGTGGACAGCCAAGGAGAATAGTCAGTATTGCTTACAAAAGTGTCATATACAAATGAGATGCACACATATATATAGTCCAAGATGACTATCTAACTTCATTACTATTGGCTATCCAACTACTTGACTATTGGCTTTCCAACTACTTGACTATTGGCTGTACAACTACTTGACTATTGACTATCCAACTTTCTATAAGTTACATAGAAAGAATAAGGTACCTCCAATATGTCAAGTTGGGGTACTTAATGTCACAATTAGGCCTAGTGGACCCATGAGTCCCTACCAAGTTAACTCTAAGTTTAGTAGGCCTAATATAATAAATGACCATGGTTACACAACTCTCGACCTTTTGGGTCAAAGTAACCTATGGTAAAATATCATTTCCATTTATATTCCAACAAGAAAGAGAGAGAAAGAAAGAAAATGTATTAATGTCTGTTGAGTGCCCAAGGGCACATAAGACAGAATGAATAAGTACATGTCTTGTAGGATTACTGTCCATGTCGGACAACCTAATAATAAAAAATGCTAGTCTAAATGGAAAAGACAATATAGAACTCTCTCGAGCTAGGAAAAGACATAGCCAATATAGAATCATAAAATGCATAAAAGAGCAAATACACAAGAGCTTAACCTCCAGCTCTGAAGAGGGTACAGGTGCAAGAGCTTAACCGCCTGCTCTACTAAGGAAAGTAAGAGGATAAATATCAATCTTGAAAAAAGCATCTGATACTCATAGCAGCTGTGGGCTGTGATCAAGGAGCTCTGGTAGCTCTAGAGGCGCGCGTAAATCTGGCAAGAGGTGGCAGCTGAGCACGCTGGGTCTTCGCCCTCATCAGTATGACTGCCTCATCATCTGATAGGTCATCGCGCTCCCGCTTCTGAAAGAAGCTAGCAATGAGTCAACATAAGCATCTCTCGTAGTAAAAGGCCGTCACATCTAAGATCCTGATAGTCCAAAAATGTATTGAGTTTAGACCTTAGAAACCTGTTCCAAACCTTTTGGGTCAGAACGTACTGTACGGAACATATAGTAAATTCCAGAACGTTTTTTAAATTTAAAAAATAGGTCCTAGAATGCTCCAACAATTCCAATTAATGAGATCCAACTGCAGCGGCACTAACATTGATAATAGGGGTGTCACGATATAAACAGTGATATCGGCCACATATCTCATAGTATGTAGGGCATATGAAGATAAAATGAAACTCATCCTCCACTACACCCAATGTGCATACCTGGCATATTCGATGCTCTCTCAAAATGCCTGAATATTTGCCTGTCTCAATAGCAAGCTGATGCGAAGAGACTCGTAACTGTCCCAATCTGTATCGGAGCCCAAAAGAAAGAGGAAGAGAGAGATATAAAGGTCTACCAGGGAGTCCCAAACTGTCTCTACGTAAGATATGTGGCCATAGAAGGTAAGCTTGACTCTCTCATGGTCAGGATGATCCCATACTATGTGACAATATCTCCAATACAGCTGTTGTCTGATAAATGTATGAGTTCCCTGTGGGAGATCCAGCATCGAGAAGCCCCATGACTGAAAGAAAGCTACCACATCACCATACCAAGAAGACCTAGCCTGCTGTCCAGCTATAGTCTGAGAAGAAGTAAGCGCTGCCATCACGTATCTGTGAGTATCCATGGTCTCAAGTCGATGTAGAAAGGTAGCAATCTGAAACATAGCCTCTACCACCATGGGGAGTGAGGCGAACTCCGCTAAAAGAATCTCATGAGGAACTGACGGCTTCGCACGAATCATCCTCCCTAACATGGTGATTTGCAGACGAGTGATGTCTCTCCAAGTACCCTGAGATATCTCTGGGCACCAGACCTCTGCCGAGTGCATAGCCACATGTGAGACTACTGTAGAGAAAAGGTGGTCTCTGGTAGCAGGATCATGAATATGGTAAGTAGTACACACTCTCTCCATATGTACCAAGGCAACATGCCCCTTACGTAGGCGATATAGAGCAGTAGAGCGAAAAGTGAGTAAGGGGCCGGTGAATAATACACCTAGATAGGTGTATGATGTAACAATCTCCAGTTGTTGTCCATCATAATAAAAAGCGTCATCTCTCATATGATGTCGATAATCCAATGGCTGTAGAGGATAGCAATGCCACATCATCCGCATACAGTAGGATAGGAATAATAACATCAGCAAGTGGACATCCATCACCCCCCTCCTCCTTGATGATCCGCTCTAGATCATCAATGTACAATGCAAAAAGAGTGGGAGAGAGTGGACATCCCTGCTTGACTCCAACTGTGCTCAGGATAAAAGGCGACCAGCTGCTGCCATCTCTGAAACGTGCTAAAACCCTCTCATATAAGGCGCTGATAGCCATAATGATATCCTGTGAGAAGCCAAGTGAAGATAAGCACTGAAGTAGCAGGTGCCATGGAACTGAGTCAAAGGCCTTGCGGAAATCCACAAAGCAGCAGTATACTCTCTGTCTCCAATGTCGAGCCTCCTCTGTGATGCAGCGTAGGACAAATGCATGCTCAATAGTAGAGTATCCGGGTCTACAGCCAGCCTGTCCAAGAGCAAATAACTCATCTGATTCCGCTTGGGATCCAACCATAGACTGCAGAACTGAGCCATAAAGCTTCGCCATCGTGTGACTGATCATGAGAGTGCGATAGTTATCCCCGTTCATTGGATCACCAGCCTTGAGAATGGGATGGAGAAGGTTCGTGCACCAGTTGGTGGGGAAGCCCGAGGTAACAGCCAAGTTAAAGTGTGGGCAATGTATGGAGAGAGAAGCTGGAAGACAGGTTTGAGGAAGTCCATGTTAAGAGAGTCGACGTCCTTCGCTTTATGGGGTTGGGCTTTACAAATCGCGAATTCAATTTGGTCAGAGGTAAAAAGAGAGAATGTAGCGGGTCGAGTGATAGGGATAGGCGGAGCATCTGTAGTGTATAAGCAAGTAGCATACTCCACCCAAGAGTCAATATCAATAGGTGAAAGTAAGGAAGATTTCTTAGAAAAGATTTTCCAGAAATGAGAGGAGGAAGAGAAGTTTCTGACCATCTCTTGTTAGAGAGTCTCTTTTCTTTTTATTAACTACATGACGATATTGCTTTTGTACGTGCACTAAAAGATCAGGAGAGTGATGCATGGCGTATACCACATGCTTATGTAAGGCGTGGCAATCATGATCATACCATCGGTTATAGGTCTTTCGATGAGTGGGATATGTCTTAGGGGGAAAGGCCTGGATGGCGGCTTGTATAAGGGAGAGCGACAAGAAGCTGGCCTGTTGCTCAATAGGAGAGGAGAAGGGAAAATCTTGCAAAAGAGAGTTGAGCGTGACTATGTAGCGTGGGATGAGATGTGTACGAAAAGAAAAGTGAGGTGTAGCGGTCTTGGGTCGAATGATTGGAAGGGGAGAGGTCTGGCCAACAGAGAGTAAGAGCAGTGAGTGATTAGCAAGGGTAGGAGAGAGTATAGTAAAGCTATGAATGAGAGGAATCAAGGCTGGTGAGCCAATGAAGTAATCCACCACACTATGTCCGCCACTATGTGGATGACAAGTGAATGCTGCTGAATCTGGCCACTGTGATAAACCATTCAGAATGACCAAGGAATGTGCCTCCGAAATCCTGAGTAGCTGCTCACCAAATGTAGTAGAAGGGGTAGCCTCATCGTGAGATGTCCGCGCAAGACCTGTATCCAAAGCATGAAGTTGGAGATAATTCGTCATCACATGAAATTTCGTGTCTGGTGGTCGTGCGTGCGTTAAAGTCACTTGCCAAAAGTACATATCCCTGGGGAGAAAAGATAGAAATATCCTCTGAGAGAGAGAGAGAGAGAGAGAGAGAGAGATTAGGGTTTAGGGAGAGTGAGGTGCTGAGCCAGGCGAGCATCCATAGATGCCGTCGAGACCCATTCCACCGGTGCACCCACTGTCACCCCCGCCACCGCCCCCGCATCCGCCACCGCCACCGCCACCCCCTCCCCCTCTGCCAGTACTCCCCATGGATCCACAGCCTCCACTTCCGCAGCTGCAGCTATGCCACCACCTCCAGAGCCGCACCGTCCATCTGCATCCTCTCAACCATCCACATCCCGAGGCACGAGACAGACCACCATCACGAGATCTCTCAGAGAGGGACAGTAGCAATCAGGCCACCAAGACCATAGCACAGATGTTCTATGACCTAAACCGAACCAGCAGGATCCAACATCCTTGGACTCTACCACTGAATGAGCTGTCATAGTGCACTACTAGTGGTGCATGGTCCTTGGAGGGTATAAGTATACCTATTGGGCTCTCACTATTGTATGCTTGATTGCAGGACTGGTAGCTGTATGTTGCTGGTGTGATGCCTCATTCCTCTTTGTGATTGATCCATAGCTTGGGGGCTAGATCTGTTCGATCTAGTGTTGGTTGGGTTGGTTTGTCCACCATCAAGTTCCCTTGTGTTGCTTGTGATTGGCATGCTTAGAATAGGATCCTTGGATTGAGGACTTTATAGGCGGGTTGCCAAGGTCAGAGAGAGACTAGCCGCATTGCACGAGGGCTGGGATTTGTACGGCTGTTCCATCATGGCTGATGGGTGGACTGATCGTCGTAAACGTCCACTCATCAACATCATTGTGTCCAGCTGTAACGGTTCCATGTTCCTCCGCAGCATGGACGCCTCCGAGGCAGGGAGAGTGCACACAGCGGAGTACACCTACGGCATCATCTGCGAGGCGATACAGGAGGTTGGGCCACAGCGCGTTGTCCAGGTACTAGTTCTTTCATTGGTTGCTTGATCATTTACTGCGCAATGTGTTAACAAAGGTTTCATTAGTTTTCAATTGATTGCAATGTGTTTTCAAGTTGTGCATTATTTTAAATCAACTGTTCTCGACAATTTGTGATGGACAATGCGTCCAACTACCGAGGTATGGGGGATTTACTGCGCAATGTGTTAACAAAGGTTTCATTAGTTTTCAATTGATTGCAATGTGTTTTCAAGCTGTGCATTAATTTGAATCAACTGTTCGCGACAGGTTGTGACGGACAATGCGTCCAACTACCGAGGTATGGGGGATCTTCTCATGGCAGAGTACCCCTCCATTGTGTGGACTCCATGTGCCGACACTCACTGGACCTCCTCCTGCATTCCATCGGGCGTCAACCTTGGGTCAATGAGCTTCTTAGGAGGGCACTTGTGGTGTGGACTTCATCACACGCAAGCGCCGCACCACTACGCTTTTCTGCACATTCAACAAGTAAGACACTATTTATTTTTTAGCTCATTTGCAGTTCCGTTGCACACGCCAATATTTCCAGGGACTAGGGATTACGATTGCGAATGCGTTTTCGTGTCTGGTTCTTATTTTGTTTTGCAATGCAGGCTGGATATGAAGAAGTCGGCTCCCACGCACGCGCTTCGCCTACCAGTTCATCATGCTTGAGCGGCTCCACCGGCTGAAGGGGGAGTTGCAACGCATGGCCACTTCGGCAGAGGCCATTGTCATGCCCATGACTGGTCTCGGGTAGCGTGTCCACGCTAGGGACCAGTAGACCAACACCTGTAAGTTAATTGTGACTATAAGGGAATCGGGGCCCTTATGTGTACATGGTCATAATTAATGGTTGTAGGCCTAAACACTTGATGGTGGATTTGTATGGGTCTATCACTGAGTCATTGGGGAACTGGATGACGTGGCTCAGATAGGCTGCAAAGGTGTCCAGGGAGGTGTCACAGTGCACTACTAGTGGTGCATGGGCCTTGGAGGGTATAAGTATACCTATTGGGCTCTCACTAGTGTATGCTTGATAGCATGACCGGTGACAGGATGCTGCTGGTGTGATGCCTCATCCTCTCTGAGTGATTGATCCATAGCTTGGGGGCTAGATCCGTGGTTGGTTTGTCCACCATCAGGTTCTCTTGTGTTGCTTGTGATTGGCATGCTTAGAATAGGATCCTTGGATTAAGGATTTTATATTGGTATCAGAGCCAATTCTGAGCACGTTTTTGCCATTGACTTGTGTTCAAGAGAAATCTCGAATTGTGGGATTTTTCCATTGTGTGATATGGAATCTTGACACTTGTTCGAGAATTCAATGGAGTATGCAACGAAGTGGTGAAAGTGCGGATTATTCTTCTCGTGGATTTCCATATTTGAAGTGTAATCGGTTGTGTGGTAAGTGCACTACCAAGTATACAATCGGTTCGATGTTTAGACACTTCATAATGGTTTTCAGGAAGTAAATTTCCAATTTTCAATACATTTGTGTTCTCGTTTAATTCATTAGGGAGACTTTTCCGTTAGCAACGAGATCAATAAGAGTGAATGCTGGTTTTTTTGGCTTCTTGTTCTTAAACAGTGATTTAGGTGGTTTTGTTGGCTGTCTTTTGCTTTTTAATGAGCCAATTTTGGCTTGAATCGGAGGAAAAGCAGGAAAAGAAGCACACAAAAGACTAATCACTAGTTGTGAGTGTTGGTGGTTTCTTAAAGGATTTGCATGGAGGTTTCTTGGTGATTCACTAGTTCATGCTGGATTTTTTTAGCAAACTAACTGAGTTTTGTAGGCTTTTGTGAATCAATAAGGCCATCATACTGATAGTGTGGTTTACAACTTAGTCTATTCTGTAAATATGGATGGGAACCTGCAAATCAGCGTTTCTGGGAAAAAATGGACAGCATCTACCCTGTTTTTCAACCTTTGTGAAACTAATTTGTGAAGAATCTGTAAGAAGGTTGCTTATGCATGAATTAAGGCATAGCAACAATGTTTACATTCTTCTAACAACTTTTATCTGCAAGAAAAGCAGTATGAAAAGGTAGACAGCTTCTAACTGAAGCTAAAACAAGACTAACCTCTTTTTTGCCCATAAAAGAGAATGCTTAGGCTTGTATGGAATGAAAGAAGCTGTAAAAACCGCCCTGGATGCTTCTTAATCTGCAAAAACAGCAGATGGAATGCATGAAAAACTTTATGCAGGAGAAGAAACTGAGTTAGGTTCTCTGTTGGTATGGAATCATCAAAAAACGGTTTGGAAAATGCTCCAGAACTGCGCTCCTCCTGCAGCATACAATGCGCCCTCCTGTTGACTACTTGCAGGAATGAATAGCACAGAAAATGGTGGAGGGATGGTGCGCCACCATCCCTCGGACCTCTCTCTCTCCGTTATGCATAGTTTTTTTCCCTCGAGATGTTTATATACGCTCCCATGGTTTTCACATCCTTGACATGTACTCCTTTTTGGTCTTATATGCCTTTTGGCATGGAAAAGACATTAATAAAGCTTTCTTTCTTTCTCTCTCTCTCTCTCGGGGTCTTCACATGCTGCTCGGGCCTCTCTCTCGTTCTGCTCGCAAGCAGCAGGTGAGGCCCGAGGCTTTTTGGTGAGAACGGGGGGGGGGGGGGGGGGTAGGTGTCATACTTAAGTTTTAGTTTTGAGAAATTTGAGTATGAGTGTGTTATGTATGTAGATTGAGAAGGGAAGAGGGGGGAGAAGTTGGAGGCTTTACTCAATGTTTTTTCAATTGTTGGTTTTTTCACTTTTTGATCAATGCAGTTAACTTAAATTTTAATGGCTGAAATATTGTTTGAATGAGATTTTGATGCATGAAATGGTTTTTGCCGAGTATTTGTTGCGTTGGTTCCATTTTGCAAAATCATTGATAAAAATTCTATGAGCACGTTATTCTCCGTTAAACGCTATGTTTTTACCCATAATGATTTAACCGAACGAAAAATTTTATCGATTTTTTCGGTTTTTTTCTATGCAAATGGATTGAATGAAATTCTAAAGCAGGGGTGGCAAATGAAAATTCGCCCGACATCACTCGTCCGTGATGGCCCCCTAAAATATTTAACACTTGGATCATAGTAGGTCGGAATTTCAACTATGCAATAAATAGAAAAAACTGTGCGCAAAATCTATTCAATAATTAGCCATTAGGAATACAACTTGGGCTTTTAACTGGAGATTTTTTCGGTGATAAAAATGCCCCGAAGTTGGTAATGACTGGATAAACCGTTGGTCACTGCACCACGTCCCAGAATAACAAAAGCGAATTTCGTCGATGCTTTGGGTCAGGCCTCCTAGTGGTGGAGGATGTAACCCATCAAATTGTGACTGGGCTGGATTCCTGGGGGAATTCCGTAAAGCTTTTTTCACAGTTGATGAAAAGTATATTCGCTTTATTAACTACAACGGGCACCCAAGAATTGGACACTTGTGTCTAGAAATTCTTGGATTTTTTTGACCAAGGTATCGTTTTTTTGAAAAAAGACACGGTCAAAAACGGCCCAAAAGCCTAGATGGAAAAACCAAATTGGAACGAAAAAGGTTGTTTCTTAGTGTGATTGAAGCTGCGGGCGTACCAACACTGGTTGTTGTTAAGAACAAGAAAAAGTCAGCTCGTTCTTCCCCATTTCTATAATTTGTCACTCATGCCTGTTAGGATGATATTGTTATCCTTCTAGTGACCGTAAAGATTATGAAAAGGGGCAAAGGAATGTTTGATTTAGTTGTTGTTGGAATTCTCTAATAAATTCCCGAGAACTTCATATACTTGTATTATTTTTCTGACACTTTGATCAGGAAGTGGAGGGCCTTCATGGAGGAAGAACCTGTGGTATGGGATGCAGGCAATTCCAAAATGAAGATCTAAAACTAACTGGATCAGTTGACCATAGTATGGTCGTAAGTCTTAGTGATGCCAAATACTATCGGTCATAAAACGGGTGTTTTGTCGGAAATTTGAGATATTGGTCATGACCCCTTTTTTGGATATCTGAAATTTACAAAACCGGAAACCCGACAAGCTATTTCTTTATAAAGGATACATTGGTGAATTTCTGAACACATTAATTAACCCGATTTTTTGTGATTCCTTGGAAGGTAATTTTGATTACCCGTTGACGATGTCACAGAAATGGTTAGTGGAATTGTTTCCTAAAAATTGTTTTCCTTGCTTAAATCTTTAAAAAATCCTTTTCTGATTTATGGGTCAATTCTCAAGTTGGTAACGAAGAAGATCTTTGGTTGAGTCATCGTGTTGGGACATTATTAGTATTAGTTTACGATGATGCAACACTTTTCTTTGACTTTCTTGATTTTCTTGGATCTTTTCTTTGAAACTTCTCCTGGGCAAATCTTGAATGATATGCACCCCTTGGGAACTCATGGCATTTCCTGTTATAAAGGGGGAGAAGTAGGAAGAAAAGAGAGTTATCAAGGAAAAGCATTTGTCAGAGATTCCAGGAGGAATCTATTATAGATGATGGACCTGTTTTTTGAATCAGAAACAATAGGATATTTAGATATTACGGAAATCCTTTAGGGATTATAGTGCAAAAGACACAAACATCAGTTTAGGTGACCTACACTATGTTGGCACACTTCAACATATTTACGAGGTCGACTATGGAAGTAATGGAAAATATTTCATCTTTGATGTGAAATGGTTCAAAGTTAACTATCGTGGAAACAATGCTACGATTAGAAAGGATGTGTCTGGATTCTTTGCAATCAAATCGACAGAAGTAATACCTATGAATTCATATGACATGTTCGTGTTGCCACGACATTGTGAACATATATAAATACCTTGCAAACTGCACTCTATTTTATAAACGCACGATCTTTGCACCGGACTTGTTGGACTTGTCGGGAACCCGCCTGACAACGTCCACCTCGCCCCACAGATCGGCAAGGTTGGAATGCACCATTTCTATAGAAGGAACTGGGAAAAAAGGTAGAGATGATCGTGAATGCGATAGGAGGCGGAAGGCTGGAAAAACCACAGCAATGGCGGAAATAGCAGTAGCAGGGGCGGAAGCGATCTGTCGTACGCAAAGACAGTGTGATGGCGAGGAGGGCGCGGACAACAAGAAGAGGGCACGATGGGCAGGGAGAGAGATGAAGTGAGGGGGGGGGGAAATAGGGTTAAAATATACATATATGTATATATATATATATATATATATATATATATATATATTAGATATTAAATAAATTAATATATTATGGTCTTGCGGATCAGTATGGATCCGCGGATCCTGGTACCGCTGGATCTATGATATATATATATATATATAAATGTCATAGTACCTCGTGGTACCACCGGTACCATATCAGTGGTACCGCCGGTACGATACCGCCCTAGGATCCACGGTACCAGGGCGGTACAATTTTTAATATTTTTTTATTTTTTAATATATTTTTAATAATTTTTTTTTGCATATTAACTACCAAAAAAGGACAAAAAAAAGTAAAAAAAGGGATTCTGGGTGTAAAAAAAGAGGGTACAATACATGATGCAGGGGACTGTTGCAGTGGCACATGGGCACTGCGAGTGAGCAAACCGAGGGGCCAATGGGAGACCAACACAGGGGGGTAGCATCACATGGGGGCAAGTACATAGGCACATGGGCATTGTGGGTGAGCAGACCATGGGCCCAATGGGAGACCAACACAGGGGGGAGCATCACATGGGGGCAGGTACAGAGGCACATGGAGGGATGATGGGGATCCACATGGCCGATCAGGCTGTGGGGATAAATAGGCACTCACAATCCCATTGTGGTCGGCATTTTCAAAGGCTGTGAGAGAGCTAGTGATAGACAGTGAGAGAGCAAGCAAGAGCCGGTGACAGGCTGTGAGAGGCTGTTTGAGAGCCAGGGTGCTGTGAGAGGGTGTTCAAGGACCAGGGTGCTATGAGAAGAAGGTCGATCAAGATGGCAGAGCGCATACCACCGAAGCCCGAGGTGTGCCCATGCAGCTGGAGACCAGTATGTTGAGGATCGGCCTCCTCCTGACATCAGACCAGCCATCGGACATGATGCTGCAACCGTAAGTGGCCCAGTGCCGACGTAGAGGCTCCATCTCTCTAGACAAGGACTCAACCCTATCCCTCAGCATGTGTGTGCGGACAACCTCTGAACTAGGGACTCTCCAGCTAGGGCTAACGGACTGTGCAAGGCGGAAGGCCCTTCTGAAGGGCTTAGAGTCGGTGATGGCAAAGGGCAGGTTCAGCTCGTAAATCAGACTGGCCACGGCCTGTGTGGCCTCTCTGTCCATGTGCAGCTGATGTGCGCCGTGAATGGTCTGCTGCACAAGGGCTCTCCTTGGTGGGCGACGGGTGGTGGACCTCCAGCACGGTGCACCAACCATGACGGGAATGGACGATGACGCGACAGGCTGGGCACTAGTGGATGCATCGGCTGTAGACGTGGAATGGGGAGAGTGGGATGCACTGGCAGGGATGGGTGCAGCAGCATAGGTGGGGTGCACTGGTGGAGGGGCAACATCTGGCATGGGGTACGAAAACTGCTGGCTGAGGAGGTCATCCGGATGGGAAGGGAAGGAAGAAGGGATCTCTTCCACATCCTCGAAGGCCCGCCCAGTAGCATCTTGGGCCTGCTCGGGTGGCGGAGAGTCCATGAGAAAGTCGTAGACTGGTGGAGTGCGAGCAACAGTGGGTGGTGGTGGAACCGCAGTGGCAACTGGCGGACGCGATGGGACGGGATCCACCAGAATCTAGCAAATGGGGGGGTGCGTGAGGCATAACTGTCTAAGGGGGATGAGGGGCAAAGGGACCGGAGGAGGATGCACTCCCTCTCCTCGTGCGTGCCAGCCAAGCAGGCAACAACTCTGGGTCAGCCACATAAGGAGCGGTGCAAAATCAGAGAATGCCCTCCGAAATGGTGTTCTCCCTTGCCACGAGCCGCGGCCCGTAGGTGTCCAGTAGTCGCTGCCTGTCGGGGACGGTCATGCTGCCACAAGGGGCAGCATTCAAGGTGGCACCATTTTTGGCGCGTGCACCGAGCAGATGGCCTTTAAGGCGAGTGAGGGATGCAGCAAACTCGATGAGACAGTATCGGCAGCGCACAATCTTCTGACCGGTCTTGTTGGCCTTGTCGGCAACCCGCCTGACAATGTCTACCTCGTCCCACAGACCGGAAAGGTCGGATTGCACCATTGCAGATGAAATGAGGGATGGATTGCTGGAAAAAAAACAGCAGGGTTCACTGTTGGAGAGACGCTGAAAATGGGCAAAGGTAGGGCGAAGCAAGTCAGATGCAAGGCAACACGTTGCGTGGGCGAAGGGCCACGCAAGGAATCAGAAGGCAGGTAGGCAAAACCAACAGCGATGGCAGGGCGGAGGAGGGCGCAAAAAAATTTGAGATGAAATGCGAGGGGGGCGGGTAGTTTTAAGTTAAAAAATTTAAAAAATATTAAATATAAAATAATATATTATATTGTGGTACTGCGGTACCAGTATGGTCCCGCGGTATCGGGATCCACGGTACCCAGTACCCCGTGGTACCGCCCTCAGACCCACGGTACCAAGGCGGTACCATTTTTAATTTTTTTTTTTTAATTTTTCTAATAATTTTTTTTGCATATTAACTACCAAAAAAGGACCAAAAAAAGTTAAAAAAAAGGGGTGTAAAAAAAGAGGGTACAGTACATGATGCAGGGGACTGGTGCAGTGGCACATGGGCACTGCTGGGCACTGCTGGATGCATCGGCTGTAGACGTGGAATGGGGAGAGTGGGATGCACTGGCAGGGATGGGTGCAGCAGCATAGGTGGGGTGCGCTGGTGGAGGGGCAACATCTGGCCTGGAAAAAAAACAGCAGGGTTCATTGTTGGAGAGACGCTGAAAATGGGCGAAGGCAGGGCGAAGCAAGTCAGATGCAAGGCAAGGCGTTGCGTGGGCGAAGGACGACGCAAAGAATCAGAAGGTAGGTAGGCAAAAACAACAGCGATGGCAGGGCGGAGAAGGGCGCAAAAAAATCTCAAAGGAAATGCGAGGGGGGCGGGTAGGTTTAGGTCAAAAAAAAAATTTAAAAATATTAAATAATAAAAATATTATTATATTGTGGTACCGTGGTACCATGATGGTACCGCGGTACCAGTACGGTCCCGCCAGTATGGATCCGCGGTACCTGGATCCGCGGATCCCGGTACCACTGGATCTATGATATGTATATATAGATATATATATATATATAGATATATACCAAAGTTCCACGTGCCGTACCACGGCACCTGGTACGGCACGGGCACCCGCGGCACCTGTTTTTTTTTTTTTTTGAGTAAAGAAGTAAGAAAAACAGGTGTCGTACCACGGCACGTGTGCCCTAGTACGGCACCTGGTATGGCACCCTACCCCCCACGGCACCTGTGTCGTGGGGAACTTTGATATTATATATAAAATATAATATCATAGTTGCAGTGAATCGCGATTCGCGAACCGTGATTCTGCGACTTGTGATTCGAACCGCAAAACGTGCAAAAGAAAAAAATTAAATTTGGAAAAACAGCTTCTGGCTGAAATTTGTTTTAGGGGAGCAATGGTCAAGCGTTTTGCCTCCCATAAGTGCAGTAGATTGGGCACAAAGAGATAAAAGTCAGTAGCTATTTGGTTGACAACAGTTCTGTTGTGATCTACTTCAACCATGATTTTCAAACTCCTACTTTTATTTCAGACCCTTGGTCCATATGGTTGGCATGGTATATCCATGTTTGCGGCAGCACTCCTATTGGTCATTCCTCACAAGCTTACACAGATGAGACAGATCACCTTAGAATCATTATGATAAGAAATGTGTATAACTAGAGCAAATTACAGACTATACCAGAAGCATTGCTCCAAATTAGGTTGCTAGTATACAACCATTAGATCATTGAGATCCTTTTTGGCTCCCCCACACTACTAGTAGAGGGTTGTGCTCCTACTGCTGTTGTGTGAGATTGATGTTCTTTTAGTGTTTCGTATGCGTACTCATGTTCTAGCAATTTTACAAGAACTACTCATTTGATACAATACTTCATCAGAGCGGCATTGTTGCATATGATCTAAGTTATTAAGACATCTTCAACAATATTGTTGATTGGGTCCCATCTTCCTATTCCTATTACTACATTTTATGCACTTGTGGACCCTATTCCTAATATTTGGCATTCTTGGTCTATCCGACTAGCTAGGATTACATTTTCTCCAATTCACATGCATAGATTCAAGCACAATCTCATAACCGAGACAAATCATAAGGTGCATTCTGAATGAAGAAATAAAATAGACTAACCTTCACAAGATCGAGAGGAGCTACTGCAGTCCGAGAGACCACCCCTGCAAATCCACCACAAAATAGCTGCTTAAAAATGTTCCCCTTTTGTGTAAGCCGCCGGGTTGATGACACTTTATCTATGTTCAACTGCTTCTGTTCAATCTGCTGCTCTAGTTTTCGTTGAGCCTCGCAATTGCCCTTCCTGGTGTCCTCAACCGGAACCTTTATTAATGCGAATGGGTCCAATTCCACAAGCGCAGAGGGGTGCTTAAGCTTTCCCGACGTGGCAAGTGGATCAGCATTTTTCACCAAAGCTATTCTCTCTGCATTCATCCTATCTTGCTTCCAAGAATGGGAGCGTTTAAGGGCAAAAGATGAAGGTCTCCTTATAGATTTTAACTTTAACTTCGAATCTAACAAATTACAGCGAGCCATTATAAAATGTGTCTGCATCCTTACGATTCCGGAAACAACTTTTTCCTGTAACCAATTTGCACTTGAATCCAGAAAGCCAAACTCCGGCGAGGACCATTCCAGCTTTTGATTCTGAGTAAATGATTCCAGCTCTTGCAATCTTGATCGCTTGGGATCTAAAGCAGCTCTTTCCATTCCATTCAGCAAGCATTCCACATTACTGAAATTCCGAGGCTCGATATCAGCATTCGTCCCTCTTTGGAGTACATCAGGCTTCCGTGTGATAACAGACTTCATCACTGCTGCCATATGAGTAGATTGACGAATTCCTTTCGACCTTCAGTTTTTGACTTTGAAAAAAGATCATGCAGTCCACTTGCAGTGGTTAAAACCGCCAGTCAGAGGGGCAGATGGCATATCGTTGCTGTTGGAACTAGATATGTCTTCTGAGATTGAATATTATAGGACACAGAAAATCGTCATGTCTCATACACGTCTTGCTTTTTTCCAACTCTTCCTCGGGTGAAAGACGTCCTTGATATTGCAAACTCGAAACCAGAATGTTAATCCACGACCTTCAGGGGACCTATTTTTACTGCCTCTTTTACAAAAATCTCGACCAAAACTGACGCTCGATGAAGACAAGCCTGATTAGGATGCCTCATTACGCAATATTCTCGAATAAGAACCGAAGCTCCAGGATACAAAAGCTTGATTAAGGCGCCTCCAGCACATTCATCATCCTCTCAGAGCTAACCAGAGCGGCAGTTTGAACGAATAACAGACTGAAAAGTAATCTTCAAAGCCAGCAAACGGCACTTTATATGAACAATAAAAATAATGATCATTATGTATTGCTCACAACAAATTGGTGACCATAGTTGCACCTCGAGAATGTGATGGACTTATGAATGAAGCTTTTGCAACTGGATCGTTCACAAGAAATCTGGATCTGGATCGAAGCAAAAATGTTCGAGAAATCATGAAACTTAGAAGGTGATGCTCCTCATAAAGAAGACGCTCCTTAAACGAGAGCTCACCATTTACGAGAGAGAGAGAGCGACAGAGATAGAGAGAGAAGAAAAGGCAAAAGGGATGGAGCTTAATGGCAGGAGATAATGTACGCGCGCCCAGTTAGATGCTAGCCACGTGTTCTAGCGCCACCTGGATGTATCTCAGCAGCTAGCTTTTAACACGTGGCACGATATCAACGGTGGCGGGCTGAAAGGCATAGCGTGCCATTAGGCCAGTTTCTGAACGCCACTGAGGCCACGTCAGTACCCGGGCTTGGGAATAGCGAGCCGACTGACAGGTGCGGTCATCCAGTCACCAGGTTTGTGTCACGTGGGCTAATCCATGTTTCAGATAGCTACACGTGTCGGTGTAGACTCTTCATTTGCTTGCCACCTGGCTGAGACCCAGCTTGCTACAAACCTAATAGCCCTAAAAGCAAAAACTGGACAGAAAAATCAGAGAACCCTAAGTTTAAGGCTAGGGTGGGATAGCCGTAGAGAGAGATTTGGAAAGGGGGAGCAGGGAGACCGGCTTGGGTCAAAACCCTAACCCTAAATGTCGAAAGGAAAAGGAATGGAAACTGCGCGAGAGAGATTCAAGGTAATGAGTCCACGCAATCTGACACGTCACCCTATGCCACGTGGCTTCTAAAGAAGGGCCTGGAAATCAGATTGGGATAGTGAAATGGGTGGCCAATGAAGGCCCAGGTCAGCAACCAAAAGACACCCAAATACCAAGGCACCACCCATACCCATATTATGTGGATGTAAACTTTGTGGCCCCTACGCAATCACCCATATCTAGATCAGCGTATTCCGCACCATTAACGACAAGTTCGGCACCATCATTGACAAGTTTGGCATGGATGAAAACATGTAAGAGTGTCAGGGTCACATAAACACTCTATCACCAAGATGAGACTCATTACCCTTAGATGCTTTGGAGCCCATCGCTCTCAAGAGTACATCTCTCACGAGGACATTAGTGATTCAAAACATAGGCCTCTCTCCATGTACTTATCTTATTGATTCAAAGGCTAAACTCCCTTTAAGACTCACCCATATTCATCTACCATGTACTCATATTTCCTTTATGACTCACCCATACTCATTCTACTTATGTAATTCATCTTCCCACCAAGCTTGGCATTCAAGAGACTTCTTTGCCTATGTAATTCATCTTCCCACCAAGCTTGGCATTCAAGAGACTTCTTTGCCTTTCAAAGAAAGGCAAAACTTTCAAAAGCATGTCATATGAATGGCAAACTTAAAAATTGCGCTTCCATTTGAAAGGCAACTTAAAAAAATCAAATGTCATGTTAATTTAAAAATTTTACAATTTAAAATATACATGAATATATGTATAAGTGATTCAAAGATTCATATCTATTTTATTCGAAAGGTACCATTGCATTCTACATGTCATGTGAAACGTAAAAAAACAAAAGAAAAGCCCATGGATGTCAAAGGCAATGGTGCACATCAAATTTCAATCCTTGTTTCCCACATGTAACGAGTTGGTGTCTCTACTCTCATGCTTGAGTTGGGCTCACCCATCCATTTTATTATGTGATCTATCATACTCATAACACAAAGAGTCATTCTACTATGTACTTAGGTTATTAATTTATCACTCCTCACCCATGTACTCACAAAGAGGCATTCTACTATGGACTAGGTAGCGGGCATGAGAAGGCCCGCTACCGTGTGCAGCAGGTGCCTTCACGCATCGAGCCGCCCTGTGGCGAGGTGCGTTGAAGGTTGTCTGCTATAGTAGCAGGCCTGCCCACGCTTGCTAACAGGCATAATTTGTCGTTTGGGCCCTTCAATTGCCCTTCAATTGACAGGTTGTTACATTATGGCTCTGAACGTCTGTGTTCAGAGCCAATGAAAATGTGCCAGTTGTCCACTATCAGCCCAAATGCAAATTATGTACTTAGATTATTGATTAGATGGGCCAAACTCCCTTTATCACTCACTCACCCATATATTCACTATTGATATGAGTGATTCAAGCACAAGTTCATGGCCCCAAGGTCATAAAATCCTTTATCACTCACTCACCCACCCATATATTCACTATTGATATGAGTGATTCAAGCACAAGTTCATGGCCCCAAGGTCATAAAATCTTTTTTTGCTTTTTCATGAAAAAAAAGGAGGTGCATCACATAACATAATTTTTATGACTCCTTTTTTTTTTCCGAAATTTTTCTTACATGCACCTTCTAGAATGTGGAAGGTGCATATAAAGAAATTTACGACAAAAAAAGGAGAAAAAAAAAAAGTTAAAAAAGTTCAAGCTGTAGAAGGTCATCCTCCAAGGCTGTTCCGTCGACGAAGGGCCTTCGGTCGAGGGCGGTAGCCTCTGAGGCCCCAAGGTCTTATTCTCATTTTCGTGCCTTTGTGGCACACTTTGTAAAGAGAAAAAAAATATCAGTAATAATGCAACTAAACTAATTGGGATTCATCTTTTTCACACCAAGAACCAAGTTCGCCTTACCAGGCTTATCAATCTCCCAAGAGAAACCAACTTGCATCAATTGATTCCTCTATATGAGAAGAAAGTAGCCAGGTTCCTGCTTTTTGCCCATGAGGACCCTACTCAAGGGCGGGATTTGAAGGGGCTTCACTTCGGATATTTAGTCGGCATGAGCACCCTTTCGTATTACATGGGCATAATGCATTGCCCAGGGAGGTTGTCCGAATTTTTATGCATAATGGCCTATTTAGACAATCCACAAAGATCTTCACATATCGAAAAGGCTTTATCAACCGTGGAACTCCCAATCTGATATAAGGCCATATTTTAATTAAGAGGAGCCATGAAAAAAAGTAAAATTATTGTAAAACATAAATAGTAAACCAATTTTCATGCTTAAACTCACATGGTAGAGACACCTCAACTTTTAGCAAAAATAGCTTACCTTTTACGGGGACAAAACTAAAAGCCACCAAAGCAACATGTTATTGCATATTAGCTTGCTGGTTTGGCCCGCTATTTATAACAATGTCCAAAAGTATATAATCTTCCAGTCAAAAATGGTAGAACTTTTGTTGTGATGGTCATGAGACTAAATGCGTCATTTTCTCAATCCTTGCCACCTTAAAGCACTTGTTATCTAGCCCGAGTGCCCTCCTGTGGCCGGGTAGAGAAATGTCTATACAAGGTTCTGGGTCTATGCAGGGCGGTTCTAATGTAGAGATCCTAATCTATCTACCTTAATTTTTCTTTGAGCTAATTGGCTTAGGTCTAATTTTTTAATGCAAACTAAAATACCAATTGTTGATTAACCTAGCAAGGCTAAGGTCCTAAGCTAATGGATCTATCTAGACTACAACTAAGCGTACCTAACTAGCTCAACGAGACTAACATGCCTATCTAGCTAAATTACCACAAATGATGCTAAGCCGATCTTGGCTACTTGAATTAATCGACGTAGTCTATATATAACTAACCTATCTAAGCTAACTAGGGCTAGTTACCCTACGCTATGAACGACCTAACTAACTTGATCTAGCTAAGCGCCAACTCCTTACTTAACTTTAGACTCATCTATGTAACATAATTATTGCTAGTGAACCTATGCTAAGACTGATCTAGCTAACTTAGCGCTAGCTAATCTAACTACTAGCTAATTTGCCTAGGCTATCTATCACTAATTGAATTTCTCGAAGGTTGATCTAGTTAATCTGCAACCTTAAAGATGTAAGTTGAATCTAGCTAATCCTAGGGTCGAGAATCTAATTGTCTAATATTCCTAACCTAATTGCAACTTACAACTTATCCTAATAAACTTAGATTAGGACTAATCCTATTGGCTACCTATGATAAATAATTGTAAGGAAACTAAGCTAAGTCATCAATCCATAGCCTCGGTGATTCGACATTTGTATCGATTTTCAAATATGTAGAAATCTACTAGATAATTTACCCATTGGATTCTGACAAGTAATTTATCTGTCCGACTCTGACATAGTGTTTCTTTTTCCCTAGAGTAAATTCATTTTATGGTTACCTTTGTAGGGAGAGAGAGAGAGAGAGAGAGAGAGAGAGAGAGAGAGAGAGAGAGAGAGAGAGAGAGAGAGAGAGAGAGAGAGAGAGAGAGAGAGAGAGAGAGAGAGAGAGAGAGAGAGAGAGAGAGAGAGAGTTACAAGACAACACTTAGTTCCTCTTGACAAAGCAAGACTGAAGCTCTTTAAAGCCTTTATTCATAATCCAACAAGGTAAAGTACAGCTGAAAAGTAAAATACAATACTAGAAAGCACCATAAAGCATGACCACTTTCAAGACATCCAGCTGATACCTGCCACCCCCTCTGGAATGTGAACTAATGGAAGAAGACATGATGCCTAGAAGTACCAACGTAGCTGGCACCCTGAAACAAAACCGCTCAAGTTAGTTTAGTGAGGAAGATAGGTGTCATAGCTTAACAACAGTTGTTATTCATGTCCAAAAAAAGTTATACTACTTAACAGCTTTGAATAGCATTTTAAAACATAGTCCAGTCTTCCCAAACACACAGTGTTTAGCGATAGGCCAAGCCGTTATATCACCATATCAGGGCGAGTGTCATACTGATCAGCTTACGGTCAATTGGTCTATATCAGTTCGTTTTAATCAAAGAGGAGTATGAGAAGTTTAAACCGTTACAAGTTTTATTTAGCCAAAAGACTTGGTGTGAACATTGTGCTGGTATCAAAGCAAATCCATGCTATACTGACCCAAGTGACCCTTACGACATAAGATATGTCACGCACTGCTGTTCATACTCCTGAGCATATCCATGCTTTCCAATTGTATCTCATCAAAAGGCTAAAGTAACCTCACCTGCATTATTTGACTTGTATTTCATTATACTTGATCTGAATAAACTATTGCCTAGTTCTGCTTTCAGATTTTATGTCAATACTACATGCTTCCCACTTTCTATTTGACTTTCTGATTGCCTTGTCTGATTGTCTGCTCTTTGCTTTCCCAACCTCTGCGCAATCAAGCTCTTAATTTATTCTTGTGTTCGCTACTTAGTTGTCAATAGCGCACACACCGAGTGAGCTCGTCGGGACATCCGATCCCCAACACTTAACATCATAATAGCATTTTTAAATCATAGTCTTCTCTTCCCAAACAATAGAAAGGTTTTTAGCGATAGGCCAAGTCCTAATATTACTGTATTGGGACTTGTGCCATGTTGTTTGGGCAATTGGTCCATATCAATTAGTATTTGATTTTTAAACAGAGTATGAATAGTTTTAATTGTTTACATTCTGTTTAGCTAAAAGACCTGGTGTGGACATGTGTGTTGGTGTTAGAGCAAATTCACGCAGTTCTAACCCAAGTGAGCGTTGTAAAACAAGGTATGTCATGCACTATTGTCCATACTTTTGAGCATATCCATGCTTTTTAGTTGTATCTCGCCAAAAGTCTAATGTGACACTTATTCGGGCAAAGTTAAGTATTATTGTGGTTGATTGTTACGAATACGTAGGTATTAGAGTACATTCGTATCATACTAATCCAAATAACATGTACTGCATATGCAGTGATGGTGATGGGTTCCGTATCGTTTTTCCAAGTTACTACCTTACTGGGCACTATAAATGCATGCTCTTTTCAACCCTTTTTGCTTTACAACTGGTGAAGAACTCTGCTCCTCTGACACTCGCTAAAAGTGTGCCCTACCTACCTACGGATCAACGATTTGACAGCTTACGGTATGTATTTGCTTCTCTCTTACATTCTGTTTGTATTTACTCTACTTTTTGGAGGAGGTTGCTTTAATAATGTTCTGTTTTGATATGCCACTCATCTCTCTAAACCATGTAAAGGTTGTGATAGGGCAAGAACACATTGAGGTCCAGCAATGGACAACAATGTCACTTTTTGGTTCTTGAAACCATCTAGTTTGTCTCAATAAGCAACGATGGACAATTGTGGTTATGTGATAATTTTTTGAAATCGCAGGTGATACTAATGATGTAACCACGATTTTTCCATGCTTTTGCTTGCTCAGTGAGCAGCGATGGAGGGCTGCCTCACTCCTGCACATACTTTATGCTTTTTGATATTTAGGAATGGGCGTTGTCTAACGATGGATAGATCGTTGTCCAGCGATGGCAGATCGCTAAAATATTTATCATAAGATGAAGGTTTATCGATAGTGCTATGTGCTATCCATCGA
Source organism: Diphasiastrum complanatum (assembly GCA_029204225.1). Taxonomy (NCBI): domain Eukaryota; kingdom Viridiplantae; phylum Streptophyta; class Lycopodiopsida; order Lycopodiales; family Lycopodiaceae; genus Diphasiastrum; species Diphasiastrum complanatum. Next base: position 10,450,040 of record CM055111.1, on the reverse strand, counting down.
TGGATTACATAGGCATGATAGACTCACATTTACTCACCAAATCCACACATAGAGACCCTATTGTTCCAACGATGGACAGGAGAGTGGTCTCCTTTTCAGATGATAATACTGTAAATTCATGCATGGCTAATTGTCCAACGATGGACCATGAACTCATGCTATCTGTTCATAGAATTCTTCACTTTATTCCTCCAACCAGCGATGGAAGGATGGACACATTCAAACATAACTCTTACTTATGTGCTCTCTTTACAAGTGTTCATAGATTTTGTGATCTCATAGTATGAAACTAATGATATCTCATGCTGTAGCTTTCTTATACTGCTCCGACTTCGTCAGAATACTACTTGGTTCTTTCCTGAACCGACTACTCACTATTGAAAGGTATGCAACCAACTGTATCTCTGCAGTGTAAGTTAACTAAAATAGTCAAAAAGATGTCTTGTAAAGTGCTTTTTGCATAACTTTTGGAAGCAATACGCTCACTTCACGGTTTCTTGGCTTTCTTAGACTAGGAAACAAAGCTTGAAAACAAGTTTGTGGTATACCCATAGACTTTGCATGCTCACCTACTTGGTGTAATTGGTATCCGTCATTTTATGAACTATAGTTTATGAAGAGACTTGCCAGACTTGGTAAAATATACTCACAGGCATTCAAGAATACCTTTCGGTATATAGATGACATCTGCTTTATTAACAATCCGAATGTGCTTTTATTTCTAGATAAAGAACAACCTCGTGCCAATGACAATGCTAAATGGATTTATCCTTTGGAGTACTTGACCATCAAGAATGAGAAGGCTAATGACAATACGATAAACTTCTTGAATATTACTACTACCTTTGATTCTGTGTCAGACACTTTTTATATGAAAAAGTTTGATAAAAGAAAGGAGCTTCCATTTTATTTTTTTCAGCTCATACACTTGGCATCCAATAGACCTATCTTTAACTCTTATAGAGTTATTATTGCACAAATAATTGCTGCTATGTATTGTTGTAGCAAGCAAGGTACTTTTATTAATGAAGTCAATGACATTGCTATGGCGTTCCAAAGAAATGCTTTTATGAAAGGAAGACTGTACGAGATCGTCAAGAAAATACTCTCACACAATATGTTCTCTGGACTTATGTTTACCCTACCAAAAAATGTTGATTTTCTCTTGGTGGGCAGTTAGCACTCCATCTCAGAGGTGCTAACTGCCCTTTGAGATACCTTTCTAACTATGGGTACGGTTGGTGGATTCTCTCTCTCTCTCTCTCTCTCTCTCTCTCTCTCTCTCTCTCTCTCTCTCTCTCTCTCTCTCTCTCTCTCTCTCTCTCTCTCTCTCACATGGGCTCTATTATGTGGTTATTATGTTCTATTCACTCTTCGAAACATTAGGAAATGGTTTTTTTTCTTATGATACTTAACCTTTGTAATCTCCTTACCTTGCTAAACTTAGTAAAATGACCCCCTAAGAAGTTTTTTTAAGATTATAGTCCTTTGGTGGGAAACTTAGTTTTCATTGAATGGCTATGATCTGTGCAAATTAGAAGGATACGATCTAACAGTGAGCATTAATGAGCACCCGACAAAGAAATATCACCCTACCGATACAACATAAACAATTAGGTAAAGAGGCAGCTATGATAGATGGAGGTTCATGAGTTAATCCGATTTCAACAAAGCTATGTGCTGAATGGGGCCTTACAAAGACGAAGCCTACAAGTTTTGCTACCAAGCGAGCTGATCATACTACAGTTCAGACTACAATTCATCCTAAAGGCATAGTGGAAGATATACGTGTCAAGATTGCTGGGGTTTAGTTTGTCATTACCTTTGTAGTAATGGACTTACCTGAAGCACCATCCATTAATTGTATTCCATTGGGACGTCCATGGTTATGAGTTGTACAAGTAGTTCATAACCGGGGGACCGGAAAGATTACATTTGAGAATCGTGAGCGTGCAGTTAAAGTTCATCCAATAACTTGGACAATTAAACTAGTAGTCCAAAAAGGAGATGATAATTCATCAACAACGGATCATACTTGTGATTGACAAGTAAAAACTTTGGGAGTTCATTATGACTCTCAAACAGATACTGTCAATTGAAATCAAGCTCTTGCAACTGTGGTTGTACAGCATGATATATGTGTCAAAGACATGACAATTCAAAGTTGAGCAAGATTCCTATACCTGATTGAACTTTGGATATGCCTATCACATTTTCAGTCAACATTATGAATGTGGCATGGATATCAACCTATCTAATTCCAGCCCTTACTAAAGATGAAGTCATTCATGTCAGTCATGTCTTATCTTATGAAAAAAATGTTGAACTTACTGACGAGCATATTTCATATCACATGAACCAACAATAAACTGACGAAAGTAGTTATATTAAAGAAGGAAAAAATACAGGACCAATGATGAAAAAGCAAGCTAAGCAACATTGTAACACGTTTCCGAAATGAAAAAATTAATTGCGAGATGCAGTTCCGATAGCCAAACCAAAAGATGTACCTCTTTTATTGGGTAAAGGAAAAGGGAAGATCAAAGATGACTCTTCAAGTCAAAAATCTCGCAAGACATCATCTTTTAGGAAGTCTTCACCATCTAGAATGACATCACCTTCTAGAAAGTCATCACCTCCTCAAACGATTCCTTCAAAAAAAGCTAAACGTAAATCAAAAGTTAATCCTTTTGAAAAAGAACAGTCAGATGAAGTTCAACATGACATGCTAGATCATTTGAAACGCTATACTTTGGATGATGTTGTTATTATGTTACCAAAAGATCATTGTGAACCTAAGAATCAAGTGTCAGAAACACAAGAAGTTTATGATGAACCCGCTAGCAGCCTATGAATCTTGCTAAACCGGGAGAGGCTGAGAAGATTGTTCAGGTTGGAACACAACTTACCCCAGAGCAGTTTCAAGCGTTAAGGACATTGTTGATTAAATATCAAGATTGTTTTGCTTGGACATACAAGGATCTAAAAGGAATTCCTACATCAGTAATCAAGCATACAATACCCTTGATAGCTAATGAGTATTAAAAGTGACTAGATTCTATTGATGTAATCCTAATGTCACTGATCTCATAAAAAAGGAGTTACAAAGATTACTCGAAGCAGATTTTATTTACAAAATTGAACATACGGAATGAGTTTCGCCAATTGTTGTCATTTCTAAGAAAAATGGGAACATGAGAATCTGTGTGAATATCAAAGCCTTGAACAAAGTGACGCAAAAAGATCACTTTTCATTACCTTTTAAAGAAAGCATATTGGATCACCTTGCTGGAGTGTGTAGGGTCAAAGATCTTGTGTAGTATAGCCCTCACGCCTATCAACAAGCGTTAGTTCACTGGATAGGTACCTAACTATGCGTAGATGCTACTTTTAGTTAGTTTTCTACTTTTTGTCTAACTCTATCTCCCCTAACACTACTCACACTAACTCTACTCCCCTAACTAGCTTTATCACGATTGTTGGTGAAGAGAAAGGATAGAATAGAAGAGAAAGAAGAAGGAGATGAGAGAAAGAGAGAGATGAGATGGAGGTTAGCTCAAATGCTCAATTTCATTGCACCTTAACTAGCATAAACAAAAAGCATGGAAAATGGAAATAACAAGCAACCACAACAATAGCATAAGCAAGAGTGATTAGCAAATGAGGATGCTTGAGCTCTCAAAATGATAGAGCCTCCTCCTCTCTATTAAGCATGGAAATAGAGTACAAATGGTGCCTTTTAAAATGGGGAAGGCCCTTGCTCCAAAATCCTATTGGCTAATATTTACATTGATGTTATCCATTCATCTTGGACCCAACTTGATCCAAGGGTCCACAAAAAGTACATTGAAATTCACAAGATTCATGTGAGTCCCAATTTGAACCCAACTCTAAAAAGTAATCTTCTAAGTTTAAAAATGACTTTGGGCCTCTAGTTTTATTTTAATTCAAAGGCCCAGGTTTATTTTATTTTATTTACAACTTAAGCTTGCTTGCTCACTGGGCCATGGGCTTACGCGCGCATGATGCCATGCCCTCACAACACATTTTATTGGTCGATTTTATTTATTTACAATTCGTTGGGAATACCTCCAACACGACCCACGGCCTGAAGTAGTGCCGGTCCCTGGGCACTTTGTCGGTTCAGTAAAGAGTCTTCTTGGCCCGCCTTTGTTAGATCAGGTGGCCCATGACGTCTTCGATAAAGTTGAGGCGGTCCAGTTTCTTCAAGTCCTTGGGCGTGTGAAGGGACTTGTGGACGCCTATCAGCCAGTCTTGGTCGACCCACGCTTGGAATCTGCGCGTCCAAAAATCGCCAAGAAGGGCAGCTCGATAATATACACGAGCGACTGGCAGCTGATCTTCGACTTTGTTGAAAGCTAGCGTCTTATTAGGATCAAAGAATATGGGGGGGAGAAAATTGTCCTATTTTGTTTCAATCCCCATTAAATGTTCTAAGTCCCGGACGTAAGTGGCTGTCGTGCGGACTGTTGGATCAGGACAGTTGAAGTAGTTATTGGTGAATAGGATGAGAGCCCTTCTGGCATCTACATCCGTAGCCCAATCATACTCTGATGGAATGATTGGCCAGTTGAAATTTTGAATTGTGATCTTGTCCAGGAGGGGTGTCGCATTCCGCCCATTTGGATCGTCGTGTGCATGGCAGGAAGTGCGCATTCACCCGTAATTGTTGCGGACTTGTCATATAGGCCCTGATGGCCGCAAGGTCTCTATCAAACAACTGTTGATATCACTCTGGTTGTGTTTGAGGGCAGTTAATGCTTGCAGCTCCTTGCCCTTTATTGTCTGAGCTGAAAACGATATGTGCAAGCCGCCTCTTGATGACTTGTGGGGATACTTTGATAGGAATTTATTTATTTTCTCTCCACGGACTTTGGTCTTCGGAAGGCCCAGCTGGCAGATATGGTATGCGAACCTCTGGATGATGTTGCCTATCCTTCCTCTTGGCTTTGGCTGGTACCAGCGCCTTGGCCTTGGTCTCGCGTCTCAGCACCCGTATCTGTTGGTCCTTGGTCTTGGCCTTCGGACCCTTGATCTTGACTAACCTCCCCGGCTGCTTGTTGGCTTTGGTCTTGGCTCATACTGGCCTGTGCAGCGTAAAAAACGGGTGGCGGTGGAGCTATTATGGGGGTGGGCTGGGCCTTCTTCTCCATGAACTGTTGGCAAGCCTTGAGGGCTTGTTTGGCCTGGACGAGCTCGTGAGTTGCGCTTGTCCGATATATCGAACTCTGTCTGGTAGTTGTTTAATGTTTGGCTATAGACCTGCACCTGACGCCTAAAGAGATTCATCTATGATTCAGATAGCGGCCTTGAGTCTGGTGCAGGTTGAGCTAACCAGACGAGTTTTTCATTTTGTAAGACTTTGACTTCTGCCCCCAGGCGCATATTCTCTGCTTCGTAAATTTGTAGTTGCGTCTGGAGGGGGACAAGCCGTTGGGATGCTTCGGATTGAAGCTCCCGCACCTTCGTGGAGGCCTCTGTCAACGCTTTTGAGAGGCTTTGGATGTATAGATTGAGGCCCTCCTCCTTCTGCTGTAGCTTGGCAATCTCCCAGTGCCCTTCTTGTTCATGTTGTTGAGCTAGAATCAGCTCATGTTGCAGCTTCGTGAGTTTCGCTCGCATTTGTGTGTTGTTTGTTGCCAGGTGTAGTACCCTGCTTTCCAAAATAGCCTTGGCTGCTACCGCCTCCAGGATGTATTTGCCCAGAGTCTGGTACGCCGTCGTTAAGTCAATGGGAGCAGCCGGTACACTAGCACTGATAGGGGCTTGTGTGGTATCGGCCCCGACGACTTGTGGAGCTTCGTCATCATTGTCTTCAATGAGGTTCTAGTTGGACCTGATGTCATCTGAGGCGGTGGGATCAGTCCAATCTGGCAATGATATAAAAATGGCTTGAACAAATGCGTCATCACAACGGTTAATTGCCCTCGGCAACCTTTGGTGGCAAAACAGGTGGGGTGCTAGAAGCAACAGTAGAAACGGGGGTGAGGACGGTTTGTCCAAACGAGAGGATGGGAGGGACATAGGGGAATTGAAGTGTAGTGTGGAGCATAGAAGACAAGGATGGAGCAGAAATGGGCTGGCGTGGGAGTAAAAAATTGATGACTTGCATCCACGCCAGAGTGTCGGGAGACAACTGAGAATCGAATAGATTAAACGTGAGGGGAGCAACGGTGGTGGCAGGAGTGATGGAGGATGCGATGGTGATGGACAGAGTAGTAGATAATGGAACATAAATGGGAGTGGTATCGACAGAGGAAATGGGAATGGGAACAGAATCAGTCGTGGATGGAACAGAAAGAGGGGTAGTGACAACATAGATAGGAGTGGAAGGTTGCACAAAAGAAGAAGTGGCGGTGGTTGATGGAGTGGTTAGTGTAGTGGTGGTTGTGCGTCTTCGGGTAGTAGGTGGAGATGAAGATGAAGAGGCAGCTCCACGCATTTGTTTGTTGGCCATTGTGTCAGTAACTGCAGGTTGGGAGGTGGATGCTTGAGATGGTGGATAAAGGTTAGTGTGCGGCACGGTGGAATCAAGAAGGCTAGAACGGTGGAAATCGCACACTTTTGTCTCGAGAAGTGCGCAGGCAAAGTTACATAGCATGGGGCCTACAGGGATATGATCACAGTTGTTTGGCTTGACGGAGATGGTTAGTTCACGAATAAGGAAGCTATACTAGTCGTATGGCACAACTTAGGGGCCACAAAATTCCAGAAAGGATTCCACTATCTGACTCAGCAGCGTGGACTGGATTCTGTCCTTGTGAAATGTTGAAACAACTAGAAAGTTGTTCAACAGATCTGCAGCTGTCTGTATGACTGGTTCTGTGATAGCATCTATCAAGTAACCATTGTTAGTCTGGATGGAGATCTTTGGTGCGGTTTTGACAACGAAAGGTTTAATCAGGGCTTTTGCCTAATGGTGGGAGATGGACTGACGATCGTCGGACATAATGCCAACGGCGACCATCGAATTTGTATTAATATTGACCTTGTACATGTGGTACCTTGGTACAGGAAGTGAAAGCGTGCTTTCGGCGCTTCCCAGGTGGCATAAGCGTGAAGGGCGAGGCCCATGTTTATGTCAGAATTGAAAAGCGCCGAGTAAAAACCCATTGCCTCAAGAAGTGGGCCGGCTGTCTGTAGCCAGGGTTGGATCAGAGCATTAGAGGGTAAGGGAAAATCTGTGTGGCCTTGGAGATTTCACGGTGGATCACCTGCTTGGTGCCAGAGTCTTCAGAGGATGAGGAGGCCATGTTAGCAGTGATAGTTAAAGGGCGAAAAAAGTGAGAAAAATGGTGAAAAGGATAAAAATGTGTGGAAACGACAAAAAACTATGAATAACGAGTGTTGGATGGCAAAAACTGTAGTTCATAGCGTAGATCTATGTTCAGTATGAGCAGATGATAACTGGTAGGAAGTTTGGTCACAAATAGAGAATTTGGAAATTTCAGTGAAAATTTGAACAGAGCTTCGCCAACAAATGTGACAAATGACTCGAAATCAGCCCTTATATAGCGGAATTTAGAGTGCGTATTAGGTGAGATCCACTTTCCCTTGTTCAGTTCCACCCAAATTTTGGCAGAGACCTTCTTCACAAAATTCTAAGACCTCATGGAAGTCTGCGAGAGTTCAGAAGGTGATTTGACTACCCTGCGAAGGTTCTGCGAGAGTTCAGACTGTCTGCAAGAATTTAACTCTTGCAGGAAGTGATCTCTCGTACAACACGTTCCTGTGATTGGATTTACAAGATCAAACCATGTAGGCAGGATCATTTCACTGCTTTGATTCGATTTAGGTACCTTGCGAAGGTTGCTAGGATGATCTTGATGCTCTACCAGGGTTCTGAAGAATCAACTTATGGGAACTCTCGCACACACTAAAAAATGATGATTCCTCTATCAAGAACTCTCGCAGAGATTTTTAGAAATGCATCTGGGTTAGATCTAGTGGCTATCCAAGTTTCAAGAGCTATCTCCTAGGGAATCTCCAAAAATCATGAAAAAAGTGCTCTTTTAGAGTATTTTTTGACGAGATCTTGAGATTCTCTGATTTCTAACTTTTGTAAACTTGTAATCAGCTTCACCCATGTTTGATCTAGCTGTTGGTAGTTCTCTGGAAGTTCTGATGGATAATTGGTAACAGTTCCATTAGTTTTGATTGAATTTTGCCCTTAGTTTGCCATAGTTACTGAGATCGAGGTCTCTGATCTGCAATTTTAGGGGACTTATTGGCATAATCTAATGATCTGCTTTTTTTTTTATCCCATCTGACTCTGGATCCCTCTTGGATCCTGATGGATTTCCCCAATCTTGCTAGATATGGCCAAATCTTGATGGATCTAGCTTGATTTGGCTTGATCTTCCTAGATCTAGTGATGATGGTCTATCAAAATAGCTTTTCGTAATGTGCCACCACCAATCTGGATCTATCTCACTATGGTGGCCAGACCGGGTACCATTGATGGGTGTATCGAACGGTGTCCCATCTAGCTTCTCTAAATTCACAACTCCATGATTAAGAATTTCCTTGATCTGATAAGAACCTTCGCCTATGAATTTTAATTTCTCCTTGATCGCCTTGGTCTTATACATCAGGACCAGATCTCCGGAGTGAAGATCCTTCTTTTGTAACCTGCGATCGTGCCATGCTTTGCGTCTTTCCTTTTCAGCTGCCAATGCATGCATAGCTAGTAAACGTATTTCACAGTGTTTATGCAGAGCTTCGTGGCGTAGTTGTAGATATTTGGATTCATTCAGGCGTTGCCTTGTAGCAATCCTTAATGAAGGAACTAGAAACTCTACTAGCATTACAGCATCCTGACCATATACCAATTGGAAAGGTGTTTGATCAGTGCTTCCCTTATATGCTGTCCTGAATGCCCACAAAGCAGCATGCAACTTATGTTCCCAATCTGATCTGCTAGCTTCAACTGTTTTCGTGAGCACGCTACACATGATCTTATTGGATGATTCTGCTTGCCCATTACCACGAGGATAATAAGGCGTACTGGTTTTATGGATCATGAAGAATTCCTCCAACAGGTCCTTGATGGTCTCATTGATGAAATGACTTTCGCGATCGTTGATTAGCTCCACCGGGCATGCAAAGCGCACAATGATATTCTCATAAAGAACTTGACAGTGGTCCTAACATCAGCTACTCTTACTACCTTGGCTTTGACCCACTTGGTGAGATAGTCCGTGGCTACGACTATGTATCGAGCCTAGGAACTCCTTGCTGTAGGGTGAATTGGACCGATGTAATCCAATCCTCACTTTTCAAATGGTGCTTGGGCTAAGACCGGGTGCAGTAGGTCATAATTCAATCTCGTTGGTCTCCTCGCCCTTTGGCACACATCTCACTTTCTCAAGTATTCCTCCGTATTCTTATGAATCGTTGGCCACCAACATCCTGATTGTAGGATCTTGCAAACTGTAATGTCGGATGCAAAATGGCCTCCACCCATGCCTTCATGTGAAATCAAAATGATGTGGGTGGCCTCATGAGGGAGAATACATTGCCGAAGAATCCCATCTGGACCTCTCGATACAAGTGGTCGGCAATCAGCTGATAAGGTCTAGCCTTCAAGATCAATTTCCGCCGGTAGTGACTTGTCTGGTTGGCCGTGCATTAGATATTCAACAATGTCGGCAGCCCATTCTAGTACTGTGTCTATGTAAAATAAGACAGCATCGGCCAGCTCATCGTTGAGTTGGGTTGCAACCTCCTTCTTCTTGATTCATGACACATGATCTGCCATGTAGTGTTGTTTCCCCTTGCGAACTACTATCCGAAAATCAAACTCCAACAACAAAAGTAGCCATTTGGTGATTCTCCCGGTGTTGCAAGTTTTGTTAACGAGATAGAGTAAGGGTTGATGGTCCGTATAAAAAGCGAAATGTGTGGCCATCAGGTAGTGCTGAAATTTCTTAACCGCATAGATCATTGCCAGTGCTTTCCGCTCTATGGTTGAATAATTCACTTCTGTATCACTGAGCTGTCGACTTGCAAATCGGATTGGAAATTTCTTTTTGTGTTCACCTAGCTGGGTTAAGACTGCTCCAACTGCATACTTCGATGTGCCCGTATGCACATGAAACTCAATGGACCAATTGGGTGGGCGTAAGATTGGTGCTGAAACCATTGCATCCTTAAGCTTTTGGAAAGCCTTCAAGGCTTCCTCGTTCCAATGTGGATCCGTTGTGAGTTTGTAAATTGGTCAGGCTAACTCCGTAAAATCCAGAATGAAGATCCTATAATAGTTAGCATGACCCGTGAAGATGTAGACTTTGCGGATCGTCCCCGGTGGTGGTAGATCAACAATGATCCTGATCTTTGATAGGTCTGTGGCGATCCCGTGTCTTGACCCTATATGGCCGAGAATCAAGCCACGTGTCACCCAGAATTGACATTTTTCTAGATTCAAGGAGATCTGGAAGTTGCGACATTTTTGTAACACTTCCTCTAAATTGGATAAGTGTTCTGAGTCTGATTCATGCACGCACAGATCGTCCAAGAAAATTTCCGAAAATTTTTGCAAATAATATTTGAATGCCGCCTGCATGACTCGCTGGAAGGTGCTTGGGGCATTGCAAAGTCCGAATGGCATCACTTTATAGGCATAGGTTCCCCATTTCGTGGAAAATATTGTCTTGTATTGGTCTTGGGGGGCTACCTTCACCTGGTTGTAGCTATTGAAGTCGTCTAGAAAACTGTAGGCTTCGGTGCCAGCTACTCTGTCGAGGACACTTTCTGTAAATGGTAAAGGAAAACGATCCTTTTTGGTGACTGCATTTAGCACCTTCAGATTCACACAAGTCCGCATTTTGTCGTTCTTCTTAGGTGCTATAACTATCGGCGATACCCATTCCATGTGCTCGATTTCATAAATGAAATCTACATCCATCAGCTTTTGCAACTCCTGCTTGATCAGCTATGTATAATTCAAGTTGCAGCGGTAGTAACGACTTATCTTGGGGACTGTTCCATCTACCAAGGGTATGGTGTGTTGGACTATTGTTGGTGGAATGCCCTTAAGATCACTATAGCTCCAGGCAAAACAATATTTATACTCCACCAACGATGATCGTAGTCTCTTGAACTGTGTGGGCATTAACTGCTCTCCCACATGCACTATTTCTTCTTCTTCACTTGGCTCAACAAGGTTCATCAGCTGTGTTCGCGCAGGTCCCTCGAAGACTTGTTCCGCTGGTGCCTGACTTTAATCAGGTTCTCGTTGAGCTCGCGGAATCATATTTACCACATCGTCCAAGGTATATTTTTTGAAAGTTTCAAGCATCTCGTGAACTGGTGCTCGTCGAGATTCCTCTTTCAGCATATTGATCTTAGCCCCGACTGGTCATCTTTTGGTTTTCTGTCACTTGTGTAGAAGATGATGTTGTATCTGAGTCCATCTTTATTGACTTCAAGGAATCCAACACCTTTTTTTTTTCTCTTTTTTGTCATTTTGGTGGATTTGTCCTTGTTGTCTTTCATCGGAACTACCGTGACATTCGCCTCGTGGTTGCGAATATCAACATCTACCGTAGCTATCGCCTCTTCAGGTAGATCACTCCATCGGATCACCTAGTTGTAGCGTTGCTTAAACTGATTCTTCTTATTCGTAGGTGCCTTGGGTGGATCGATCCTTGAGACTTTCACCATGGCAGACTTTTGCGATGGTTGAGCTGGTACTTTTTTGATTCCGCAACAATCTGGGTCCATGTGGTGTAGGACCTGCTCATCAGTCAGTTCAATCTCCTTATTATAAGTTGGAGCATGTTGCCAAGGGACTAAATCATCGTCCATTGGGTTCTCAATAGGTTCTGCTGATAGCCATGATACATTTAATATATTCACCCCAAATGTGATTGGCGTGTTAATAGTGTAACACTTGGGTGAAGATGTACTAGGTTCAGGATCTGATTCATATTGACATGCCCGACAATAGTTAGTTGCTAATGCATCTGTCCATCTCACAACATCCGTCTCTGAATCACAGTGACCTCGCTTGGCTGGCCTTGGGCGATCAATCATGTGATCTGTCGTAGATGATCCGTCATCAGCCTTGGGTGCAATCGGTTTCACCGCCCATGTGGTTGGATCAACCTTCACAGCCTGCTCTCTGTTCTCAAAGGTTAGTTTTTCCATGCCCCAGTTGTGTACTACTTGCACAGTCCTCAACCGTGGTCTTCCCAATAACACACGGTGTATGTAATTAGAGATTCATGTATATCCATGACTACAAAAGTAATCACAAACTACATGGCTACTATTTTTACAGGGATATCGGCAACTACACCTTTTGGTTTCGCACAAGATTGATCCGCCAGCTTGATGGCGAATCTTGTTGGCTTCAACCCTTGTAAACCCCATTTTTCATATAAAGTAGTGGAGATCAAATTGACACCTGATCCTCCATCTACTACTACTGCCTCATCCTCGTATCTCTTGTGTTTGATTGGCAAAGTGATGTTGTGTTCCTCACTTTCCCATGTTGGAGGACGTTACTTGTTTCTTCATAGCCCGTACAATATATGGGCTCAGGTGCTACTGGCTCCTCATCCGCTTTGGCCCATTCAGCTAGAAGGCTTTTCACTTGTGGTGCAATCCGCAGTAGTTCCCCGAGTGGTAAACTAGCACGGCTCGTTAGTAAAAGTGTGAGCCTTTTAGTGCGTGGTTCCTTGGGCTCCACCATGTAAAAAGGTGGTTCATGTTGGTGCAACCGATCATTATGTCAGTGCGCAGTGGTGAGCCCGCTTGCGATTCTCGTTCGCCGCCAACTGGAGGTTCTGTGGGATTGTCCCTTTCCTACTTTTTTTCCTCCGCTTGTGCCTTTTGTACCCAGTGTCATATTTTATGGTACTGTCTTTTTTCTTCCCTCACATTTGGATATGGCGCTAAAGTTGAGGGTTGGTCGTCAGTGACCGAGGGTGGTGGTGAGGGAGCCACTTCCTTCCTCTTCTATGCTCGCATGATGGCTAACACATGAGCATGGAATTGGTGTCTTTCCGATGGCATCCCTGCTGGAACTACTGGTTGTTGTATCGCAATGAAGTTGAGAGGTGCACTAGTTCTAGGTTTAAATGGACAATTCTTGTAAGAGTGTCCATAATTGCATTCTCGGCAGAAGGATGTATATTGTTCCTTGTAGGGACATTTCGCAATTCTGTGTCCTTCGCCATGTGACTCTGACTCACTATGAGATACAATGACGAGCTCAGGTAGATCAATAACTATCTCAAGTAAATCAGGCAACTCGATCAAACTGTGTGATATAGGATGCTGAAGGTCAGCAAACTCTAAATACATGTAACGTCACGGACAAAAGCAAGTCGAGGGGTCGGAGGACAAGGAGACGAAGGGACAATGAAAGGAGCTGGAACAGAAGGGGCAGGTGTAGGGGTGGACATAGCTGAAAAAGATGAAACAGAAGGACAGAGTTGGGAGAAGCGGAAAGGAAGGGTGTCAGAGTACTTGTGTTGTAAAGTACTGGCAAGAAACATCGTAACGTAAGGCACCACGAAGCCCAGTAATGTAATGAGAAATAAACTCATTGGGCTATAGATGTTTATTCCTTCCGTCCTCCCACTCAACAAGTGTGAGAGGACGGAAGGAAGAAACATCGTAACGTAAGACACCACGAAGCCCAACAATGTAACGAGAAATAAGCTCATTGGGCTGTAGATCAGTGAAAAGATAAGTAAGCTCCATAAACTGATCTGTATAAAAGGCAAGGTCATTGGTCTGAGTGAGACTACGGAATGTATCACGTTGGCGATTGAGCCACTGAGAATCAATCATAGCATGATGGAGGTCACGGTGAAAGGTATGTCATATATGGAGCCCTTCCCGATCAGGATCAGCTCGATAAACTTGCCACCATGTGGCAGGGCGTCCATCTAAGTGTAAAGCAGACAACTGGATCTTTTGAGGATCAGTCTTAGGGTAGATCTCAAAATATGTGTCAAGTGTAGCAAACCAATTCTCTAATAGGTAGCAAGTTGTACTCTATCACAAAAGTCTCGAGCAAAGTGTGGCTCAGGAACTGGGGGACGTGGAAGCCTACACGCTCCAAAGAGTACCAGCAAGATCATGCAAGTACCCAAAAGTACAGATATATGATCTGATGGTATGACGTCAACAAATACATTTTTTTTTTCCTGATTAGTTGTAGATGCTTAATCACTCTAATCTCAGATTTACATAGAACGACCATACCTACTAGATGATACTTGACATATAGATCAACAGAATACACATACAGTGTAAGGAAGTAGTCTGATGCTAGTAAGCAATCAAGATGAAATACAAACAACAAGTCCGCCTGCATGCGAGACGAGCTCTGTGATCAATATCCATAGAGATCTAATTGTCCGCTAGTAAAGCAAGACGATCAGTCGTGAGAGAACCGTGTTTCTCCCATGCCAACGCACTATGTGGATTTGCATGCAGTTCTCGAAGAAAGGAGAGGAAGATCAATATAGATAATTTCTCTTGTTGTGTTAGCATCTCGAATGCAAATGCTTCTGCTGTTAATCGTGCGTCTGAGTTTTTCTTGTTCATTTTAATTCCGCACCTCGGTTGAAACTATGTTGAATGTTGCATAAATTTTATAAATGTAGATCAGCAGAGCCTGACTACATTCAAGAGGACTGTAGGAGTGATTCAGCTAGCAGTGTCCAGCGATCGCATCTGAACTCCATCCGAGTCGCAAGAGAATCGTGGTTCCTATCGCGAAAGCTTTGCGACTGCGAAATCCAAATCGCAATACACAAATATGATTCTCATCAGTAGTATCAGAGCCAGTCATTCTGTCATATTCTGACATAGCCAAGAAGCTAGCAGATCCAGGAGGCCGAACATTCAAACAAACAACCATCAACAAGGGAACAGACTCCAAGAAGCAATGGCTTCAATCAACAGCATGTAGAGCAAGATCTGCATGATACTTGATTCTTTAGGATCTAACTTTCTAGCTTGGAAAGTTAAGACATCACTGATACTCAAGGGCAAAGGACTATTCCCTTGGGTTGATGGCACAGAAGAAATGTTTGAAAGATCAGCTGACGAATTTGTTGTGGGATGGAAAAGACCTCACTTTTTTCGTAAGAAAGATGAAGGATCTGTTTCTGTCACTACATAACTCTGGAGCAGAGAACAATGTGTCAGCTGAGAAGCAGCTCAGGTACCTGTTGAGAGCCTTACCCAGATCATTCTAGACAACACGGACCCTGCTCGCAAAAGATCCCGTCATGAACCTCGAAAAGGTGATTGTCGAGATTCGAGAGGAAGTCGAGGCAAGAGAACATGACATCTACGGTCTGAAACAATCAGTCCGACAATGGTACAAGAAGAATGATCAAGACCTGAAATCATTAGGATTCAAGCCTCTGTTGGCTTATTCCAATGTATATGTCAGAGTCACGGATGGGCAGATCATCATTGTGGCTGTGTATGTGGACGACACTCTGATACTTTGTAGGAGTGAGCAGCTAATTATTGAAGTAAAGGCAGACATCTTGAAACATTTCAAGATCGTGGATCTGGGAGAAGCCAGGTGTTACCTTGGCTTGCAAACTGAAAGAGACTACTAGGGAGGTAGGTTATATCTTCACCAGTCCAGATACACCCAGAAGATCCTAGAGGACTTTGGGATGTTGAACTGCAAAGGAGCGAACACTCCAATGCTCACAAGGACGGTACTGATGAATGACGATTGTCCAAAGATTGAGGAAGAGAGAGAACAGATGCAGCTTACACCATAGGATCACTGATGTACTTTGCTGACAATACACATCCTGATAGTGCTTATGCAATATTTAGGATGAGCCAATTCTGCATGAATCCAGGCTCGACACATTGGAAGATTGCAAGACGAATTTTGCAATATCTTCAATTAACGAGGGATTATGGCTTGTGTTATTGTCGTGGTGCAGGTTTCAGGATACTTTCCTACAACGACGCTAGCTGGGCATCTCTCAAGGACAACTGTAAAAGAGTCTCGGGATGATGCACCATCGCATCAGGAATAACAATTTTCTGGATCAGCAAGAAGCAGACCGTTGTAGCCCAGTCATCTTCCGAAGCAGAATATGTTGCAGCAGCAAAGATGGCCAACGAAATAATCTGGCTAAGGCAATTCCTAGACGAATTGGGCAAAACGAGGAACGAGCCCCTAGTCTTGTAGATGGACAACACCTCTGAAATACACTAGACGAGAGATCCCGTGTTCTATTCCAGAACAAAGCACATTGCGATCAAGTACCACTTGATCAGAGATCTAATTGAGAAGAAGATGCTACAAACCACCTTCATCGGAACGAGAGACATGGTTGCTGACATCTTCACTAAAGCCCTAGACAAAAGACTCTTTGAGAGACAAAGGAGCAGTCTTGGGATCGTAAAGCTATCCTGCTTTGAGAGGGACCTGAAGAAACAAAACGTTTCTAATTACAAAGCCTTGCTAGCTTTCAGCCCTCAGTCCGATGAAGACATTTGCGAACTCGAAGTTTTGGAGACACGAAAAGTTTTGCGAACACGAAAGTCAAAGGAAACGAAGACGAACGATTCACGAATACAAAAGTCAAAGCAGACGAAGACGAACGGTTCGCAAACACAAAAGGTTCACGAACGAGAACCTTTTGCGGTCCAGTACAAGAGAAGACAAACGACCAAAACGAAACCAACGACGGAAACAAAACCTTCTCCTGCCTACACGCTCCAAAGAGTACCAGCAAGATCATGCAAGTACCCATAAGTACAGATATCTGATCTGATGGTATGACATCGACAAATACATTTTAGGTCGTGGCTAATCTGTCACTCTTGTAATTCCCTGATTAGTTGTAGATGCTTAATCACTCTAATCTCAGATTTACATAGAACAACCATACCTACTAGATGATACTTGACATATAGATCAACAGAATACACATACAATGTAAGGAAGTAGTCTGATGCTAGTAAGCAATCAAGACAAAATACAAACAACAACTCCGCCTGCGTGCGAGACGAGCTCTATGATCAAGATCCATAGAGATCTAACTGTCCGCTAGTAAAGCGAGACGATCACTCGTGAGAGAACCGTGTTTCTCCCACGACAATGCACTGCGTGGATTTGCATGCAGTTCTTGAAGAAAGGAGAGGAAGATCAATATAGATAATTTCTCTTGTTGTGTTAGCATCTCGAATGCAAATGCTTCTGTTGTTAATCGTGCGTCTGAGTTTTTCTTGTCCATTTTAATTCTGCACCTTGGTTGAAACTATGTTGAATGCTGCATTAATTTTATTAACGTAGATCAGCAGAGCCTGACTACATTCTGGAGGATTGTAGGAGTGATTCAGCTGGTAGTGTCCAGCGATCGCATCTGAACTCCATCCGAGTCGCAAGAGGATCGTGGTTCCTATCGCGAAGACTGCGAAATCCAAATCGCGATACACGAATCTGATTCTCATCATAATAAACTTAATAGAAACTACTTTACAACTAGTTCTCAATCCAAAAGAGTTCAATCATTTCAAAAATAAACTTGAAATATGATTATACAACCCAATAGCCACAATCCCCATAAAAAAATTTTCAAACCGCAAAGGCATAAAAGAGAATGTGTGCACCTCGTAAAAGAATCACTGCTCTAATACCAAATGTTACAACTTCATAAGACCTCCGACTGCCTTGAAGTTTAATGCACACCCCATACCAGTGACGACGCACCGTATTTGCCCATCCATAGGGTTACAACCGACCCACCCCCATGCACTGAAGCTATCAACATAGTCATGCCCGGTTGAGCCTCCTACGATAACTGGCATCCCATACCACCAGCCATCGCACTTGGCTCTCCCTAGCATACATATCCTGGCCTGGAGATACATCCTGGCTCATGCACGTGTTCTCCATCCACTAATTCTCAGGTAGACTGAGTGAATGGCAAAAGGGAAGCCCCATCACTATATAGGCATAACATGGTGATTCCCATTGAGCACAGTCCTACCGGCGACACATGACCACCTAGGATGGTGAGGCGTGGCACCTAAAGATGTCGATAACACCAGACCTGTCCCTTGCAAGGCCGTCACTAAAGGGCGTACCGTTATGGTACATAACAAAAAGACTATGAGAAAGTAGCTGCTCATATATCGGAGACTACTCCACAGATTACCATGTCGGGTATGGCACCCTTTTTGCCACCTTAGCAAGATCAGGGTCATAGATCAAGGGTCAAGTGGACACAGTTTATTTATCAAGGGGCAAATGAAGAAGCAACCACCACGGCTTCTCAAGCTATTGAAGCAGGGCCATCTACATCTAGGGCCGTACCATTGTTTCAAAAACCGGTCACCATCGAGGAGGAGATACAAAAATTCTTACATCAACGTCCGTATGAACCCTCGAGGGGTGGCTGGGTCATTAAGTTCAAGACTTCGAAAATTGAAGAAGACAATGAATTGGATAAGCTATCTGCATTGGGCGAGGAACCACCATGGCGACGAACAATACTCCAGATTCAATTAGGAGTTACGTAGAGAGCCCTTGCCAGCTCCGGGTGCATCCTTATTACGTTCCAATGCCATGACAAAATAAGTGGAAATATTTGGTGTACCAATGGATAAAATCACCGTCCATACCCCAAATTGGCCAATCATCTATCAACCATACAATTGGTTGATAAATGTGGACTTCAACCGAGCCCTACAAGCTTATTCACAGGAGTACCGATTTTCACCAGATCCGACAGTTAGGCAATCGTCTAAGTTTGCAAAGGACTTGACTAAGTTGGTGTGAGTATCATCAAGATGGGACGATTGCTTGTCAATGCTTAGCTTCAATCCAAATGTCCCAATGGCGTCTGACAAGTCTAGGATTGGTTGCCTATAGCTAGATTGTACTATCATGCCACGATGCTGGGTGGATCCTAGGAATCCAAATTCATTGCGTGGACAACATCAAATTGAATATCCGATGCAAATAAGTGTTTTATTTTTGCACAAGACCGATTTCAATATAGAGCGCTTGGAATTCATAAAAAAAGTACGATATCATTTGATAAAGGTCCGTCGTCGAGGGGCCAACTAGAGCCCAAAATCATAAATCTCGCGAGGTGTCGTGGGACCACCACCAGTGTTGGTGGGGAATACTGTTGGAGGACTTGCGGATATCGAGGCAACCCTAACCATAGTTAATAAGTGAGAGGGATTTGGCACCCTACATGTGTAAGTCCAACCCGATGATCACATAGTTACTTGATTAGTTAGAAGTTAATAAAAGGATAGGCCTTTTTGTGGGACATTTAATGTCACAAGGCCTACTAGTCAAGTTAGTGAATAAAACATGTTCCCCCCAATTTTCAAATTCAAATTGGTTCCCTCCAATTTTTGAATGGGCTCTCTCCACTTTTTTTAATTTCAAATATTTAGGGTAGAAATTGGCCAATAGGACTTGACGCCAAAGCCATAAAATCCACTATATATAGTGGTAGTTTCGAATTGTTGTAGACACTTCTCTCTTCATTTCAATACAAGCAAGTTGGACTTCTTATGAAATGGATGTGAAATGTCCTTGCTCTTCTTCTTTCCTCTTCTAACTCTCATGTTTTCTTTGGATTGCTAATTGTTGGATTTGATGCTTATTGGGATTGATCATTCTTATACTTTTTGTGAGAGAGAAAGAGAGAGAGAGAGAGAAGAGTAAGTTCTATCATTGTTGTGGATCTAATGTTAATGGATGTAGTCTTAATTGCTAGTGTTAATGGATCTTAGTGTTAGACATGAATCATATGCATTTGTTGGATTATGTAATATGCTATCGCTCTCATGGGAACGAATCTCCGCTTGACAACTAGTTAGTACTCTTCATCTCCTTGATGCTTGTGTGCTTAGATCTAGAGCTGAGGGTGGATAGGAAATACACCCGCTGAAATACACCCGCTACACACTATGTTCTACACTTGGAGATGAGTGTAACTCATAAAGGACCCATGGGATAAACGTGGAGTTAGGAGCAAGCACAACTCTAAAGTTGATACACTACTATTTGTCTTTGTCTCATGTATACATGACAAAATTGGTCCCAAATTTGCTTTAAGTCAAAATTTTCCAAATATTTTGCTTGTAATTTGTTCCTTTAATATTGGATGATACAAAAATTCGCTTCTCATATTCAATCACACGGGCCAAATACTTTTATGTAGATTTTGTTGAAGCCTTTGCTTGTAAAGACCATATTCTTGACATTTCCTTTGTAATATTAAATAGCTCTTGAATTGTATTTGTTATTATAGTGTATCAAACCTACTTTACATTGATCTGTGCTTGTAATGGAAGCAACAAAAGTGAATTATGCAAAATGTTTTCTTTATTCTAGATGTATAGGATGTAGTACTATTTAATGTTCTGTTATTCTATATATAGTAATAATTATCAAACCTCAGTTGAATCAGGTCCCTTAGGAAGTTAGATTTTACCCCTAACACTTATCTTGCACATTAACTATAACTACTAAACACTTTATCACTTGTGATTGCATTCAACATATATTTTTCGATTCTCGTCTACTCTTGATCTTGTATCGATGATTTTGTAGTGATTCTTGATATATTTCAGCACAAATTCTTGGCTCTTGAATTTCACTTTCAAATTTTGATCTACAATAAATTGTGGCTTAAATTGGAATGTTTTGAACATTACCATATTTTCTTACCTTTCCATTTGACAATTTCATCAATATTATCCCTATGCCTTTCACAGGTAATTTATTGCCATGTGCTTGTCCAATTTCATCACCATCGTTTATCTCACTAGATTATAGAAACCAATCTCTCGGCAAGGTCATGTGCTTTGTGGCTCCGCTATATATATACCATATGTTATTGAAGTCATCACTCAATAGCAAGGCTATAAGAAATAGTTTTGATGTTTCTCCCTCATCACTCACATCCTCATTGTTGCCTTGATGCACCAACTTGTCACTTTCCATTCTTCTGTTGTCGATCTTTTTGCTTCTCATAACATTGTCATTCTAGATGCCCCGACTTATGGAAATTCTTACATGAACCAAACTTTCTTCACCCTGAATTGTTTTTTGAATTTTTTTTTTTGTCTCCAATTCAACGTTGACAATTCTAGATTGTTCTTTTCAAATGTTCCTCTTGAAATTTCCACCTCTTGGTGTAGATCCATCTCTACTTCTTGTGGCATGATCTACTGATTGACCTCTTCGATTCATGTTCTCTCTTCTTTGCTCTTTCTATAGTGACAATTCATCTAACTCTTCACAAGTAGGAAGTCTCTCCCTTGTTGACATGCTCATAATGAGAATCTAATATGAATCAAATAGACTATTCGATGTTGATCACACAATTCTTCTTTCATTAGTCAGATTTTTCAATTGCTACTAAATGATTTTTAATTTTTTCAATCCAGAACAGGTGATCCACTACAGTAGCTCTTTCATCCATTCACATTAAGAGCAATTTTGACTTCAAAAATAGCACTCTTGAAGGACTTCAATATGTTCTAAGCTTCCCTTGGACTTTGTACACAACCAATAATGGAATCATTGCATGCTTCACTGAGAAATTGATTTATATATGTGCGACTATGTTTGCTGATATTCATCAACCGAAGTATATTTCCTCTTCTTTGGTAATGATATCCCACAATTCTTTATCTTCTTTGGTAATGATATCCCACAATCCTCGGGATGGACTTTGTACTTTAGTAGATGTTGTTGCTGATTCCATGCGTGGTGACCTACTGCCTCGCTCTGCCTTCACACCAGGAGAAGCAGCGGACGTGGTAGCACAAGAGAACGAAAAAAACTACTCCGACATGCACTCTACCGATGCTTTCATTCCCCTGGCAATTGAGACATATGGCACCTTGCATCGACGCTTTGAGGAATTTCTTCACATGTGTTTCCATTGGGTGATAGAGTGCCAAGGTATTCTAGGTTCTATTCTCGTGGTTTCTTTCAAGCAACATATTTTCATTGCCCTGCAACGTGCTCAGGCCCTATCAATCTTACAACGGGCGACAATGGCTGGGTCTGCTACATCTCATCTCCCTGCATTAGCCGACTCACCACCTCTTAACTTCTCTGATTTGATGCAGTTAGTTGGCAGACTCCTGTTGGGATCATCATAGTTTTTGCACATTTTTTTAATGTCAGGATCTAAACTAATCTTAGTTGTAGTGCAAGCTTCGCTCTTGTTTAAGCTTACTTTTGGTTAAACTTCTCCTTTGAGGACGTATATATCTTTATCGGCAATGTACCTATTAATTTTTTTTATAAATAAATGCACCAAGATGTTTCTTCAACTATGATAGCAAACTGTTGTTCAAGGGCAAAACATGGTTCATATATTTGCACGATCTTTTTAGGTGTACAAAATGTCATCACCCATGTATTATTGCCCAAAATTTTGTACTATGTTCTTTTATATTAGTTCACGATAGGAACATGCTAAAATTGCAATAGCTCTTCTAAAAATGGTTAGGTCATGTTAGGGTTATTATTCTCTAATTTGTGGTTAAGTAATTTTGGTTTTGTTAACATGTGAGGTTAAGGCTGAGTTAAAGTTGTTTGGTAGGGTTATTAGGGTTTTGGGAGAAAAAAATAGAGAGAGAATGTATGATGATGTAGAAAGAGAGAGAGAGAGAGAGAGAGAGAGAGAGAGAGAGAGAGAGAGATGGATCAGCTGCTCAACGAGAGAGAGTAAATTGTGATGGATCGGGTGCGCAAAGAGACAGAGAGAAGAAGGATAAAGGAGAGAAAGGGAGGAACAACAACTGGGTCTTACAGAACGGTTAAATTGGACAAAACAACATAGCCCGGTTAGCATGTAACGGTGGGTGGGGCGGCCCCTGATCAAGCTGTGTTTTTCCCCAGTTCCTGCTGAGAAGATGATTGCAATGCCAAACACCAAGCAGGGATGGTGGGTTTGTATCTATTTGGAGTTGTGAAGAATGGGTGTTTAGAATGCATGTGTTGAGCTAAACCCACACCATAATGTCC
The DNA here is from genome assembly GCA_029204225.1 of Diphasiastrum complanatum. Lineage (NCBI taxonomy): Eukaryota > Viridiplantae > Streptophyta > Lycopodiopsida > Lycopodiales > Lycopodiaceae > Diphasiastrum > Diphasiastrum complanatum. The sequence goes on along the minus strand of CM055111.1, from coordinate 10,427,002 downwards.
TTGTTGGGGACATATTATTCTTCAACCTCGGTGCCAACTGGATTTGGAATGGGGTGGACTTTTGGAGTTGGTGCAGGCTTTCTTACCCTAGCTCCTCGCAGGTGACATATTCTCTTCAATCGTAAACAATAATTACAATGCTAGTCTAATAAACTCATAGAAACAACACTTTGACGAAGGAGTCGATGATGGTGGTCTGCACTAGGTGTACTGGAGGCCACCGGTGATGCTGTCCCTGTTTGGATGTTGGTCGAGACTCGAGATGATTTGCTCTCTGTCTATGTCCAGATCTTTGAGTATGTCTTTATCTTTGCCTAATACACTGTCATCTGTCCCGGTGTAAGCAAAAAGGTAATTTTTGAATACACTGTCAAAGGTAGGGCACCCCTTTGGAAGTTGTGATAAGGCAACATTAACCAAGTCGAGTGGATGTGAAGCCCTAGACTATTAAGATGACTGACATCCTTGCTCATGAGGCATGATGTAAATGCTATTCATGGATATCTGCCACTACCAGCATCTGTGTCCTCAAGTCTGTAAGTAGGTAACCAGTCTAAAGATAGCATTTATATGGGAGGCACAACAAATTTGGCTTGGATAATATGGTGTGAACTGAGGGTCTACCACGTATCATTTTTGATAGCCTAGAGGTTTGGAGATGCAAAAAGCTAGCCTAATTTGACATCACAAGCCTAGTGGACAATGCCTCTATTGCATACATAACTATAGGAGTGGCTATAGTGTTGTAGAGATGATATTCACTCGCACCTTCCATATAAGTTACGGACTACAGGATACAGGCCTACTAGGCTACTCTGCATATATTTTGCAGGCCTCTTTACATTTACTGTTGGTTATGTATATTTTTGGTTACGCATTTTATATTAGTCATGTACAGGCCCCAAAGCCTTTTTATATGCTTATGACCCGCACTGGGTCCTTTTTATGACATTGACTGGCCTTGGGCCCTTATTATATGGTTATATGTGGAGTGGGGGCCCGTATGAGGGCGCACTATTTTCCCTCCACATTTTGCCTCCCTTTACTTTTGAATTCCTATTTTAGGGTTCATTGGTAGGGTATTTATAGGGGCATTTGTACACTCATTTTTCAGATTATTGATTGGTATTGCCTGCGCTCTCCGTGGGAGAACCTATTGTCTTGTCTATTGCTTGTAGGGCTTTAGTCTATTGCTGTCTTTTATGTTTCATTGATTCAACACCTGAGATTTTGATCATAACTTGGTATCAGAGCACTTTCCCGATTGCTGAATTTCAGATCTGATTTTCTGATTGGGTGCCCATTTTCCTTGCTGACTTTTCTCTCTTTGCTGAGGGCTTTCGTCTCTTTGCTTCAGCAACATTCAGCACAGTTTGGAGGAGGACCAACTCCCATCAGAGCATTTTCCTTGGCGGAGCTTTAGCAGATAGCTAGCGGAAGTACTTCCGCTTAATTTGGCGGCCAAAATTTTTTTTTTTTTTTTTTTGGGCAGATTATTTCCGGCGCCCAAGTTCCAAATCCTTTTCCCTCTTTTTTTTTTTTGAATCCTCCATTTGATTCAGGGAAAGGATTCCTAGCCATCTTTTCAGCATTGATTGGAGGCTGTCCAGCGCCGTACTTCATCACATTTTTCAGCCATTGTTCCAGCAGAGTTTTAGCCATATTTCAGTTTTGATTGGAGGCTGTCCATCGCCCTATTTCATCACATTTTCCACAGATTTCCAGCCATATTTTCAGCATTGATTGGAGGCTGTCCAGCGCCCACTTTCATTCTCCTTGTGGTCACATTTTCCAGCCAGCTCTTCGCACACGCTTGGAGCTCTATCGAGAGGTATCTTTGCTGGTTTTTCCTTGCTTTCCACACCTTTTCTTGACATTTGTCATTTCCTTTCTTGCTCTTAGTGTCGTTTGTGTACCTAGAGCGTATTTGGGGTGACGACAAAAGTCCGCTCCCTCCGATATTAAGCTTTTCTTACACTCTCTTCACTTCCTGCATTCCTTGACCATGGATACTTCACGTACATCTTCTGAGCCTCGCATACCGTCTTCCACTTACCTTGACGAAGTACGGCATGAATTTTGAGATCATTTTAGGGAAGCCATGAGTGATGTACGCACTGATTTACGCCAGGAGTTACGAGAGACGTTCACTGCTCTTTCTGCCCAGATTGCTACACTATCATTACAGTCTAGTGTTTCTCCACTATCTCCACCTGTTTCCCAAAAGCGTAAATTTCTACCACCCGAGACTCCTTCATCTTCTGGTCCTTTGCCACGAGACTTTAAGGATAAGTTCAGCTTACTGTGTATTCTGGGTCATCCGATGGGAATGAACTCGAGAATTGGTATTCTAAGCGTGAGACCTACTTCCTTATGTTTCCTAAGACTGACATTCAACGGATACATTTGGCTGCTTTACATTTGGAGGGCCGTGCTGCTACTTGGTGGCGCATGTTTCACCAGACGGCTTCACACCCAGGCCTTGCTAGTTGGACAGAGTTTATGACAGCACTCCGCCTAGCGATGATTGATCCTCAGTGGCTTATTCGACAGCGCGACATCTTTCGCAGTTTATCTCACACTGGTGACTTGGCTGCTTATACGACACGATTTACAGAGCTTTCCTATCTATTCCCAGATATTTCTACATTGGAGCTCATCTTTCGCTACGTTGCTGGTCTACGAGGCGCACTCAGGTATGATGTTTCTTCTTTTTTTCCACTCACTCTTTCTCACGCCATCTCCCTTGCTACCGCACTGCAGCACAAGTAATCTCCCATCTCTTCCTCTGTTTCTCGTCCTTCGCGTCCTTTCACACGTCCTATTTTTTCCTCTCCATCCTCTGCTAGTCCGACATCTGTCAGTTCACCTTCGTCCACTCTTCCTTCTGCACCACGTCCTCCTTTTTCTCCTCGTCCTGTTTTTGTTCCTCGCTACTCACAGCGTGAGATGTCTGAGATTCGTGAAAAGCGCTTATGTTTCAACTGTAAGAGTCCTGATCATATTGCCCGTGATTGCCGATAGCCTGCCACTGCTACTGCCGTCTATTTCCGTGATGCTGACACACTTGATGATAGTCCTGATTCTGCCATATGCCTTCATATTCTTGATGATGACCCACCTGTTGATCAGTTTGCCACACCCACTGAGCCTGTTCCTGATCCCCCTGATCTAGCTGTATGCCATGCTCAGCTTGCTTATGCTACTTGGGCCAGTAAGCCGGGTCCACGCCATATCCGTCTTCGCGTACGTATCACTGGTCGTGAGTTTATTGCCCTTGTTGACACGGGTAGCACTCACTCGTTTCTCAGCAGTCATATTACTACACGCATTCGTGCTATGCCAGTCACTACGCCTCATCCCCTGCATGTTGAGGTTGCCAGTGCACACTCTTTTCCTAGCACGCAGATGTATCAGCAGCTTTTATATCGGATTGGAGACTTCCTTGGTCAGGCAGATTTTCATATTATTCCACTTACACGGTACGATCTTATCCTTGGTGCTGATTGGTTTGCATCCCTTGGTGCGGTTACAGTAGACTTCCAGCAGCAGACATTGACATTCTCTCATGATGGTACTCAGCATATATTTTCCGGTATTGATTCTCGGCAGGACTATCAGCTTATTTCCGGGAAGCAGTTCATACGGAGCCTCCCGAAGGCCCACTGTGCGGCTATTCTTTCTGTTCAGCCAGTTCAGCCTATTGCGGATGCACCACCTTTGCCACATGTATTTTCTGAACTGTTGCGTGAATTTGAGCATGTTTTTAGAGAGCCGACTCAATTACCACCTTTACGAGATGTCAACCACCATACAGACCTTGTTTCCTCTGCATCACCTCCTTCTCGTCCTCCTTTTCGTATGTCTATTGTTGAGCGCGAGGAAGTCCAACGTCAGGTGTCTGATTTATTACGTCAAGGCCTTATTGTTCCTAGCCACAGTCCTTTTGGTGCTCCTGTTTTACTTGTTGATAAGAAGGATGGTACTAAACGTCTATGTATTGATTATCGTGCTTTAAATAAACTTACTATCCGTAATCAGTACCCTATCCCCCTCATATGGATGACCTGTTTGACCAGTTAGGCCAAGCCAAGATCTTTTCTAAACTTGACCTCCTACACGTTCGTTCTGTTTTTGTTTTGTTAGTTACTCATCATCTGTATGCTAAACGTTCTAAATGTTCTTTTGCTGTTGTACAAATCGAGTTTTTGGGCTTCTTTGTTACTAATGGTACTGTTCGTCTCGACCCTCGTAAGGTCCGTTCTATTCTTTCATGGCCTGTGCCTGCTGATGTTCATGATGTTCGTATGTTTCTTGGTCATGCTATCCATCTTTGGAAACCAGTTGCTCATTTTGCCACTCTTGCATCTCCTTTGCATGCTTTGTTGAAAAAGGAAACTTCGTTTGCTTGGACTCCCGCATGTCAGTCAGCTTTTGATACTTTGAAGGTTAAGCTTACCACTGCCCTTGTTTTATGTCTTCCAGATTTTTCCCAGCGTTTTGCTGTCGAGACTGATGCTAGTTCCACAGGATTAGGTGCTTTGTTACGTCAGCGTCAGTGTGTTATTGCATATGAATCCCGTCGTCTTCGTTCGTATGAGCAACGCTATTCCACTCATGAAAAAGAGTTGCTTGCTATCATTTTTGCTTTAAAGAAGTGGCGTCATTATCTGTATCGTGTTCCGTTTGATGTTTTACTGATCACCAGTCACTTCGTTATTTGTATACACAAAAGGATCTTAGTGATCGTCAGTACCGTTGGCTTCAGTTTTTACAGTCCTTTCATTTTGATATTCATTATAAGCCTGGTAAAAGTAACGCTGCTGCTGATGCTTTGTCTCGTTTACCTGCTCTTACTTACAGTCTTGTTACGTCTCCCCACTCTTGGTATGATGATCTTCCTCAGGCTTATGCCACATGTCCAGACTTTCGTGATATTATGTCGTCTGCCTCTCGTCCTTCCTCTCACCCTCACCAGGTTTATTCCATTGTTAATCATCGTTTGTTTCACTATGGTTCGTTATGTATTCCCAGCACTCTCGACATACGTCCACAACTCCTTCTTGATGCCCATTCCTCTCCTGTTGGTGGCCATTTTGGTTTTCAGAACTCCTTGTTCCGTTTGAAAGAACATTTTTATTGGCCTTCCATGAAGCGTGAGCTTTCCCACCTTATTCATACTTGTGATTTTTGCCTTCGTAACAAGTATTCCCGTGAAAAACCTGGCGGTCTCCTTCAAAGTTGGCCTATTCCTTCCCGCCAGTGGACTGATATATCTATGGACTTCATTTTAGGTCTTCCCTGTACTCAGCGTGGTCATGACTCTTGTTTGGTGGTAGTTGATAGGTTTTCTAAACAAGCTCATTTCATACCAGTCAGACGTACTATTACAGCAGAGCAGTGTGGTCGTATATTTATTTCTGAGATTTTCCGCTTACATGGTCTCCCACGATCTATACTTACTGATCGGGATACCAAGTTTACATCAGGTTTTTGGACAGAGCTTATGCGTATCTTGGATGTTAGAATACTTATGGGCACTGCTTATCATTCTTCTGCGGATGGTTAGTCTGAGGTTATTAACCTGGTATTGGAGGATTATTTACGACATTATGTTTCTCCTTCTGGTCGTGATTGGGATCAACATTTATGTTTGGCTGAGTATAGTTATAACAGTTCTGTTAGTTCCAGCACAGGTGTTTTTCCTTTCCTGCTTGCTCATGGATACTCACCAGTTCTACCCTGGTATACCTGCTCCTCCAGATGATGCACCTGTTACTATTTCATCTTATCTTTCGAGTGCTCGGGAGATTATTACTAGAGCTGCTACTCATTTACAGCATATTCAGCAGCGGTACAGGACCATTGTTGATCGTCATCAACGCCATGTTGAGTTTGCAGAGGGTGATACTGTTTTTCTCCGGTTACGCTTTGCTCGCCATCGTTTTGTACAGGGTCTTGCTTCTACTGAGAAGCTTGCGCCGCACTATTATGGGCCTTTTCAGATTCTTGAGCGCCTCAGTCCAGTTACATATCGTCTTGAGTTACCTGCTGCTACTCGGGCTTGTGATATCTTTCATGTCAGTTTATTACGTGCTGCTATTGAGGATGATGCTCCTCGAGATTCCTCATTTCCTACAGATTCAGAGCTTTTTCCATTCCTGCCAGCTGCTATTTTACAGGTGCGCTTATTGCATAGTCGTCGCCATCGGCAGGTTCAGTTTTTGGTCAGTGGGATGGTCGTCCTATTGAGGAGGCTACTTGGGAGCCCATTGATGTTTTTTATCATACCCCTATCCTGGCTGATCAGGCTCGGTCACTTGCAGCTACCATTGCTTCTCAGGATGCTCCGGCTTCTCTTGATGTTCCTTTCTCAGATGGGATATCTTGATGCAGTATTTTTCTCTGGCACTGGTTCTTATCTTATTTTGCCTACATTGGGGGCAATGTTCTTTATAGCTTGGGAGAGTTACGGACTACAGGATACAGGCCTACTGGGCTACTCTGCATATATTCCGCAGGCCTCTTTACATTTACTGTTGGTTATGTATATTTCTGGTTATGCATTTTATATTAGTCATGTACAGGCCCCAGAGCCTTTTTATATGCTGATGACCCGCACTGGGTCCTTTTTTATGACATTGACTGTCCTTGGGCCCTTATTATATGGTTATATGTGGAGTGGGGGCCCGTAGGAGGGCGCACTATTTTCCCACATTTTGCCTCCCTTTCCTTTTGAATTCCTATTTTAGGGTTCATTGGTAGGCTATTTATAGGGGCATTTGTACACTCATTTTTCAGATTATTGATTGGTATTGCTTGGGCTCTTCGTGGGAGAACCTATTGTCTTGTCTATTGCTTGTAGGGCTTTAGTCTATTGCTGTCTTTTATGCTTCATTGATTCAACACCTGAGATTTTGATCATAACTATATATGTCTTTGGAAACAAAATTGCTAGGCCTATTGAATTGACTAGTGACTCATGGACTGCATGCATGCCACTTGTCGTAATTAGGGATATGTGCTTGGCATGGAGTCACCTACCTTGCAAGGACTTTTCCGAAATCTCCGTAATAGACACCTAACTTGAAATTGAACATTGGGCTGGGCCTATTGAATTGACTAGTGACTCGTGGACCGCATGCATGCCACTTGTCGTAATTAGGGATGTGTGCTTGGCATGGAGACACGTACCTTGCAAGTATACAAGGGGAGGAGATCTCAGTTACCATTCTATAAAGATTGAGGTATAGCATATCCCTGAACATTAGAGTCAGAGGAGTGCTAGGCACTCAGATGAAACAAGGAAGCAAAAAATTAATTCCTGGAGCATGGAGGACAAACAAGGATAATACAACTTCAATGATTCGGTTCAAAACATTCGATAATAGGAAAGGCACATGAAATGTCTTACATGAGGATCTCATGTGCATCTAGGTGGAGGAGAAAGGCATTTCAAGAGGCTAAGGACATGGGGGAGGTGGGGTAATTCTAGAGATAGGAGACGGAGAGGAGGTCCCCACATGCCGTCAGTGCACAGGGATAAGGTGTAGGTGTGTTATGAGGTCCTAGCCAGGCCCTTGAGGATAGGACCCTAAAATTCAATGTATCTATTTTTCATTATCGGCAGGGGATCTCCAAGAATTTATTGAGAGTGGAGACATCCTTTTCTTTCTTGAAACTCAGTGAGAGGTCTACCTACTCTCTAGGATTCTCTTGGGTTTTAGTCTTGAGAGAGGGGATAAGGTCACATGGAGGCAGAGGGTCAAGATGTGTTGCATATCTTTTTAGCTATTTCTATGACCTATTTTATTGATGGATCATGGCCAAATATGATGATTAAATGGAGTCTATCTTGATCATGATTTTTGTACAAAAAGTACCGGTTTAGATCGTGGGGCCTATGTGGCAGCTTGCTATTCTCCTCTCGAGACATTAGTTTATCCAAATAGATGAGCTCTTTTCCCATTTGATAGAAATTTTGAGGATATCATGTCCTTTTTTGACAATAGTCATACTATGCTTTTGTGGAATTAAACTTTAGGAAAACTAACAATCTGATAGAGTTTCACCAAGATGTCGACGATTTCCTTCATATCCATGCATTAGTATGAAGAAGGACCTTGGCACTTTTCAATTCTCAAATAATGGGGATGGTGTTAGGGACCCAACTCCCTTGGGTCCCAACCCTAAATTTGAGACTAGACGATGACTGGGCCTCTAGACTTGACCGGTGACTCGTGAACTTGCATGGTTGCCACGTGTCATGATCTAGGTGTGCACATGGCTTGGAGTCTCTCTCCTCGGAGGTATACAAGGGGAGGAGGACTCATTTGCCATCCATTCTATCTACCTAGGAGGAGGTGGATGGAGAGCGTGTGCACGGCCAGGATGTATGCTAGCGTGAGGGAGGAGATGGCTGAGAGCCTAGGCGGTGGTATGGGACGCCGTCTAGGATGGAAGTCGGATCCAGCTCGATACGGTCACAGGCCAGGGCACGGAGGGTGGACCCGGATTAGGTCCTACGGCAGGGTGGAACATGAATCGTTCGGTCTCTTGTGGTTAACCGACACTGGAGGTTTGCAGTAAGTAGGGATTGTAACATATGGTACTAGAGCCAATGCATGTTGAAAGCAGGTGCGTTGATCCGTGGTAGATTTCTTGTAATTTACGATGCTTCTGACGGAATTCAAAACGGGCTAAAATCACGTTTTTTATGCACCTTCGTGTGTTGTCCTTCTTCGCTGTTTTTGGTTTTCTTTTGGATAAAATTTAAAAAAAAAAAAATAGTTGTGGGGCCCTTAGCAGTGAGCCACGTGGACTGTCCAAAAGCGGACAAGTGGCAGTCCTCCTCAACTTGTATTTCCGCTCAGGTTGAGGTAACGGACGGTGTCAGGGGGCCCCTCCCAGCACAAAAAAGGTGGTTGCTCGTTGTCTGAGCAACGAAGGAAAATAAAACAAATAATTTGTTTCCTCTTGGCCACATGGCACTGTCCGAATCTGGATAGGTGGCAGAAGGGGGCGGATTTCATTTCCACTCAGGTCGTGTAGCAGACTGCTTCTCCGCGGATACTCGTATGATGGCTAAGCCCGAGACTGGTGTCTTGCCCGACGTAAAGGGTAAGAAGCCTTTCTTTCCAAAGAAATCAAAAGATAAGGCGAAAGATGGGTCTTCAGGTTTGGGTAAGTCGAAGAAAAGATCTACCTTGGACCAGGAAACCTTTATGAAAGCCAGAAACGACAATCTGTGCTTTAATTGCATGGAGCCAGGTCATGTCGCTAAGGAATGTCCAAAGAAAAGGAAGGCTAAAGGGGCATCTTTTAAGACACCAAGTAACTCTAGCATATCTAGTGTAGATCTTTCCTTTGCTACTAATTCTGAGTGTGAGCATTGTTGTTTTAACACGGCTGTTTTTGGCTCTCATGACCTCATTCGGATGAAGGGGGTTGTGGGTGGCCAAGCCGTAACAGTTTTATTTGACGACGGTTCCACACATAATTTTATAAACGCTAATTCGTTACAGAAGCTAAAGGTGGAAACAAGGCATCTGGGAAAGTTCGTAATAGTGTACTTGGATGATATTCTCATCTACAGTAAGACCTTGGAGGAGTATGAGGAGCATCTCAGGACTGTCTTAAAGTTACTTAGACAGGAGAAGCTTTTTGCCAAGGAGTCCAAATGTGTATTCTTCCAGAAAAGGTTGTTATACCTTGGTCACATTATTTCGGACCATGGGTTGGAAATTGACCCAAATAAAGTCCGACAAGTATGTGAATGGCCTATTCCTAAAACCATCCATCCAAGAGGTTAAGTTCTTTTTGGGCTTTACGGGGTTTTCTCATAGATTCATCTTGAACTATGCGTTAAACGAATATTCTCAGGGGGGCTAAAAGAGTTAGCTGACATAGTAAGTTCAGTCCTCTGGTTACTTGGACTGAAGAGTTGAATCAGAGTTTTGAGAACCTCAAATACTGTGTGACTACAACACCTATTTTACACATAGTGGATCTTAACAAGCCATATGTGCTTGAAACGGATGCCAGTGACTACGCTATAGGTGCAGTCCTATATCTGGATGGTAGACCGGTTGCTTTTGAAAGCAAAAAGCTAGATCCTACTCAAAGGCGGTATTCCACCTACGACAAGGAGCTTTTTGCTGTGATTCATGCCCTGAAAGTTTGGAGACATTATTTGTATGGCTCCCAGTTTACCATAGTTACTGACCATCAAGCGTTAAAGTATATTAACGATGCGGTCGACCTTAGGGGTCGTAAGGCTAGATGGTCCGAGATGCTCCAAGAATTTTATTACGACATTGAGTACCGGAAGGGTACTTCTAATAGTGTCGCGGATGCCTTAAGCCGGATTGGAGAGGTTAATCAGTTAAGCTTTTCTGAGATCCAATCTGAGTTGTATCTGTCCTTAAGAAATTTGTGTAAGACCGATAGGTACTTCGGTCGTATTTGGCTAGACGTCCTGGCAGGTTCTTCTAAAAGTTTGTGTGCCAAAAAATGATGATATAAGGGCCCAAATCCTGCATGAATGTCATGACAGCCCGTGTGCAGAGCACCCTGGCTCACAAAGGACGATTGACTGAGTAAAAAGGAACTTTCACTAGCCAAACTTAAAAAGCCAAGTGGAGGCATATGTTCGCAAGTGTGCACAATGCCAAGTTAATAAAGCTGAAAGACTTAAGGCAGCTGGTTTACTAATGCCCTTGGAAATTCCCGAAAGAAAGTGGGAAAGTATTTCCATGGACTTTGTGGCTGGGCTACCTTGGACGGGGAAGCAAAATGATGCCATTTGGGTAGTAGTTGACAGGTTAACTAAAATGGCGCAATTTATTCCAACCAAGCAAACTGTCAAGGCTTCTGAACTTGCTCAGCTTTTCGGTGAAAAGTTGTTCAGGTTATTTGGTTTGCCGAATGACATTGTTAGTGATCGAGATCCAAAGTTCACTGGCAAATTCTGGCAAGCGGTCTTTGAGAAATTAGAGACCACTCTAAGTATGGGGTCATCAGATCATCCTGAATCGGATGGTCAGACAGAGAGGATAAACCAGTCTATGAAAGATATGCTTCGGGCATATGTTTCCAGGAGACAGTCGGATTGGGAAAGGTACCTTCCAATGATTGAGTTTGCGTATAACAGCGCAAAGCACTCAGCGACGGGTTTTAGTCCATTTTCTCTGATGTATGGTTTCCAGCCTAGGGCTCCCATTTCAGTGGGTCTCAAAGGCCTCAAGGTTAAGGCAACAATAGATTTCCTGCATGATATGCAAGAAATGTTGCTTGTTGCTCGCGAAAACGTAAAAACGGCTCAGGATAGAGCCCGATTTTACGCTAATCACAAGGTCTACGAGGAGGGGGCTTGGATATATCTTAGAATCCCAAAAGACTCTAAGGTATTAAAGACTGGGAAATGTCCTAAGTTATCACCTCGTTACGCAGGGCCATTCCGTATAGTAAAGAAACTCTATCGGAATGCGTATCAACTAGAACTTCCTCAAGGTGTTAAGGTACATCCATTTTTCACATTAGTCGTTTAAAGGAACGACTTGGTGGAAAGGATGACTTGATACTTCAGGAGGACTTAGTTCAGCTGGAGGACCTGACATCCTTTATACCTTCGGAACCACAGGCCATTGTTGATGTACGTCAACGTGGGTTCAGAAACCAGCAGGTAACTGAGTACTTGGTTTGTTGGAAAGGAAGTTGGTTTGTTGGAAAGGAAGTTCTGAGGACGATGATACTTGGGAAAAGGAACTGAGGTTCTCTGGTTTTCTTCCTTAAATAAGGAATTTTTTAAGGAAGAGGGAATGTTAGGGACCTAACTCCCTTGGGTCCCAACCCTAAACTTGAGACTGGACGATGACTGGGCCTGTAGACTTGACTGGTGACTCGTGAACCTGCATGGTTGCCACGTGTCATGATCTAGGTGTGCACATGGCTTGTAGTCTCTCTCCTTGGAGGTATACAAGGGGAGGAGGACTCATTTGCCATCCATTCTATCTACCTAGGAGGAGGTGGATGGAGAGCGTGTGCACGGCCAGGATGTATGCTAGCGTGAGGCAGGAGATGGCTGAGAGCCTAGGCAGTGGTATGGGACGCCGTCTAGGATGGAAGTCAGATCCAGCTTGATACGTTCACATGCCAGGGCACGGAGGGTGGACCCGAATAAGGTCCTACGGCGGGGTGGAACGTGAATCGTTCGGTCTCTTGTGGTTAACCGGCACCTGGAGGTCTGCAGTAAGTAGGGATTGTAACAGATGGTCTAGTCACGTGATATGGGGATTACTTATTATAGTTAGGTGAATCTAACAGGCTGGCTATATACAATGGCCCATCTAGGTGGCCATCATCTAGAGGTTTCCCATGTCACACACTGTTAGAGGTCTCAACACCACAGTAGGGCAAACACTAACTGATCCACCCAACCTTGCCTACTCCCTGATATGGAGCAAGCCCCTCCTAGCCCAGTGTGAGGGCTGGTAGCATGCATACTGCCAAGTGTCGGCCACGTGGCATTGACGTGGCCGATTGCACGTCGGGACCCAACGTGGGGCCTTATCCTGTTAATAGGGTCCCTAGGCTGTGTTAGGTCCGCATGGCTATGGACCGTGCCGGGGCACACTACTCACATTGTCTTGCCCTGTTGGACGTGTACACTGGACACGCCCCTGACTGTGGTATCTGACCTCCTGTGTTCTCTAGGGTTCGGCACTGGTTACGTGATCGTAATACTCCCTCCCCCTTAAGAACTGTCTTGGTCCTCTAAGACAAAGTTTGGAAAAATCTTGCGAAGGACGTTGCCTTTTTCCCAAGTGGCATTCTCAATAGGCTGATCATTCCACTTGACTAGATATTGTCGGTATAGAATATGACGAGTTTGCATCTCTCTACTATCAAGAATCTCCTCTGGTTCATGTGGAGGTTGCTGAGAATCCAGTGGGAGAACTAGAACATTGTCCCCTACCAGATTTTTTGATCTGGCTAAGGCTTTTCGTAATTGACTTACATGAAAGACTGAAAAAACCTTACACTCGTATAGGACCTGCTGCCTATAATCCTCTGAATTGGGGACACACACTCTATCTCTATAGAGCAAATACTCATCCTGAATGGAATATACTATTTCCATTTGAATCCTTGAGTCAACTGACCCTCACCCGCTGTGGTTTGCTTGGGGAATACAGGCTCTGAGTCCTCAACTTCATCTGACGTATATTTGGACTCATCATCCTCAACACAAGCTGCCGTATTCTTGGATGAACTGGCACCAGCCCCGAGAACTGATTTTGGAGTCTATAACTGTCTGCTCTGGACTGAGTTCCAGATAGTAGAGAAGAATGCATCATGCTGGCACTTCCCTCTCAAGGACTCGAGTAACTCACTACGAATCTGAGTAGAACTCAGCTCGTTTATCATAGGCATTCTACTAAGTGCATCCGCCGCTGTATTGAATTTCCCTCGTCTATATCTGAAAGACATATCAAACTCTTGCATTAACTCAGCCCAACGAGCTTTCCGACCTCTGAGCTCAGGCTGATTGCAAACTATTAGCTAAAATAATTGGTCTAGCAAGACCGGACAAAATGTTTGAAATGTCTAAATGTCTAAACTGCTCTCAGACATGAAAGTCTGAAATATAGTACAAGTGGGGTGTCATATAACTATACAATATCCATCCAAACTTTTGGTAGATATGCCACCACAGGACCACAGTTGAAGAAAGCAAGGATAGAAGAAGAAGCTGGTGCTGAAGTAGTAGGCCTGCGCACATGAACTCTAGATCTATGGGGTCTCCTGGTAGCTCTGACGTGTGGTTTGCAGGCAACCCGCTGTCACCGATCACGATGAGAATCACGAGGTAAGATATCTGACTCATCCTCAGACAATATATCGGCGTCAATGTCTGCGCTAGATCGTCTCCTAGAGAAAAAGGAGGTAATCTGGGTTTGCTGGGAGTCATGGTATCCAAATTGATCTCTCTGACAAATATCTCAACGGAGTAGGAAGGTATCTGAGACTTTCATGGTCTGTCAGGACCTCAAAGTTGGCACCATATAAATAAGGCCTCCAAGTCTTAGGGGCATGAACTATGGAGAAGAGTTCCTTTTCATAGGCGCTGTACCTAGTTTGTGCTGGCTCTAGTTTTTTACTCTCGAACACAACTGGTCGTCCATTTTGAGTTAGTACAGCACCAACTGCAAAGTCGCTAGCATCTGTTTCAACCACAAATGGCTGATTGGGGTCAACGACTTTTAGAACTGGTGCTGTAGCTAGGCTGTTTTGAGAGCCTCAAAGCTCTCCTGCTGTGCGGACTCCCAAATGAACTCCTTTCCCTTCCCCTTAAGAAGATTTGTCATGGGAAGCTATCTGAGCATATTCCTTGACAAATTGTTTGTAATATCTCGCCAAACCTAGAAAGATCTGAAGCTTTAAAAGATTCTGAGGTCTCAGCCAATTGAGTATGGCTTTAACCTTACTGGGGTCCATTTTAATCCCATCTGCCGAGATAATGTGACCCAAATATGCTATTTCTTCAACTGAGGACACTGTTCATCAAGGTCATAAAGGTAGCTGGAGCATTTGTGAGCCCAAAAGGCATCACCTTAACGAGTCCTGAAAGCTATTTTTGGGACATCCTTCGACTTTATACGGACTTGATGATATCCCGATCGAAGGTCAATTTTACTGAAAGACTTAGCCACGTCGAGTTGATCAAACAACTCGTCTGCCCGAGGCATTGGATACTTATTCTTTATTGTGACTTTATTGAGGGCTCTGTAATCTACGCAAAGACGCATAGACCCCTCTTTCTTTTTCACCAAAAGGACTGGTGATGCCCATGGTGAACTACTAGTCTGAATTTGGCCTTTCCCAAGATAATCTGTTAAGTTCGGCTGACCGGATACGGAGATTTAGAAACAGGTGCTGTACCTGGTACTAGGTTTGTTACATGATCTACATCTCTGTTGGGTGGTAAACCATGTGGTAAATCTTCAAGAAAAACATCTTCACATTTAGACAATAAAGTTTCTAATTTATTTACTTGCTGTTGTAAAGTATTGGAAATAGAAACTCCTGGAATGAACTGAAGGTGACATAAGAACCTGGTGGTCGCTATCCCCAATTAGCTGACGAAGCTCTGAATTGCAGACCATAGGGCTGTTGGGGACATCATGCTCATGAAACTGGATCTCTCGACCTTTATGCTGATAACTGAGGGTGTTCTCCTGATAATTTCTGTGGAGGGAAGTGTTAGAGTTAATGTTTACATTAGTACCCCTAATGTTATCATCTAGGTTAACTAGGATTGTTGGGCCATGCCTGCGTGCTAATTCTAGGGGCCCTTATCTATATTTAGTAAAAGTCAAGTTAGACAAGTTTTGCTTTTACCATATATAGAGACATTAATTAGGCAATTGCTTTTAGGCTGCTTTTGCTTTTGCTTTTCGACATAGACCAAGGTCTATAAGTATGATGGGCGCCCTACCTCATTTGTAATGGGACATAGTTGGAGTACATCTTTTCATCATTGTTGTTCTCTCTCATGTGTATGACTATTGTCTAACAACAATAGGAATCTCGTCTTGGGATACTTCTATGATCAAGTCGGTTTTCTAACATGCTATCAGAGCAAAAGGTTTAAAATTTGAGAGAACAAGGAGGTATTCGGAATCAATTCACAAGGAATTGATTTGGCCAAGATCCGGTGTACAAGGAAAAGAGCTGAGCTGCAAGAGGAGATTATGGAATCTTCCTCAGATTTCAGGTTGTTATAGGACAGCAAAGCGTGGAGACAACGTTGTTATCACAACGAGAATCTTTTAGGAGAAGATTGGATTGTCGGAAGGAAGCTGTAGGCTGGGCTGGACAGATTTGTTGCAAATTGCAGGTCGCAGGTGTTAAAGACAGATCACTGGTTGGCTGCACGTTGGATCGCTACTCAACACCTGAGAGTTGGATCGCTGGAATCAGATCGTGGCTGAGCTGGAACGCTAGCTGTATCAGATTCTATTGCCTACACATCGCTGCCTACAGTATCTGATTGCCGGCTGCGGAACTATTTGTTGTCTGCTGGAATCGCTGGAATCAGATTGTTGCTGGATAATAGATCGCTGACTGGTCACTAGGATCAGATCGCTGCTGAACTATTTCCTGAGTGACTGAATTGCTGCTACAGCATTGTTCGCTGAAAATGCAGACATGTTCGCTGCTGTTAGAACTGCAGACCTGCTCACTTTTGACAATTCACTGTCTACTGTAGTAGTTGATTGCTGGAAACAGGCAGATCGCTGGAGATAG
Organism: Diphasiastrum complanatum; assembly: GCA_029204225.1. NCBI lineage: Eukaryota > Viridiplantae > Streptophyta > Lycopodiopsida > Lycopodiales > Lycopodiaceae > Diphasiastrum > Diphasiastrum complanatum. The sequence continues at coordinate 10,410,691 of CM055111.1, read as the reverse complement.
TTCTATGGAGACTAAGAAAGGGATGGTTCAAGTTCGAGCAGGCTTGAATCAGGTTAGAATCAAGGGAATTCTATCAGAGTCAAATATCAGGAGCTTGAAGATTAGAAGGTAAAAAGTTCAAGGATCAGGTGAAAATCAGGACAAGAAGGTTTGAACAGGGCTAAGTTCAAAGGACAGGAATTTGAAGGAAGGTCAAACATTTGAAGGACAAAATTCACAGGTAGAAAATTCAAACCAAGCGAAAGTTCGAAAGTGGAGACTTCAAAGGCCAAATACAAACCTAGTTTGGGTTGCATGCAAGGATGCATGTTATTGGCTGTGGTTAGTTACAAATTTCTAAGAGAAATTTGGAGCATACTCAAGTGGATCGCTACAAATTATCGATTATTGTTGGAAGTAATTGGATTACATGCAAGGAAGCATGGACATACACAGATTGCTAGGATGCAATGGCTGTGTCATGTAGTAGGAGATCACTAAGGTTTAAGAAGGGAATGAACCTTGATACATGCTTAAGGAGGTCTTAGGAGTAAGGATCGGCAATACGACTAGGAGTTGTTTGCAATCATGTGCAAGGTGAAGAAGGGATTCCCAACAGTAATCAGAACAAGGTTCGTCACAAAATGGAAGGGTTAACTAACTCACAGGGAAAGAAAACTCTACATGAAACAAAAGTGATGGCAGGGGAAGACAATCGGTGATCATGGTGTTGCTGAAGCTGCAGAAGCAGTTACCAACAAGCATACTAAAGGAAGGTTAACTTCAGACATTCTAAGATTGACAAGTTTTTGTCGAGGTTGGAATCGACAAAGGTGCAAGCTCTTAAGAGGGAGTCGCATGGGTAAATTGATATTCAAAAGGATGTTTTTCACAGTTTCTTATCATGGTGGAAAATGATAAGTTCATTGTTACAAGTGATAGGTGTGGCAAGCTGTGTGGCCGACATTCTACGTTGTATCGGTTTGGTTTCTATTCAAGTCATAGTAACTTGGTTATGTTGTAGAAACTTTCCTGTCTATCCGAACTAGTATCACTTCAAATTTATGAGTAATTGAAGTGATTGCTTGTTGTGGTTGTCATGTAATTCCTAGATACCATCCAAGTCATAGTTGATTGTTCATGTGGTGGTACTAAGTGAGATCAATTCTATTTTGAGTTGGAGAAAAGTTCTAGAATCTATCCAAGTTCATGTTCAGTCATGTGGTAGATTCTGTTATAAGATTGGGAAGCCAAGGTTGTTGATTAGCCGTTGAAAATCAACACTACAGGTTTAGCTTCAAGAAAAACAACATGGTTGAAGATGGACGTACACCAAGTTTGCATATGACAAAGTGTCAGAATAAATATCATGATGAAATGCTTTCTAGGTTGGAAAGTTGTTTGGTGCAAGTGACTCTGTGTGTGAGATAGAGGTAGGAGATTCCATGGAGAAGATCATGTCAAGTACTTTGTGTGAGAAAGTATTTGAAGGGGAGTATCAGTTACTTTGTGTGAGGAAGTATTGTATACATTTATCTTTCTATTGGGGATGCTCTTTTACTTGCATATTTGGTTTGGGTCATGGATGATATTCTATTCTATTTGGAGAGAGTGGTTGGAATGCAAACATGAAGTGTACATCCAGGGGGAGTAGTTCAACCAAAGTCCATCAAGTTCATCACAAGTGGTAACTTATGAGAGTACCAGGAGAATTGAAATGGGTTCAATTCAAGGAATTGACACAAGTGGAGCCAACTACTTATGAAGTACAGGTTTCTAAAGTGGGTATTGATATATGAGATTTGATGTTGACATTTGTAGATCTATTTCCTACTTATGGTTATCATGATGGTGTTACTGTAATCAAAGAAAATTATTTTTTCTGTATGAATGTTGGGGAGATCCTTACATTTGTGATAGCTTAAAGATGTTCAAAGAGACCAAGGGAGTCAATCTTCAAGGAAAGTTCTCAAGGTTAAGGCAAAAGTTATCATGTCTACATTATTTGGTCAAGGAATCAGGTGATATGTTGCACTCATGGTAGTCACACATATACACTAAAGGGACATGAAGACTACAACAAGACATTGGGAAGTCATATGAAGCAGGATCGACATTCAAAGGAGATCTACATCATTATACAAAGAAAGTCTTACAGCGAGTAATGAAGACATTGAGATCAGAGTTGATCATGAATTCTACATCAAAATTGAGGATCTTCATTACATGGGCTTCATGGAAGATACACATGCATATTTTTGTTACTTGTATGATCAAGTCGGTTTTCTAACAGGAAGGTCCTAAGCTGTAGAGCCAATCTCTCCCGAGAACAATGTCTCTGCTATCCAGTTGCATTATTTGAAAGTTTTTTCATCTTGATACCCCTGAATACCAAGATTTAAACTACTTACCATAGTTTCCCAAATTTTTCTGTCTTCACCCTTAGCTAAAGAAACTATGTACCTATTGTAAGAGATCCTAACACCACAGTAGGGCAAACACCCACGTGGCTCTAATTCACTGCAAATCTGAGTGAAACTCAGCTCGTTTATCATAGGCATTCTACTAAGTGCATCTGCTATTGTGTTGAATTTCCCCCGTCTATATTTGATAGACATATTAAACTCTTGCATTAACTCAGCCCAACGAGCTTTCCAACCTCTGAGCTCAGGCTGATTGCGAAGGTATCTGAGGCTTTCATGGTCTGTCAAGACCTCAAAGTTGGCACCATACAAATAATGCCTCCAAGTCTTAAGGGCATGAACTATGGAAAAGAGTTCCTTTTCATAGGCACTATACCTAGTCTGTGCTGGCTCGAGTTTTTTACTCTCGAACGCAACTGGTCGTTTGTGGACTCCCAAAGAAGGAGATGGCTCTGATACCAATGTAAGAGATCCTAACACCACAGTAGGGCAAACACTAACTGATCCACCTAGCCTTGCCTACTCCCTGATATGGAGCAAGCCCCTCCTAGCCCAGTGTGAGGCTTGGTGGCATGGGTACTGCCAAGTGTCGGCCACATGGCTCTGACGTGGCCGACTGCACGTCGGGACCCATCGTGGGGCCCTATCCTGCTGACAGGGTCCCTAGGCTGTGTTAGGCCCGCCATGATATAGACCGTGCCCACACTGTCTTGCCCTGTTGGTCATGACCCTGACTGTGGTATCTGACCTCCTGTGCTCTCTAGGGTTCGGCACTGGTTACATGCTCGTAACACCTATGCTGACTAGGTACTTTTGGAAGTCTGAGGATTTTAACTAGGGTGTAGTTGATGAAATTATGGGTTGCCCCATCATCAACCATGACTCTGACTAACAAGTTGCCAACTTTCCCATGCATACGTACTAGGTCATGCTGCCCAAAGCTGAGGGTCTCGCTAGCATTGCAGAAGTTAGTTGGCAACAATGTTCATGATCTTCATGAAACACTTTTATCTTGGAAGCTGCCGAGTCACTTGGAAAACTTACTGTCTGAACAAGGTGAACTTGTTTTTTATCTTTGTTTTCTTTTTTAATGAATGGCCCCTTGGGACACTGTCTGATTGTGTGTCCCTTGCCCATGCACACAAAGCACAAACGTTCTTGTTTGGCTTTCTCAAAATCTTCTGGTTTTAAGGGCTGTATGAGCGATGGGCGTTTCTGAGGAGCTTCATTCTTAACTTTATCTTCTTCCTTTCTTTTTAAGAATTTCTTTTTAAATTGAAAGTCTTTCTGAGTAGGCTGCTCATAAAGGGGCTGCTGTCTTGCCTTTTTCCTACCCACTAAATCATCATAGATTTGAGCATATCTGAGAGCTTGCTCTAGGGTAGTAGGCGAGTTTCTCTGGACCTTCACTTTATATTTATCTTTAAGGCCACGGACAAATTCTTTGACTTTCTGATAGTCATCCATATTTTTTATCTTTAAAATTGCTTTTCGATACTGCGAGATATATTGGATTAAGGATTTGTCCATTACTGTTTTCTCCCAGGCTTCCCAGGGTCTATCAAGTTCATTTTCTGATAAAAACTCTCTTAGGAACGCTTCTTCAAAAGCCTTCCATGATCGGGGAGTCTGCCCAGTCTCCTGGAGGTTTAACCACCACTTATAGGCCATGGGCCCTAAGGAAATACTGGCCTTGATAGCTTGCAAATGGTCAGGGGTCTGTTTAAGAGCATGAATGTTCTTCCATTTGCTGAGGAGGGTATGTAAAATGTCTGCATTTCTATCCTTCTCTTCCCCAATAAAAGTAGGAGGCTTTAAGTCTTAAAAGACACTAGGGTGAGACCGAATCGGCTCACCCGAAACTGATGGAAGTGGAGAAGGGGATGGCTGAGAAGTGGAAGGAAGGCTTCCTTTTGCAGAGCTCAAAATTAGACCTTTGAGTTCGGCGAACGAGTCGTCCACACTGGATTTGAAATTGGCTAAAGCCAGTTTCAATTCATCCACCTTTGTTACCAAGTGGAGATACTGCTCCTTGGTAACCAAGTCGTCGAGTTTTTCGGCGAATTGTTCTTGTTCCTCCACCTCCATGGGTTCTTTCCCCTTACTGAACCTTAGAGATTCCGTTTTTAATTCATCGATGCCTCTTGTTGGGGATTGATCAGGTCCCTGAGAAGTGGTCATTTTCCGAAATAGAAAAGGAGTGCTGACGTTCCTTCTTAAAAAAAAAGTCAAAAAAGACTAATTTCAACTGTACAAAGGAGGGAAAAGAAACTTAGCTATCTACTCCAGATTCCGCTCAAGAAACAATCCATCCTACTGCCAAAAAGCGATGGATAGCTGTCATTGTAGCGCTAGTTCTGTGCTTCAAACCCTTTTTGAATTCCGCTCAGAGATCAGAAACTACTGTCTGAAAACAGGAATATATATATAATCCTACAGCGATGGAATTCTACAACAAGTTCTGTCCTAAATCTGCTCAAATAGGAAGCAAATCCACTAAGATTTCCTCAGTAGAGAACTATCTCTCCAGCGCTGGATCTGTACTCTGATTCTTGAAAGTTGGAAGATGTCTCTGTGCATTCTACTACTTTCTCCCTTGCTGAAAACTAAGCTCCCAAAGATGGAGATGGCTCTGATACCAGTGTTAGAGGTCTTAACACCATAGTAGGGCAAACACTAACTGATTCACCCAACCTTGCCTACTCCTTGATATGGAGCAAGCCCCTCCTAGCCCAGTCTGAGGGTTGGTAGCATGCATACTGCCAAGTGTCGGCCACGTGGCACTGACGTGGCCGAGTGCACGTCGGGACCCAACGTGGGGCCCTGTCCTGCTGACAGGGTCCCTAGGCTGTGTTAGGCCCGCCATGGCTATGGACCGTGCCGGGGCACACTACTCACACTGTCTTGCCCTGTTGGACGTGTACACTGGACACGCCCCCGACTGTGGTATCTGGCCTCTTGTGTTCTCTAGGGTTCGGCACTGGTTACGTGCTCGTAACACCCACATAGTGGAGGACATAGTGTGGTGCACTATCTTATGGAATCATTGGCTTTCATTCCCTACATTTTTGAGCTCGTTTTTGTACCACTACCTTATTTGTCCATTCTCTCATGAGCTTTTGTGTCGGTTCTATCCTTGATCACTCCTCCACACTTAAATCCTCCAATTGAGCACCTAGCATCCATCTTTTCTAGTCGATGAGATCATGAGTCAAACTCAGACTCAAAGAAAGACTCCATCATTCCCTTCAAACAGAGAAATCAGCAAAGAACTTTACATAGGCTTTTTGCTAAACAAACAAAATCTACACATCCTCAGCCTCCACGTCACGTGCTTTGACAGTCACCATTTCATTATGCTTCAAAGTTCTAACTTGACTTTTTTATGATTTTCCAAGCTCTTCTATCGATAGTAGGTCTAACATTCTGTATGCAACAATGTACTTAATGTTTCTCATTGCTCATCTTTTACCAAGTGCTAACACAGTAGAGAACTTAGTGTTTGGAGACCTTATGCTCCCATAGCCGCATACACACTTGAAAGGTACTTGTTAGACGTGTATACTTTTGGGTACCTGCAAGACAATCTTTTTGACAATTGAGATGTTAGTTTAATATAGGTAGTTTGAGGCTTGAGCGGGATATTGTAGAACTAAGTTACTAATTTTTTTAGCATGGATAATGTGCAGACAACGTTTCCTAGGAGTGTGCTATAGCTGTAAGTTAAAGCAAGCAAGGCAGGCACAACCAATGCTTTTTTTGCCACGTTCGTGGTCGGGAGGAGGATGTGACTTTCAATTTCAAGGTACTTGCTCGACATTAAGGAGTTTGTTAGGTAAGTTATTTCCTTTTCAAGAATCATCCTACTCAAGACATCTTAAATTCCATCTTGATGGTGAATGAACATCATTCATCATTTATTTGGCCTAGACTTTGATTCTCTCAATACAAGGGTGATTGATTTCGAATTGAAAAAGTTTGGAAACTCATGTAGCATCGAACAATAATACTTCATGACTTATAACAAGCCAACATTTGAAGGAGAAATAGGACATTGTTAGAAAAATTAATGTTTGCTTCTATTTGTTGTAGAATTCTTTTGATGTGTGTGTGTGTGCATGCGCGTGGGTGTGTGCTTCTATAGTGTGTTATGTATTCAAAAGTTTTGCACATGTAGCTCTATAACGAGAGAGAGAAAGAAGAAAGAAAGACAGAAAGATTCATTAACGTCTTTTCCATGCCCTAAGGCCAAACAATACATCATAAAGAGATGGAACTCAGACGGATCAATGCCGTCAACAACTTAACTAAAAACAATCAGCTAACTAAGAAGAGAGTAAACAATCAGCTAACTAAGAAGAGAGTTTATGGCCAGGATTATATGGTGTAGTGACCATTTACAAGTTCAACTGGACATGTCTTCATTTCTCTAACTCTGATTCTATCTCAGAATAGCAGTAGATTTACGATCTACAAATCTGATTATGCCATCCCGATAGGTAAGTCGCTTTCCAGTTGCTATAGCTTAATGTCTTGCCTTTTTCCGCTCTTGCACTTGGATGAAAGTAAGGTCTTCGTCCAGGTAAATTTTAGTATCCCGCGGGCCGCAACTTAGATCTCTGTCCCAACACTTCATGACGGTGAGACACTGAGGTGAAGAGTATAACAAGAGTTTCTTGATCCTTCTTAGGCCGCCAAAGCAGTTTCCATACCTTTGTTGTGGTGCTGAAGAGTCTCTTCCAAAAACTTCTTAGCTTCACCAACAACATCCTAGGAATTCATAATACCTCTAACCCGAACATTAAGAGCTTTTCTGCTCTTGCAGATGGCTCTCGATGAATGTGGTTGATATAAATGAAGATGGAGGTGGAGGAATAGTAGTATTCGAACTTCTCTGTCCTTAGAGGTATACAAGGGGAGGAGGACTCATTTGCCATCCATTCTGTCTACCTAGGAGGAGGTGGATGGAGAGCGTGTGCACGGCCAGGATGTATGATAGCTTGGGACAGGAGATGGCTGAGAGCCTAGGCAAACTGTCAAGGCTGTCAAGGCTTCATACCAACCAAGCAAACTGTCAAGGCTTCTGAACTTGCTCAGCTTTTTGTTGAAAAGTTGTTCAGGTTGTTTGGTTTGCCGAATGACATTGTTAGTGATCAAGATACAAAGTTCACGGGCAAATTCTGGCAAGCGGTCTTCGAGAAATTAGAGACCACTCTAAGTATGGAGTCATCAGATCATCCTGAATCGGATGGTCAGACAGAGAGGACGAACCAGTCTATGCTTCGAGCGTATGTTTCTAGAAGACAGTCGGATTGGGAAAGGTATCTTCCAATGACTGAGTTTGCCTATAACAACGCAAAGCTCTCGGCGATGGGTTTTAGTCCATTTTCTCTGATGTATGGTTCCATCCTAGGGCTCCTATTTCAGTGGGCCTCAAAGGCCTCAAGGTTAAAGCAGCAGTAGATTTCCTGCATGATATGCAAGAAATGTTGCTTGTTGCTCGCGAGAACGTAAAAACGGCTCAGGATAGAGCCCAGTTTTATGCTAATCAAAAGCGACAACCTAGGCTCTATGAGGATGGGGCTTGGGTTTATCTTAGAATCCCTAAAGACTCTAAGGTATTAAAGACTGGAAAATGTCCTAAGTTATCACCTCGTTATGCAGGACCATTTCGTATAGTAAGGAAACTCCATCGGAATGCCTATCAGCTGGAGCTGCCTCAAGGTGTTAAGGTTCATCCAGTTTTTCACATTAGTTGTTTAAAGGAACGATTTGGTGGAAAGGATGACTTGATACTTTAGGAGGATCTAGTTCAGCTTGAGGACCTAACATCCTTTGTACCTACGGAACCACAGGCCGTTGTTGATGAACGTCAACGTGGGCTCAGAAACTGGCAGGTAACTGAGTACTTGGTTCGTTGGAAGGAAGTTTTGAGAATGATGATACTTGGGAAAAAGAACATGACCTTAAACTGAGGTTCCCTGATTTTCTTCCTTAGATAAGGAATTCTTTATGGAAGAGGGAATGTTAGGGACCCCACTCCTTTGGGTCCCAACACTAAACTTGAGACTGGACGATGACTGGGCCTGTAGACTTGACCGGTGACTCGTGAACCTGCATGGTTGCCACGTGTCATGATCTAGGTGTGCACATGGCTTGGAGTCTCTCTTCTTGGAGGTATACAAGGGGAGGAGGACTCATTTGCCATCCATTCTGTCTACCTAGGAGGAGGTGGATGGAGAGCGTGTGCACGGCCAGGATGTATGCTAGCTTGGGGCAGGAGATGGCTGAGAGCCTAGGCGGTGGTATGGGACGCCGTCTAGGATCCCGCTTGAGACGGTCACAGGCCAGGGCTCGGAGGGTGGACCCGGATCAGGTCCTACGGCTGGGTGGAACATGAATCGTTCGGTCTCTTGTGGTTAACCGACACCTGGAGGTTTGCAGTAAGTAGAGTGTGTAACACAGGGTGTAGGCAAGCATGGAGAGGGAGGCATGCCTCTCCTATGCATGATTTCATGAGAAGAAGAGGCGGAGGTGGTGGTGCATCCTTCTCTTTGCTTTCTCTTATTCCTCATGGCAGCCATGGACAATACCATTTGGATTGTGAAGAGCCAGCAAGATTAGACTTGTAACTACCTTCCTTGAGTTGCTTTTGATATCTTTCAACTCTTTCTTTCTTAATTCACCTCTCTTGCTCTTGAGAAATGGATCCTAATCCTACTACACAGCCTATGTCCCCTACTCATGAGGTTATGGCATCTACCTCTACCATGGATTCCGAAGCCTTATTGCTTGCAATTAACAATCTACAGCAACAGATTGTTGACTTGCAATCCAAACACTCTCGGGATCAGCATGATTTGAAGGAATTGGCGCAGTTAAGGCAAGTATTGCATCAACCCTTATTCACCCCTGAGATTTTTGCTGGGGAAAAGAAGGATAGAACCCCGGAGGTGGTCTTGCCGTGGATCGATCGATCGATGGAATTTGCACTTTTCCATGCATGATTCATTCGATGACAACAAGATCAATCTAGCTGTTATTCATGTACCTAAGGTAGCCTTCCTTCCCATTTTGGATGATTTTGAATTTTGTCGTCAATATGCATGCTGATGACATTGTTCTTCTTTCTTCTTCCCCAGCTGGTCTGCAGCGTCACTTACATGTCTTACGTCATTTACCTTATGGGGCCTGTCTGTCAACCTAGGGAAAGTTCGTGATAGTGTACTTAGATGATATTCTCATCTATAGTAAGACTTTGGAGGAGCATGAGGAGCATCTCAGGACTGTCTTAGAGTTACTTAGACAGGAGAAGCTTTTTGCCAAGGAGTCCAAATGTGTTTTTTTCCAGAAAAGGTTACTTTATCTCGGTCATGTTATTTCGGACCATGGGTTGGAAATTGACCCAAATAAAGTCCGACAGGTTCGTGAAAGGCCAATTCCTAAAACCATCTGGGAGGTTAAGTCCTTTTTGGGCTTTACGGAGTTTTTTCATAGATTTATCTTGCGCCATGCATTAATTGCATTAGCCTTGACAAATGTCCTCAATGGGGCTAATTTAGCCGACACAGTAAGTTCAGTCCTTCAGTTACTTGGACTGAAGAGTTGAATTAGAGTTTGAGAACCTCAAATATTGTGTTAACTATAGCACCTATTTTACACATAGTGGATCCTAACAATCCGTATGTACTTGAGACGGATGCTAGTGACTATGCTATAGGTACAATTCTATATCAGGATGGTAGGACGGTTGCTTTTGAAAGCAAGAAGTTAGATCCTGCTCAAAGGCGGTATTCCATCTACGACAAGGAGTTTTTTGCTGTTATTCATGCCCTGAAAGTATGGAGACATTATTTGTATGGCTCCCAATTTACCATAGTTACTGACCATCAAGCATTAAAATATATTAACGATGCGGTCGACCTTAGGGGTCGTAAGGCCAAATGTTTGGAAATGCTCTAGGAATTTCATTATGACATTGAGTACCGGAAGGGTACTTCTAATAGTGTCGCGGATGCCTTAAGCCGAATTGGAGAGGTTAATCAGTTAAGCTTTTCTGAGATCCAATCTGAGTTATATCTGTCCTTAAGAGATTTGTGTAAGACCAATAGGTACTTCAGTCGTATTTGGCTAGATGTCCTTGCAGGTTCTTCTAGATCTAGTGATGAGCTTGGAATGCAGGCTTCCAAGTTTTCTCCTCAGGACAAGATATTAAGAGACTATTCCATTAGGAATGGGTTACTTTTCCGAAATGGAAGGGTTTGCGTACCAAAAAATGATGACATTAGGGCCCAATTCCTACATGAATGTCATGACAGCCCGTGTGCAGGGCACCCTGGCGCACAAAGGATGCTTGACTTAATAAAAAAGAACTTTTATTGGCCAAACTTAAAAAGTCAAGTGGAGGCATATGTTCGCAAGTGTGGACAATGCTAGGTTAATAAAGCTGAAAGACTTAAGGCAGCTGGTTTACTAATGCCCTTGGAAATTCCCGAAAGAAAGTGGGAAAGTATTTCCATGGACTGCCTATCAACTAGAACTTTCTCAAGGTGTCAAGGTTCATCCACATTAGTCGTTTAAAGGAACGACTTGGTGGAAATGATGACTTGATTCTTCAGGAGGACCTAGTTTAGCTTGAGGATTTGACATCCTTTGTACCTACAGAACCACAATGATGTACGTCAATGTGGGCTCAGAAACGGACAGGTAACTGAGTACTTGGTTCGTTGGAAAGCAAGTTCTGAAGACGATGATACTTGGGAAAAGGAACATGACCTTAGACTGAGGTTCCCAAATTTTCTTCCTTAGAGACAATAAGTCGAAACATGGACTTGTAATCCATCATAGGCTCCCACATCATTTGAAAAAACTTCTTACCATGAGGACAATAAAAAAGAGTACCAATAGAATAGGCAATGTATCCACATCATGATGAAGAGTAAGTGTAGAACCAAAAAAATCAGCAAGAGGTACTGATTTTAAAGAGTTATGTGCCTTCCCTTCGTAGTAAGACATTTATTTGCTGTCCTGCAAATCTCCAATAGTCGACAAGGAACTGTTCAACACTTTGCTGCCCAAAGTGTTCCCTTAGTTGCAGCGGATCACGATCCGTTGCAAAAACGTTTCGGATCCGCAACGTCAACGATCCGCGACCCGGATCGCAATTTTTTTTTTGGTGGAAAAAGGAGTAATGGCCATTTTTTTTTTAAAAGTTTAATACTAACTAAACCGTAATTGAATGGTGGGCATGCTTTTCAAATTTCCAGTAGATATCAGAAATCAGTTTTGAAATGGTGTTCTGATGCCAATGGTTTGCAGATCTACTGATTCCATTTTCTGTTAGAAAACGATAGAAAGAGTTAGAAGGAGCCTTCCTTGCACTGGCGGGAATTGTATACTTACTTGTGGAATAGCTGAAACCAAGAGATCTCTTCGGGTCTTTGATAAGACATTTGTCTCTTTTGAATTTCACAACCAATCCTTGGTTCATAATTGTAGAGACCAAAATGAGATTCTTTTTTATTTTTGGAACATAAAGTACATTACGAATGTACTTCTCCTCACCATTGGGTAAGATAATGGGGATCATTCCAATACCTTCAATAGGATAAGAGGTGTTGTCAACACCTTGAACTTTGCTTTCATCATGCAATTTTACAAGCTTTGTGAGTCTTCTTTGTGATAAGTCATATGGCGTGTGGCACCGCTATCAATCACCCAATCATTAGATAAAAAAACAGCAACTTGTAAAGCTGAAGATGAGCTGTTTTCTGCTGAAAAACCAGCAAGATTTGAAGTGGTAGAAATAGAAGCCTAAGGATCCAAAATCTTAACTATTTAATCACACAAAGCATTCTTAAAAGAAAGAGAGAGATGGCTAGAAAGCCTCTTGTAGAAACTCGTGGACAGCCAAGGAGAATAGTCAGTGTTGCGTCTCATACAAATGGGATGTCTCATACAAATGGGATGCACACATATACGTAGGAGATGCTTAGAATTGTTCCTTTGTAGGAGGACCTGCACACTAGTGTCTTATGTTCTTTGTAGAAGAATTACATTTGATGTGATCATGTGATCAAGTCTATTTCAGCAGTTCTCTAGCATAAGTTATTGTTCAGGAAATCATAATCCAGGAGAACTTTTTTCACTTTCACCATGTCCAACATGCTGGGATGTTCTTTATTGGTCTGATGTACTTTTCTGCACAACAAGACATCAAAAGGCTGCTTCTTTTTCTTCTTTTCTTTTTCTCGATATTATTTCATGTGTACTTGATGAAGATCACCGCGATCCTTCTCTGCAGTGTATAATCGTCTTCACTTTATATAGTCTAGATTCTTAGCATTTTTCAACTTACGATTCCCTGATGTATATACAGATACCTTGATGCGAGAGAAAATGGAGGCTATGCTGTATACTCTACAAAAACTTTTGCCAGGTCATTTGGATCATAGCAAAATGGAAACCATGCGACCAATGTTTAGTAAATCTGTAAAATTTCAGAATCCTCTTGTCTGCTTCCAGGGTATTGATAGGTTTGATAACTTTCTCTTCTTCAATTGCTCTGAATGTTTAAATGCTGGTGACCTTACTGGCATATTTTTCTTATTTCCTTTAACAGTCCCCAAGGTTCTTTGTCGATTCATTTTTCTGAAGATATGCTGATGTGATTATACTTACTGTAGATCTAATTCTCCAGACTTCTTTGTGTTTCTGCAGGTCTAGAAAACTCTCTCTTAATATCTATTGTTCTGCATCAATTATCTAACATTTTCAGGAAATAGCTTTCAGTTGAATTATGTGTGACGCTGGAATCTGATACTTTGCCTGTACTGCAGCCAAGGCTTTGGTAGTCATACAAACATTCTTGTCCATGTTGCAGTTTGAACTCATGGCTTCAGGTTCTTGCTGAGGCTCAGGCTTTCATAGATCTACATGAAATCTATTCTGAGAATATGAGAAATCATCGTGGTAAGACATTAATACATCCTAACAAAGCTCAACTGTGTGAGCAGAAGTTGTCCATATCACAGCACTCAGGGTTCTTTGTAGCCTTGTACGCGATGCTATTTAGCTGCAGTTGTGAGCTACTTGTGTCCAATAGATTCTAACTATAGGTAACCATGCCATAAATGCCTTTTTGAGCTATTTACAGATACGACTTTGTGGATGAAGAACTTTCTGACCTTTGCTTGCTGTTTTGGATGGTCCTCGGCTTCCGTTTTGTGATTTTGAGTCATGACTTTGGAATATAGATTAGTTGTCAATCTCTAAACACAGTACGGTAACAAAAATGGTGCAGGTAAATATAAGGTTCACACAGTCTGGACCATCACATTAGCTGTAGATTTTCAAAAAATTGGGAAAGATCTTGGGCTTCATCACCCTGTAATGGAAGTGTGGAACGCTGAGAAAGAAAGAGGAGACCCATGTAAAGAAGAAACTGAATCTGACCAACAGCAATCAGACAGTGAGTTGGAAATAATCAGAATATCTGGGGAGACAGTTCTTGAAATGGATCTTTTGGGCCTGGTGAGTGAGCCCTTTTGGCTTTACTTTCAAACTGCATGCAGTTCTCTATGAATAACCTTTCTTGCAAACTCAAAACTTCAAAAGTTGACAACTCCATGCGTACCAATTTGCACCCCTTGGTTATCAGAGCTTTTGATAAAGAGATGTGGCTTATCTTTTGTAAAAACTTGTATGCTTGTGAGTGTGGAGTTGATTCTTGATATATAATTACTGAACTTGTCTATAACTTTTTCATGACTCAGGTTTCAAGAATAAGCTCAAGATGGTATGTGCTGCAAGAAGAAGACGGATCTTCCTTTGCAACAATGAAGCAAACGATAGGGGTTTTTGTTGAAAGGACATTTAAGTAGACGCTCCTATGCATTTTCTCTAATTTTGTGAACAGCTTTACGCTGTTGAATAGCTGGAAATTTCTCAAGAAGGCCAGAGATTAATTTCTACCAGCTAACAAGTCAGACTATTATTGGGTATCACATCATTCCGCAAGCAATAGAAAGTTATATTGCTATCAGGCCATTCATGTATGAGAGTCATACAGGTATGCTATTGCTTAAATTGCAGTGTCAAGTGCTTAAAGAATTGCAAGAATAATTTTCTTTTTTTGTGCATGAAGATGTTTGACTGTCTGGTTGTGGAATCAAGAAGAGGTGGCATTATTTTTTTGGCACTTCCAAAGCCAAAAAAGGGATTAGAATTCTATAGACAACAAGATGCCATTGGATGCACATCTTTGGTTGAATGAATTCAATGTAAGTTTTGCGATAGCACAGATGGCAGCAGATTTTATCATGGCCTTAGGTTTTCCATGATAAAATCTGCTGCCGCCTGTGGCACTAGGTTGTTTTAATGTGCCATAAGTATTGCAGTCATCTTGTCAAGCAATTGAAGACATCACATAAAACACATAGATGATAGTAGAGAGGAGAATGCCAATAGAATGAATCATTGGAGAACAGTCCTAATGATCCCCACAAGAATTGCTGATACTAAGCTGAATAAGCTGGTCTAAGGGAGGTTGTCGATGTTGATTTGAAAACCATCAATGAGAGTCAAATATGTATTAATTTTGGGATGATATGGTAGCAGGACTGGTGGAATGATGTCATGTATGAACATATGTATTGCCCCTACACAGATTAAGATGGTGGGAAACTGCATTATCATGTGAAGTCAAGGAAGTAACTATTGGCAACCATAAAAAACACCATTGTCGATGGATGATAGAAAGTGTAGGTGGAGCGAATGGGGCCCAATATTGAGGCACAAAGCCCATATATATAAAAAAGAGTGATAATTGGATCTTGTAATAATGATAAGGTTGATGACACTAAAGTCACTAAAATCCAAGCCTAATTGCAAGCAATGCATGCTAAATCAACAATCCTTATTCTCTTAAAAGAACAAAATAACGACGACGCTCTATAACAATGTCACAATGAATGTGGATTGGTATAGGAAACAAGTTGAGTAGGACACGAGCATAAGCAATATGAGGAGACAGTTGAAGATCAACTGAAGGCACTCGAGGAAGAATGAGATGCACTACAAAGCCCACTTCAATAGAAAGATATCGATGCATGACCAACAAAACATATGTTTAGCTTGGTTGTTTAAGAGTATGATGCAACACTAGCACAAATCACTACACCCAGTCTCTTTGGTGCTTATGCTGATAAGCCAGCCAGATGATGGCATTTCCTTTCTCACATCTTTATCGATCACATGCTTACACTTTTTGAAGTGGAAAAAGAAGCCATAAACTCCTCTTTCCTTCCTGTGCAACACCTAAACGAAGTGTGAATGATCTTTACCATGCTTTATGGTGGCACATAGATCACTTGTAGAGTAATAC
The DNA here is from genome assembly GCA_029204225.1 of Diphasiastrum complanatum. NCBI lineage: Eukaryota > Viridiplantae > Streptophyta > Lycopodiopsida > Lycopodiales > Lycopodiaceae > Diphasiastrum > Diphasiastrum complanatum. Next base: position 10,394,905 of record CM055111.1, on the reverse strand, counting down.
TACAATCTACCATCAGATCTAAGGCTAGAGCATAATCTAGAATGCTACAAATCAAAGCTACATTAATTCCTCACAAATATGGAAAGTACACAAGAAAAATAATGTATGAAGAATGCCTTCTACTCGAGTTGGAGAGAGAATACAATTACAAGCAAAATAGTGTGAGATCCATATTTTTTTTTTACAAAGTTATGCCACTAGTGAGTTATACACAACATTTACAGCCTGGCAATGCCATCTGGGCAACGCCAAGCGAGGAGCAAGCTCCTAAGATGTCACTACGCAGCGGTTGGGGTTCGAGTCCGCGCCTTGCCGGTCGCAGTCAACCACTCTACCCAAGCACCGCGCTGCGATGGACTGAGATCCAATTTTGACATTATGACACCAAGATAACTTGATTCATCATTAGAAATGTGAGAGAACCATATGTACATATATAGGAGAGCCTTAGCTTGTGGTACTACTAGCATGTAACCACCAAAAATGATGTAAACAACCTAAAGCATGACACTTATCAGTTTGCATGCAAGTTTGGCTACCTACTTCTACCTACTTTCTCCATGTGGCAAATTTTGCACTATGAACCTACAATTCTACTTGCATGTGTCCATTAGAACATTTGCATGCTTTGCATGTCTCAATAAAAACTTAGGACACAATGCATTTATGGTGGCTCGAGTTTCTACAAGGTCATATTAGACCATTTCTGTGTCTAATTTTACATGCATGTCACTTTAGACTATGTAGACATAATTGCATGTCATATTTGATCAACTAGACTTTTTGCATGTCAATGGAGCTTGATCTACCCCTCTAGATGTCAAGCTATCCCAATTGAGTAAGATCCACACAATCAAACTACCAAAATAAAAACACCACAACCACACTCTCACTAGAGAGCAGAACGAAAAGTACATTATTCAACTATGTGAAATCTAGTTTTTGTGTCCCAAATGCACCTGCATAGGAGACATTAGCACATGGCAAAATGACCTCAATAACTTTGCCCAGAGAGGTAAGGCCAAAAGTTGCCTTCGAATTGGCATTAAGGTTTGAATTGGGAAATCGTTTCAGTTGCTGCATCCATCCAGTTTCGAGTGTTACGCAACATTGATGGTGTTGCCTGCGTTGGTTGATACCTACGTCATAGCTTTTCACTTTTTGAAACGACCAGTTAGGAGCATCTTATGAAGCACACTTCACACCAGCGGACACCTGCGGACTGATTCGCACCAGGGAATCGCCCTCCTGCACAGTTTGATTTCACAAAAAACCGTTATGTATAGAGAAAGATATCAGGCTCTTTGGGTGAAAACCCCTGTTGCTTCAGCGGCCAGACCCGATCAAGTGATGTTAGCAGTTGTCGACCAAGAATTAGTATATTGGGGTTAGAGATTAGTAATTTGGGGTCAGATTTTAGCAGATTGCGATAGAATTAGTACTCTGGGGTTAGAAATCAGTAGATTGAGATTAGAATATAGTAATTTGGGGTCTTTCCGCTTTGCAAGAAAGAATGGAAAGTTGTAAACCTGGAGTAGAAAGAGTTGAAGGCTTTGCGGCAATAGTGGTGATCAAAGAGCTGATTTCCGATAGTAGGGCGACCTATCGCAGCTAGATTTTTCAGATTTGGATAAGCAAGCATACCATTAGAGCTATAAACAGGTCAGGACAGATTGTAGGGCAGCCAGTCACTGGCGTAAGTCTTTGAAAACTTATTCTACTGAAAAGCAAAGCCTGCAGGATTTGTAGCAGGGTCTTGTTGGCCAACAAGGAGGCTTCACACTAATTTTTGGAATCTTCGGAGGCAGCGACTGGATCTTTACCTGTCAATATGGTTCCTGAAGAATCTTCTCATCCTTTGCAACTCCCGGATTTCAATCCTCTTGCTCGATGTGGAGAAAAGAGACCTGCTTCCCCTTCAGAGCATCCTTCTAGTGCTTCCCCTTCATGCGCGCGTTTGAAGCCCACCGTGATGTTGCGGATTTCTTACTCGTCTCCTCTGGCCAGGTGGTGCCATACTGTCCGCCCCATCTTCGCCAGCAGCTTTCTTCCTCTCTTTATGTTTCTCAGCTTTCTCCTTCTTCCTCTTCTCGCCCCCGTGTTCCATGTGCAGGCTGTGGTCGCCTTTATGTGCAAGGTGCCGGTCTTTCTCGCCATCATAATGCTTGCTCTGCTTTTCGTCAACAACTCGCATTAACCAATGTCGACCTTGCACCTCATCCTGCTCCCACTTCGCCACCTGACTCGGCTTGGATTTGCATTCGCTCCCTTGATATTTTGATCGCTTTTCACTTGGGTTTTCCTCGTCCTCGTCTTTATGCACACCTTCCCTTTGCCTTGCGCTTAGACGTCCAGAGAGCTTTGTCCTTACCTTTGTCTCGTCTGGCTTCCAACCCTTCTGATATTGCAGCTTGACATGCCTTTTTGCTTTTTCCTCTATGGTGTTTGCCTCTGCCTCCTCGGAGTGGTGATGTTGGTCATAGGGAAACTCGCAACATGATTCGTCGCTTTATGTCAGGAGATTGGGAAAATATACAAGAAGAGCATTTCCTTCGCTGTCATGTGCTTGCTGCTCAGCAAGATTCGACTTCGGATGGTGTTTCTATACCTCCTGTTCATCGTTGGTTGCGTCGTTGTGTTTTACTTGGGCAAGTGGGTGAGTATTCTCGTGCAGCTCGTGCTCTAGCTCCTACAAGTCCAACTACTCCTTCTGTTGCCACCCTTCAGGCTTTGGAGCTTCTTCATCCACCGGCAAATGACTCCCTTCCTTCTTTTGTTGAGGACTTTGAACCTGATTTCGATTTGCATCTCTCAGAATCTCATTTTCTTAATGCTTTTCTACGCAGCCCTCATTTGTCAACTAGGGGTCCTTCTGGTATGGTTTTCGAACATCTTCGTGACTGTTTTTCTCCTGGTGACTCTACTAGCGGATTTGGTTTGCTCTTTCAAGTTTGCTCTTCCGTAGCATGTGGCCGTATTCCTCTTTCTATTGCTCGTATTCTTGGTGTTGTTCGTTTGATAGCCTTGGATAAGCCTGGCGGTGGAGTGCGTCCCATTGCTGTTGGAGAGGTTTTATACAGATTGGTTTCTAGGGCTCTTGGTTTTCAGCTTCGTGACAGTTTTCATGACCACCTATTTCCTCATCAGTTTGGTTGTGCTACTCTTGGCGGTTGCGAGACAATCATACATGCTTTGTGTGCTACCTTGGATCTTCATCCATATTGGGTTGTCCTTCAGGTGGATGTTAAAAATTCTTTCAATTCTGTTTCCCGAGGGGCCATTTTCCAAGAACTTTGTGCGGCTCACGGTCCTCTTGCTCAGCTCATCCCGTTTGTTCGCTCTTTTTATTCCATGGATGCGCCTCTATATTTCAGTCATGCTTCTCGCTCAGGTGATGTTTCGGTTATCTCGTCTGCTGATGGTATCAGACAAGGTGATCCCTTGGGTGGCGTTCTTTTTGCTTTGGTGCACTTTCGGGCATTGCGTGCTTCTTCTGCTGTTTTTCCTTCTTGTTTGTTTCTCTCTATTGCTGATGACACACATATTGTGGGACCTACTAATGACGTCTTTCCGGCTTTCCTACATTTCTCTCAGCAACTTTCGGCTTTGGGCCTCACTGTCAATTTCTCTAAGTGCGTTGCTTGGTGTCCTTAGGGCCTCCTTCCTGAGCTCCCTTTATCTACAGATTTCAATACTCCGGTTGATGGGATTAAAGCGCTTGGTATTCCTATAGGTTTCTCGGATTTTGTGGCTTCCTCTTTGCGGGATACTTTGGGCGCGCATCTTCGTCACGCTGATTTGCTACCAAAGCTTGGCAATGCTCAAGTTGCTCTAGGGATTCTCACTCAATGCTTCGCTCAACGGCCAAGTTATATTCTACAGTGTGTTCCTCCCTCTCCTGATGTTTTGGCTTTGCTACATGATTTTGATAATACTTTATCAGATATTCTGGGTCGCTTGATGGGTTCAGACTCCTTTCGTATTCCCAATGGTCAGTTCGTTAAGCGACAAGTCTCTCTTCCCGCTTCGTCCGGAGGTGTTGGTCTTTCTTGCACAGCTTCTATTGCTCCAGCTGCAAGTAACCTTTTAGATTAGGTCAAAATAGATAGTTAGTCAAGGAGATTTTAGAAGGTCCCGACCCCTAGGATAAACGTAAGTTTAGTTCCGTAGTTGACCCTTACCTTAGAAAAATAGAAAACCCTGACTCTTAAACTTAAACACTTAGAATAGCGGATAACATAGAATAGTTAGATTAGCCTAGAACAGGCAGTTTAGAGAGTTAGTTAAACTCGATCAGATTTAATTGTAGACTAGCCTAGCCCTTTAGCATAAAGGTGAAAATTCTAAGCGAGGTAGAATTTGGCTAGGTAGGTTAGCAAGTACTCACGAAACCCTATATACGATAAATTCCGCCTTGTATAAATTGTCGTGCCCTGTACAAAACCAGTGTGAGAAATCCATCCCTACTCACCCTCTCCCTTCTGCCTTGTAAAAATTCCCAGAGGTACTCCGAACGGTCAGTAAGGAGCCGTATTGCTAATTTGAACAATCACTATCATTGTTATTGTTGCCCTCTGTTGCACTATAATGCATGATCAATCTGTCCAGCAAAATTACGATCTAAACACAAGTTAGGCTCATTTTTTAATGAAAACTATTATGTTTAGTAAACAATGGGCTGTTCTGATTAGAAAATCTTGTAAACCTGGCAGTCAATCAGAAAACGGATTGTGCATAGTGCAAACAGTAGTGACCTAGCATTGATTGGGCCACTGTCCAAAAATGACAGTAGGCGAGTTATAAATTTCTTATATATAGGAGGGCGAGTTATCACATTTTCACTTGTTTACTCGAAATGATTACTCGCCGCTATCGACTACTCGCATGCTTATGTTGGATAATTCTCCTTCTTACTAATCGACTAATCATTTTAATCTTCATCCATTGTTTATCCAGTTCTGTAGATTTTTTCGTGTTTTTACATAGTCTGTAGATTTACAGGTTTTTACACAATCTGCAGAAATACAAGGAGTTTGACAACAATGTCGTCTTTTTTGCCTGTCATGAATTGCGAGTAAATATGCAGCGTCACATTTTTCGCTTTTTTCAAAGTGACTCAAATGTTAAAAGAATGACTTTGGCGAAGTGTGGGGCAACCCTAAATGAAATTTTAAGGCACTGTCGGGTTTTTCGCAAACTGTGGCTATTTTAGTTCATTTCTACAGAAGTGACAGTTTGGTTCATTTACGCAAACATACTATTTACGACCAATTTCCATCGCTTATCAACAATCAATGACAAGGAACCAGATGGATGTCAGTGGACACCAGCCAACTGGCAATCACAATTGATGACCTAAAATCTTAGTATAAATAGTTGTTCATATTCATACAGTTTCATTATTAGAAGAAGCATTTGAATAGTTAGCTTTCTCTCTCTCTCTCTCTCTCTCTCTCTCTCTCTCTCTCTCTCTCTCTCTCTCTCTCTCTCTCTCTCTCTCTCTCTCTCTCTCAAGCGTGCGAGCTTGAACACTCCTGAGCATTCTAGCTCACTTTTTAGAGTTGTTTTACAGATTGCTATTGCGCTACTGCTTATCAGCATTGCGCATAATTCAGACTTTCATTTTAGCCGCTCAGAGATAGCATAGAGTACGCGGCTTCGATCCACAACATATTGTACTCATTTACTTCTGTTACGTTTTCATACTGAATCAATACTATCTTTTATTGCGTTCAGCTTCATCTCAGAATGTATGTGTTTCTGTATTTCTTTGCGACTAATTAGTTGTCTGAAGTTCTTCATGACTAATTATTTGTCTAGCGTTTTGCGACAAATTGTTTGTCTGATAATTCAATGTTTTATGTTTGGCTATGTAATCACTTAGTATCTAGCGATTTCAAAGTTAGTTGCTAAAGATTGAACGTGATTTTATCACTACTACTTTGTTCAATTTTTGATAGGCGTAGTCATGCATTGAGAAAGAGGAAGATAGTTTATTCCGCTGCGCACGAAAGAATTTCTTTCTAGACACTCGAATTATTTTCATTCGTTTGTTTTCGAGTTCGTTTCTTTTTTAGTTCGACTTATCTTCTGCACACCTCTTTCCGACAGATTACTCATCGTAATTGATTACTCGCTCCTGATTACTCGTCGTTATTGATTACTCGCGCCTATCATTACTTGCCTTCTGAGACATTACTCGCCTTGTATTTATTCGCTTGTTATTACTCGCATGTCCATTACTCGCGGACTCTCGCACCTGTTTCATAACTCACCTGTTTGTATTACTTGCGCACTTTGTATTACTCGCTTGTCTATTACTCGTCTACAATATATAACTTGCCCTCAGAGCTAATACATTGTTGCACCAATCTCTACCAATGGCACCGAAACGTCGTCTTTCGGACGCTACTGTCCCACCTGGTCAACAAATCCGAACCACTCAAACCACCGCCACACCTGCTGGACCCAGCCATTCCTCCAGCCCGTCTACGTCCTCGCATACCTCAACCTCACCATCCGCGTCCCAGCAGACCTAGATCCACCTCTTCATCCTCTCGATTCTCATCCACGTCCCCTAGCCAAGGGAGGGAGACACATCTCCCCGATCTACTTGCCAACTTGCTGCTCGTGCTGTGCACACACCTTCACAACACACCATTCTACCATTACTTATGGAGTGTGAGATCGTTGCTCTGTGCATCGACGAATGTCTGGCAGTTCTGACCACTGCAGGCCTCCATAATATGCAGGTGTCCCTTCTTCAAGACCTTTCCCTAGTCCGGAAGGTGTTCTCCACCTTTGACAAAGATACGTTTATTGTCACCTTCAAGGGACAAGACCATGCGATCCCCCACCCCACAACTAATTTCCATCGCGCTCATGCTTCCACACTCCGCTAACCTGCCAGCCACCCGTGCTCTTGCCAAATACGACATTTTTTTCATTTCTCCATCTAGACCAAGACGACGTTAAGACCAAAACCAATGAGGGATACTTGATCTCAAGGCTTAGGAATCCAAACCTCCATGACACGATAGAATTTATATCCGCCACCATCATCGTCAGTTCCCATCGGCCTCTTCTTGTGTCCAAGCAGGTCATCATCATGACTACTAGGAGGATTGGACACGGTCTATGATTGGGCCTCGTTTCTTGTAAAAGAGTTATAGGCTGCTTTCAAGCGCCCCTCACGGATCACTTGTGGTGGTCTTATCACAGTCATCGCCTACACCCATCTAGAGCATCTAGGTGTGAAAACACCACCACCCTCCTCACCATATGCCAACCTCTCCTCGCAGGACCCTCTAGCGCAACTGTTGGCCAGCGCCAAACTTCTCACCACCAAGAGAGAAAAAAGAGCCAAGAGCTGGTCCATCAATTGACCGAGCAGCTCAAGAAAGCAGAGCAAGCAGCACAACAATAGCAGCAGCTTGTGGTCACCCTACAGGCCCAAGTTATTCAAGAAAAGACAACGTGACAAACTAATCAATCTGACCGCCAACACCTCGTCCTGAAACAGACAACGCTAGAACAAGAATGTGAATCTCTTTGAGCTTCTGAGAGATCACTCAAGGATTATGTCTGCCAATTGGAGCATAATATCTCAAAAGAGCAGACAGAGAATCAACGGGCCCAAGCCAATTTCAAGAGTCAATAGACGGCCCAGGAATTGAAAGTCCAACAAGCAGACCAGTAGGTGCAGGCCTTCCAGGCTACCCTAGATCAGATGGTAGTAGCAGTAGAAGACGAATCACCGGCCACTCAAAAATTACAGAGGAAACACGCCGAATATTACAAAGACCATTCTAGCCGGGTGCTACAATCATACCAGGATCAGCGAAAGCTTCATGACGCTGAGCTCTAGGCCAAAGATACCGAGCTGGCAACTCTACGGGCCATGCTCCAAGAAGACGGGCAAGCGCTCCAAGAAGCCAGTTGAGAACTCTCAAAAAGCAGTTCAAGGCTGTTTTAGAGTTTCTCACCGCTCTAGACAGTAATTTACCTCTTTTTCTCAATAATTGATTAGACTAGCTTTTTATAATTTTTCTCTGCCATTCCCGACTTCCTCCCTATCTAATTCTGATGTCATTCATATTTATCAGATTGCATCGAAGGCCAATAAAAATATTTTTGTTTTTGTCGTCCTTACCGACTTTATCCAAGTTAAGGATTTCGACTATTTTTGTGATGTTTTTGTCCTCCGCTCCATTTTGTAGCCAGCCTTTGTGCCATCATTAATTTTTTGCACGATCGATGCTTCTAATTGGAGCTAGATCAGATGCGTCAACCCCCCCTCTTCGTTCCACCCCTGTTCATCCCTTCATCTTCACAACACCAGTAGGCACGATATGTGCCCGAATATCACCCCACAGGATCAGAGAAGCCTTCCGACACCCTTGCTGAGCACATTAAGCACTGCCACACCACCGCCGCCGCACTCCCTGATGCTCTTCGTCTCGCTTATAACGAGCTCCAAGCACTGTATTATAACTGCCAACAATATCATCCCACGACCCTCATTGTCTTCTGTAACGCGACCTTGGCTCATTATAATGCCATTGTCCAAGATCCATCTATCTGGCATCCCTGCCAGATTTCTGACTTTCCATTCATCAAATCCGCCTCCACCTTCGACTTTCATCAACTTCAGCTAACCTTTTCTCACTTCGACCTCAACACTGGCGGAGATCGCACCTTCGACCATGACCTTCTGTTTGACTCTCAAGCAGCCGCCACTACCTCCTCTCAAATCAATTCTAACATGCCTGAATTAGAGATTGCATCTCTGCCTCACAACATTTCACCATCTCACGTCTCTTCTCCACCTCTCGCCACTTCACTGCCTAAATCTGATCTTCCAACCACCTCCATATTCCTCCTCGCCCAGTGGATAACCTCCCTGATCCTGTGGTGGTGCACAAACATTGGTATCACAAAAATTTTATGGTATCTGACTCATAGCAGTCGACCCTCTTTGAAAAGCAATATCCAGACGTCACTACTAGAGGCGGCTACACATTACCAGGAAAGTTCGAGGAGCTACTCTAGAAGGATGATCTCATACCAGTGAGCCATGCCTTAACTTATGATGGCAATGCAAAACTTACGGATGAACAGATTCTACATCATGTGGATCCGACCAGATTTGGAGTGGATAATGTTCTTGATGAACCAACAATCAAATCGCCCAAAGCAGTTATATTGAAGGGAGACAGGATCACAGGTTTGATAACGAAGAAACAAGCTAAGCAACATTATAATACGGTCCTGAAATGGAAAATTTCCCCTCAAAAGATCGATTCAAAGAAAGTACCACCTCTATTGGATAAAGGCAAAGGAAAAGTCAAGAATGATTCTTCAAGTCAGATTTATAGCAAGACATCATCGTCTAGGAAGTCTTCACTTGTGAAGAAAGATTTATTATCCCGAAATCATCACCTCCATACATCCTCAATCAGAATGGAAGAAAGCGGCACCATTACGCAACCCAGAGCTGATCAAAGAATATCTCACGGCTCCTACGGTTCTATGGGCAGATCCAACGTACCATCCAATGCCAAGACGATGATCTTGAACAGCCTTGCAGACTCCCAACGTCAAGGCATACAACTGGCCAATCATAAAGTCAGCAAAGGGTTGGAGCACAACCATCGATTTTCAACGAGCGCTCAACCACTTTCTGACAGACGCGACTAATTCTCTAGATCCCATTGTACTGGAAGCCTATTACAACGTGCAGACATTACTCACAGCTGCCAAGGTTGAGGCCAGATGGGATATGTTTTTTGGAGAGTACTATTTCGACCCAAATAAAGCCTTCAAAACGACGGCAATCGTGGACCTAGATTCCCTTGTACATGACCTACCATTGCTTGTCTTCAACATCATTTGTCAATATAGCGAGGCTGAAAACCTGGTACACCCATCGGAAGAACCGCAAAGCCGAAGATGCGAAGGGCCAACAACTGGAAAAGGACAAACTGCTAGAAAAGCCTCTCTGAAGCAGATCTCACACCTGGTATCTCTTAATAAAAAAAAAAGGTCCAAAAAAAGCATATAGGAACTCAATGTTATTTTTATTGTTACCTCATTTTTCTACTTTTTCTTCTCCTTTTATTTGTTCCCCTGTGCATATACCTTATTGTAGAAAAAAACATTCTCACTTTTCGCCACAATCTTTTCTCTCTTTCTTTCGCAACGGTTTCACATCCACACACGCCAACACCAATGACATACGTAGGTGCCAAGGGACTGTCACCAAAATTACAGTGGGGGCATGTTAGAAGATTCTAGTAAAGATTTTTCTAACAAATGATTCTGATAAAGATTCTTCTAACAAATGATTCTGATAAAGATTCTTCTAACAATGTTATCATGTCGCCGAACTACGCCAAAGAATGTTGACGAACAACCAAAAGGAGTTGTAGAATCCAGATTCACCAGGAAAGCCAATATCAGAAGGTCAACAAGATTGCAGACCGGTCGACGAGCGAAAACAAAGCCCAACGTCTCCCCAACAGATTTTACGACAACAAGAATAAAATCATGGCCGAGTCGGCATACGAATTAGATCTATCAGTAATATAATGTCAGACACCCTTAAATGGTGCATTGTACTCATAAGCCAAAGGCGTGGGAAGTAGAAGTAGATCTAAAATACCAATGGGCCTAAACAAAAAAGGACCCAAGTAGTTCTAAAATGCAATTTGGATTTTTAAACTTTTATGATAGTTATTATGGCACATGGTTTTTGGGTGAACCAAAAACCCTAACCCTAACTTTGTTTATAAGTAGGGATGTGACACCATTTTGTATTCACATTTCATTTGCAAGAAGAGAGAGAGAGAGAGAGAGAGAGAGAGAGAGAGAGAGAGAGAGAGAGAGAGAGAGAGAGAGAGAGAGAAAAGCAAGGCCTCCTCCTCCTACCTTTTTTTTTTATGTGAAGTCCTTCTCTTTTGCCATTGTATGTTTGGTTGTGGAATGATGAATGCTTGTATGTGTTTCCTAGTCATGCTATCACAATAAAGAAGATCATTGGCACAAGCTTTCATCCTCCTAATCCACAAAAACACACAAGAGTAAAATAGAAGTTAAACACATTCTTGAGAGATCACTATGATCTATTAGTTAGTCTACTTCCATTATTCCCCTCCCACGAGAAGATAAGCCTCAAGAGGAGAAGGTTTAGAGCTCTAGGAGCCTAAACAGCCCAAGAAAAGCCAAGATCCAAGTCTAAAAAGAGTCAAGGAGAGTGTCAAGCATCCTATTTCCAAACTGAGCCATTCCACCATCAGATCAGATGCCAAGATTGACACCCTTGGTAGGCTTAGCCCTCCCCATTGGATTGAAGCCCATACTACATGAATAACTCACCCAGTTGGAGATCCAAACCCTAACCTTTTTCTCTTGATCGCTACGGAAAGGGTCCAACTCTCTCTCTCTCTCTCTCTCTCTCTCTCTCTCTCTATCTCTCTCTCTCTCTCTCTCATCTTATGGGAAGTTGGGCCCTTGTTGCCTCTGCACTTATCGCTCGGTTTCAGCAGGACAACAAGCCCATTCTTCTCGATTCAGTAGCTCATGTGGAAACAGACATTCTTCCTTTCCAACAACATCTTCGTGCGGCCAAGGATCTCATTCCTCCACCTGTGCGAGCTTCTTTGCCTCCCTTTGAGTCTTTGCTTAGCCATCAACGTGCTCATTTTCAGAAGTATCTTTTGGAGCGCTTCCACTCACATGCTTTCACTCAGCTTCTCAGTGATTCACCTTCCGATGAGACTCGGGCTCGTCTTTTGTCTTGTGCAGGCCCGGGTGCTGGTGCTTGGCTTGTTGCGCGCCCTGTCGTTCCACACTTGCGCCTTTCTTCAGAGTTGTTTCTCACCGCTCTTTGGGTTAGGTTGGGTCCCCCTCATCCAGTGCTGGCAGGTTTGACAAAATGTTCCTGTGGTCACCCTGTTGATCCTATTGGCACTCATCTCATGCATTGCCCTTCTAGCGGAGAGCGCACTACGACTCATGATTCCATTCGTGACGTATTGGCATCTATTGCTCGTGAGTGCGGCTTTCATGTTGTTCGGGAGCAGACCCACATCTTGCCTATGTTTGATTCACAGTCGCCTCGGTGTCGAGTTGATCTTGTTCTTTCGCGCGAGGGGATTCGCACGCTTGGGGATGTTGTTGTTGTTGATCCTTTGCGGCCTGACCTCCTTCGTCGTGCTTCAACTACTCAGGGTGCCGCTGCTTCTCATGTAGCTCTAGATAAAGAGCGAGATTATTCACATCGCACTCCTGGAGAAGACTTTATCCCTTTTGCTTTGGAAACATATGGGTGCTTGCATAAGAAATTCGATGATTTTCTATCATCTTGTGCAGGTTTTGCAGCGAAACTCCAAGGTCGTGGTGTCTCACCTTTATCTATCATTACGGCTTATTATCGTCAACGAGTTTCAATGACTTTACAACGCACTCAGGCACTTGCAATACTTCGATGTGCCGTAGTTGCAGGAACAACTGCTTCACAGCTTCCTGCACTACCTAAACTTTCAACTGTCTTAACTAGCGACTTACACCAAGCAGTAGGCTTTATGTAAATACTCGGCAAGATTGTTGCTTTGTTATACTTGTACAATATCTCAATTCGCCTTATGGCCTTTACGCTTTCAACATGCATTCCTTTGTACTTTGATGAGTTTTCCCATCTTTTATTAATAAAAACAGGAAGTTTTTGTGTTGGCCTCTCTTTGAAAGATCTTATTTTTGGCCGTGTGGCTCATGTTAATAGAAAAAGTCATGGGGATTGATCGTTCAACCCCTGAGTAGTGCTCGAGAAAATTGGCATAGGAATGGAATTGACATTATTTTTCAAAATCGACATCATAAAAATTGAAACTATTTTCATATAAGCATATGATCCCTCTTATGAGTAGTAGTCCTCAAGAAATCGAGAAGCCTTAAAAAAATGAAAGTTTTTTGAGAATAACTCAAAAAGGGTTTTCCGAGCGGTACCGTATTTCACCTTTTTTATTTCCATACCACGTAAACAGACCTCACAACCAAGCCAAGCGACATGTGGCAGCACACAAATTTTCAGGCTTTTTTAAAGGAAAAAAAGAAAAAAAGGGGAAAAAAAAAAGAAAAAGAAGAGAAAAAAAAAGACGGAGCACCAAACGAAGGAATAAAGAGAGAGCAGAGAAAAAAAGAGCGCGCTTCTTAATGGGCCGACCGTTTCGCAGCCTGCCACCGTTGGATCTCATCTCAGACGTTCAGATCCTGCCACGTTCATTAAATCGACCAGCCAGAACTTTCCACGTGGCGATATCCACGTGGCAGTGATCCAAGTGGCGAGCGTGTAGTATCTGGCGCCATCGAGCTCCTTTCCTTGCTTCGTGTTTTCTTGTTGATGCTGTCGGTGGCGAGAAAGGGAGAGAGAGCGCAGCAGATTCATGGCGATCTTCCTGCAAAAATCGAGAGAAATTTCTGATTTGGCATTCGCGGTTGTGATGGCAAGAGCGCAAGAACATCCTCGTGCCTGTTTTGTGAATTCAAGACTTCAGGATTTGCTTTAGATCTGGTTCCTGTGTCCGATGCTTGCTGTCTTGGAGTTTTTGATGAGTGCTTCATTTTGTGCTCTAGTGGCTTAGCTTCTTCTGGAAAGGATTTCAGAATTGGATTGTCAGAATATAGGAGCAGCAGCGAATAGCACCTGAGGATCATTGGCTGATAAGCGAGTTATTGAATGATCAGCAAGAAGTTTATGTAATGTCATCACTGCTGAAAGGGAATCTTATGTTATGGCAAATCAATGAAGATTGAGTACGTACATAAGTTTTACCACTAAAAAATTGATGTGTGTTGCTTGTGCGTTCAATGCGCATGTGCTATTTCCGCCTATGCAATTCAGCCAAACCCTACCGGACATGATTAACGCAGTGCAAAGTCATAGTGAAGTAGGAAGCGACCGTATGAACCCGTCATAGTGAAGTGGGAAGCGACCGTATGAACCCGTTACAATGGCATTTTATCTATAGGTGTCGTTTTGACAGCTTCATTTGGTGCTAGATTAAGCTGAAACAGATGATCCTTAAAAATTAGAGATTTGAGGGACTTATTTTGAGATTGGTCAAGTCAACGGTTAAGCATGCTTCATCTGCTTCTCCAAAGTTAGATTGCAAAGGCTTACCCGATCTCAGTAAGCCCTTATAATTTGTTGAGATTTGTCACTTGATAAAGTTTGCCATTTTGCTACTCATGTAGGAACTATCAAATAATAAGCAAGTTTCTTGGCTGGAGTGTTCGCACTGGACTGTGCTGCATGAACCAGCAAATCTGTAATCAGCTTCTTGTGTGGAAGTTTTGAGATGGAAGTCAACAACACCGCATCATTTTTTATGTCTCCAATCTCCCAACTTTTTCACTTGAATTGGAATCTTCACTCTTTTAACTCTAGGACGTCAGCCCTCTTAGGGTTGGCATGGCTGCTTGCTTCAGGCCTACTTGCCCTTTTGGTAGCATACATTATCAGGCAGTGGCAAAGGAAACTTTCCATTCACTGGATGAAGGCAGCAGCCAGGGCCAAAAGGAAATCCAGAGGAAAGTTCAAATCACCCAGTGTAGCACATACTTGGATTCAGGAGGCAGGTGCCTATAGAAGTGGCCCTTCTACTTGCTCTGTCTGCCTGGATAGCCTTACTCCTCCACATATAGGCACTCTTGCGCGGCCACCTCTATCATGCCTGATTCATCGATGTAATGTATGTGGCGTTGTTGCGCACCTGGGTTGTTCAAAACATGCTGTGAAGGACTGCAAGAATGTGTCTATGGCTGGTTCAAAGGTGCTCTTTCATCAGTGGGTGGAAAGGTGGATGGATATGGAGGATGTTCCTGAGGACCTCGCCTTCTGTATGCACTGCGAGGAGCCTTGCAACGGATCATTCCTTGCTGCAACAGCTATCTGGCGTTGCATGTGGTGTCAACATCTTGTGCATGTAGACTGCCACACACAGAACTCCAAAGAATCTGAGATTTGTGATCTGGGTCAATACAAACGCCTAATAATATCACCTCTTTGGGTGAAGGAAGTTAGTAGTAAGAGTATGGCAAGTGAGCTGTTTAGTTCCATAACACAAGGTGCAAACGAGATAGCGTCATCTGTACGAGGACAAATTAGGAAGAGGAGAAAGCGGGGAAAGCGTTCCAGTGAAGCCCTGCAAGTTGCTGATGTTTTGGAAGATCGAAGTGTTCCAAATGTGTCAGAAACCCTTGAAGGGAAGGAAAGCTTATCTGACGATGGCTCTTGCAACAGGCCAAATGAAACATCTTCTGATGGAGAGAGCTTTAAGCATAGCCAGTCATCTTCAAGAGGAATTGTTTTGAGGAACAAGAGCATAAATTCTGATGCATCTGGTGAAAGAGACGACCATCGTATGTCTGATAAAGAAGCAGCAGCTAAGCAGCGGCAGGTCTCATCTGAAACACAAGGTGGAAGACAGGCTTCGTCTGACAAGAAAGCAGGAAAGCAAAAATATGTCTTGGAAGATATTCCTAGTGATGCAAGACCCGTACTTGTGTTTATCAACAAGAAGAGTGGGGCACAACATGGAGCAAATTTAAGAAGAAGATTCAATATGCTCTTAAATCCAGTCCAGGTAGCCATTGAGTGTTCAAAGTGGTCATTTGACTGTTTGTGTATTTTTTCATATCAGATTGCTATGCTTGAGTCATCAGACCAGAAGTCGACTAATTCCTATGTTGCAGTTAAATCTAGTGACTGAAAGTAGAATTGAAATACTTTGGCCTTAGAGATCTTTATAGAATGTATGAAGTCTGCCATTGCTATTGTATTGTGAAAACAAATTTTTTTCGCCAGTTCAAAATTTTCTCAATCAGTCACGGTAATTAATCAGCTGTAATGAAATAATTGAAGATAGATGGAGTTGAATAAGATTATTCTCAAACACTTTCTTTGGCCTTGTAATAAGGCTCGAGTCAAAGCACAGTGTTTGAGCAAGGTATATTTTACTGTGAGATGCACACTCTCTCTTCTTTTTACTTTTCTTTGTAACAGTCAATGTTTTCTCCTGCAGAAATGCACATTTTATAACAAGGAGTTTTTTTAAGCAGTGTGTGTGAGAGAGAAATTTTTAACTTGCAGTGTAGACTATCTTGACATTGTTACTGAATTCGGAACAACAGTTTTGTAGATGCTTTTGTGAAACAATGATTTCGAATTTGGTGTTTTGACATTGCCACATTACTTATGTATGGCAAGCAATCTCGTTTCAACCGAGTAGGCCCTCTGATTTCAGGTGATCAATGCCATACTTGTGCATTTGAGTTTCAACAGTCAACAAGGCCACGAAGAGCGCTAGCAAGATATGTGCCAGCAGCTCAGCTTCCATATCGGCCTGTTAGAAAACCGACTTGCTCATACAAGTTACCCAAGACAAGATTCCTATTGTGATGAAACAATAGCCAAACAGATGAGAGAGAACACAAGTGATGGAAACTCTAACTATGTCCCATTGCAAATGAGGTAGGGTGCACTATATACTTATAGACGTTGGTCTATGCCGAAATCTATAGCAAAACTTGTGTTCCAATCAAGCTCTAGAATCTCGACCTTGAGTCTAAACCTTCTTAACTTGCTTATTTCTGTCTTAGATTAGCCCACTTATTGGGTTTTCCCCTTTTGTGTTTTTATCTGGTTCATCCCCGTTTTTTTTTCCACCTGTTTAACTTGCTTATCACTATCTTAGATTAGCCCATATCCTATTCCATTTTGAGTTGATCACCATTTCTTGATTTTTTCCTTAATTGATCAAAATTGTCAGTAGTTATACATTAGTTTTATAATATCATAGTTGCAACTTGTGATTTGGAACGTGATCTAGTCATGTTCCAGGAATTAGGGTTAGGTTTTTCTAGGACAATTTTTCTAAAATTTATTTTATTTTAATTTTTTTACTTTTCCCTGAAATATTTCAGTGGACCTGTACAAATGGGTGGAAGTATGCAGTAGATTGTTACGCAACTGCGTACTGAGGGAACCCCTTCTGGAATCAAGAGCTATTGCAAGTAATTATCACTCTTAATGCTAGTTGGGTTCCAAACTCATGGACTATGAGTGAGTATAAGGAATAACTTGTCAAAGATAACTTAATGGCCTACTCTTGGGTTGGTGGATCATTTATTCCATTAATTAGTTATCAAAATTGATGTGTGAGTGAGTGGGTCCTCAAACTAGTGAGGCATCCCTTGTGGGATAGGCCTTGATGGTATGGGACACCGATGTTATTTCTAGTTAATTGATTGTTGATGCTAGTGTAGATACCTATTCGGGTTGAGGATTGATTTACTCCATGAGTGGTGAGTTCAACGATGAGACTACTACTTCCTATGTTGCTGATTTGGGTTTACGTCAGTCAAGGGGACATCCTCCGTATCGGCTTATCCACATCCTCCTGCTCCAACTATTTATTTTATGTTGATATATTTCAACTTCGCACTTAATGGCACTTATGAACATTAGGTCGTCATGATGCAATTCATTCACGTAAATTTTTGCATACCTTCCATGTTTGAAATTGGAGAAAACTACTCTTTAATTGTTGATGAAATGTTGTAAGATTTCTGGGGTATGCATGATGGAGGTGATTGTTGATAGTTTGTGTGCACTGCGTGGACTGCATAAAATTGAAGATTGCATGTCTCTTTTGTTCCTTGTTTAGGTAGTATCCTAAATTTAACATTATTGTAACTTCCACTCGTGCTACAGTCAAGGTTGTCAATTCATCTGGAAACAACAGTTCACCTACTTATATGCATACATTTCTTATCATGTATATTGACTTTGAGACCGATCCTGGTCCCAGATCACTAGCGATCCAAAACGCACGTTCCCGATTGAATTTGCAGTGGATCGCGATCGGCTGCAACACTGACTTTCAAATCATGATGAGGCGCCCTTTTGCATTAAGATCTATACAATGTTATCGACTAATTTTCAAATAAGATTTTCCTTCATTGTTCGTAATGTCGGCAATTTGTGCTTTCTAGGATGCTACAAACTTTCTTTGTTGTTGATGATCTCCTTGGTTCCTTTTACGTTTCATTTTTGCATTTGCTCAACCATAGATGTGGTTCTTGTTCCATACACGCCAAGCTGGGAGTTATGGAAATTGTCTAGCGGATGTGAACATGACGATGAGGCCTTTGCAATGGTTTCTATATGTAGATTTTGACTTATCATAGAAGATTATTGTTTGTTTCTTCAGTACTGGCAGTTTATTCATTTTAGGATGTTGTGGATGTGCTTGCTTAGTTGGTGGCTTTATGGTTATGCGGTTTAATAATGTCATTGTTCAAATAGGAAGATTCCCTTATATTTTCATGTCAAAATATTGAGCCTACATGCCGTGTGAAGAATTATTCACATCTATGTTGTGCCAAGTGCCATTTGTATGGTAGCATCTTCATTGTGGTGCTGATGATGCATTTTCTTTTTATGACACCTTAGTATTTGTTTTCAGTGTCTTCATCATCATCATCATCATCTTCTCCTTGCAACATGTATAGTGTTCTACATCTAATGCTTCAGGTGATAAAAACATTAGTAAATCACTTTCATAGTAAACCCATCTTGTATTTTTAGTTGATCTATTGAAGCCAGCTGGGTATTTCAAGTACCTGATGATTTGTGAGGTCCCGATGAGATTTATTTTGTTGCAAATCCGTTTGGTCCATTTCAGTTATCTGTAATGTTTAGTTCATGCATATTACAGACTATCAGAAGTGTAGGTTTTTGAGCGTGTACAATTTACTATATCTCCGCTCATAATCTAGATAATCGTTTTCTCTAATGTATGCCTACCCAAGAGCAGTTCTTTCTTATTACTTTATCTTGTACTACTTGGGCTTTTGCTAGTAGTTTGCTGTAGAAATGTTTGTAGGCACATAATCAATGGGTAATTTTTACAGGTATTTGAGCTAAGCAAAACTCAAGGCCCTGAAGTAGGACTGGCCCTTTTTGATCGAGTTTCACACTTCAGAATTCTTGTGTGTGGTGGTGATGGTTCTGTTGGATGGGTTTTGGATGCAATTGACAAATACAACTACGAATCTCCCCCACCTGTTGGCATTCTTCCAATAGGTACTGGAAATGATTTAGCTAGGGTTTTGCTGTGGGGAGGAGGTTACGGTGCTGTTGAGAGGCAAGGAGGCCTATGCTCGGTTTTGCATCAAATTGATCATGCAGGCGTTACTATGTTGGACCGTTGGCGTGTTTGCATGTACGAGCGATTGTCCAAGAAAGTAGAAGACACAAAGGTTGTCACAAAGTATTTGAATAATTATCTTGGTGAGTTTGCAAGCCTTTCTATACTTCCTAGAAAGCGCATCTTATTTAATTTAATGACCTCATAATCATTCTTAATGAATCATTCATTTGATAATCATCTTGTAGCTATAGTCTATATCAACACATAATCTTCTCTTTCCAACAAGCTCTAGTATACTCAATTACAAGACTTTGCCTTAAAAGCAAAACATTGCACTTGTTTGACCCCAACTAGTAGTGCCTTTGATAGATCCACTATCCTATTGGGTAGACAAGACCTTTGTGCATTTACAATGGTCAATACCTTTGACCACATGGGATCTGCCAATGAGAACGATAATTCGTTCATTTGTGTGATCAGTCCTTTGATTACAATAAGTAACATAATACATTTGATTACTTACACACTCAAATAGATGAGCTTGCCAACTACTTACATGTAAAGTACATTCTTACATGGTATCTAGATCATTATATAGTTCATGTACATTGTATGCATTTGATAACATAGAGGTAATGCTACTACAGTCCTACACCACTAAACAAAAGCGAAAACTTTATGAATTTCCGAAATTCAAAATGGACAAATAATAATAATAAATGATTTGGGGCAATATAATTGTTCCTATAAACATTTAATCAAAATTTATGGCACACTAATCTCCCTTTATTGGAAGGGCTGGTCTTTAGTCATTATCTCCCTTTTTATCAATCTTGGATTTACGAAGACAGTCTTTGGGCTCGAATTGTAAGTTATGATCATGGTTGATCAAAATTAGGTTTGGAAGGGAGTGATAAATAGACTAGATGTCATTCGATTCACCTTACACCACTTACTACTGTAAGTTATACCTATTTGTAACAAATCTCAAACACTAGTTTTAATACTTTTAAGACATTTCTCATATAATTGTTGCACAAATATCATTGGTTTGATTTGTGTGTGTGTGTGTGTGTGTGTGTTAAATGAGGCTTTATTGCCAAGATAACCTATCTATAGACTGAGTTCCATATGGCAGATTTAGGCCCTTTACGGATATGTGCACTTGACAGTGATGATGTGGGTCTCACCAAGATATCTACAGACGTCACCTTATATGGTGAGTATTTTTATAGGTTGGTGAGGCTCACGAGCTGGCCATCTTTATTGGTTGGCCATCTTTAATGGTGATTATACATGTCATCCACACGGTGGGCCAATATTGTCGTGTATTATCTCATGGGTGACCCTCTCTCATCGCACTCATCTCAGACTTCATTATTTTCCCCACCACCTTATTTGACCACTCCTTTCTTTCTTTTTGCTTGGGCACTGTTTCACATCATATCCCACACCCACCAAGATACTTTTAGCCTGGAATATACACACCTTACCAAGACTCACTTTCTGCCTTGCTACTCCATTTCCCACACAACATTGCACCATCATGATCGGGCACATTATTGATATTGCTAAGTCTTATGGGACCGTTCTATAGACGATAGTGAGGGATGGAGCAGAGATGAGACTGTTACATGCATTGGGGCAGGTGGGCTTCAAAGCTCAGTATTCCACGGCTAATCATGTGTTTACTCTTAGAGCTGTGCTTGAGGAGGCTAGATCCATGCATGAGAAGATCTACTATTGTTGGGAAATCCTTCGATTCGGTTCCACATCATCGACTTATCCAGCGCCTGAGAGATTTTGGCTTCTCCATGAATATCGTCCTCGCAATCGTGGTGTTATATGAGCAGGTGTTTGGATGTATCAGAACAAATGAGGGTCTCTCACAGTGGATCAGGAGCACTATAGGGGTGAAGCATGGTTGTTCTCTCTCACCTACACTTTTTGGGCTGTATATTGACAAGTTAGAGAGAGTTATTACATAGGATGGTGGGTAGGGCCATTAGCTTTGTCGCTTTGATTACCATTTTACTCTATGTAGACGATGTTATATTGATCTCCCATACAAGCGTGATGGATAGGCATTCATTCAATACATGGTGGGGCATAGCAATTCATACTAGTAAGGCTACTGCTGGACTAAGGAAAGGTCACACCTCTTCCTCCTTGAGAGACTTCAGGAGATATATTGCGAATGCTCTGAGTAAGTGCAGCCTATTTGATACTTTGGTTACCCCGTATGTCTCGCCTACAGATTACAATGCTTCCATGGATGATTAGGGCCAAGCCCTCATAACTGCACCAAGTTATTCTGGCAAAGTTTGCTATCCAACTTTAGGTTGATACCATCTTAAGACTGATCATATACATATGGAGTTTAATTAGCTTCACAGATAATATACCATGTTATTCTCGCTTGGCTTCGACTTCCTCCTAGTAGCTTCTTGCATAGGTTCACCAGCTACCATGGTATTCCCAGTCGTCTCGCCTATTGGACACTCTTGGTATTTCTATTTGGGAGCTAGTAGAGGCCAGTCACCATTATATTTGTAAAGTCATATCAGGGCATGTACTTGGATTGGCCCTCTTGGGGTCAAACTAGGTTACTATCGTAGACGCTTCTTGGAGATGGGTAGTGGGAATTCCTGCCCTTCCTATGTATTTGGATATTGGACTTACACTACCTTCGCTTCACTTTGTGCCAGTTCCGTGTTTCTTCACACCAGCTTTATATTAAGATCGGACGCTTTTAGGGTATCCCATAATCCATTTATTACAAGATCAGAGGACTGATACCATTCAACATTGTCACTTTCGGGATTTTCCAATTACCGTACGATCACTTATCTCATACGAGGACCCATGTTGTATTGGGTTGATGATTCAAGATATGTTTCTATAATAGGGAGACATGTCAGAGGGACCAGCTCCGACACCAGGATTCTCAGCCTCAGATTACTTCTTCTTTAGGTGGAGGGCCAGACCAGACAGATTGAGAGGATGAGACTAGCATCGCATCTCGTGACAGTCACAAGGATCGACGACATCGTATATCCACGAGACAATCTTAGACCCCCAGATGCAGAGTTATCCAACCTTGGAGGCAACTTTGACAGTAGCCTCAACCTGATCATCATCAGTGTCTACACCTGCTACATGTATCTTGACATTTTTCATCAGCGCCTGACCTATTGTAGGGATACGCAAGCATGAGACTGGCTTGGCAGCCACATTGTATACTGTACCATGTCTTAGAAGAAAAGGAAAAAAAATAGTGTGTCCAAATTGAAAAGTGTTTACATCACTGCATAGAGGGCAAAAGTTAAAGTACTTTGAGTTCCCGGATCGTGTAGATCCTAGTTCATTTGACGAAGTTATGACTTGTAAAAAATGTTTTGAGTAGTTCCGCAAAAAAAGCAGCTGTCATTCTGACTAGCTGGACTGTTATTTGACCTGGTTGACTAAAACAGAGTTCTAAAACATGTGTGTGAATACTCCAGACGATCATTTCGATGAGTAAGACGTTTCTCGAGACCTGTCCAAAGTGATCCGGAGTGATCCCGGAAAACCGAAATAGTAAATTTGGCAGTCTTTTTTGGAAAAGTGCAAAGGCCAATCTTTAGCATCTAGAATGCTAATAACAGGGTATACTGGTGGTGAAAGCACACAATACCACGTATTGTGCCATAAGACTCTGTATACGAACTTGAAAGGACTGCATCAGTCAATGCATGCAAACCGGTGTGGTTTTCATGCTAAATTACATGCACTGGTCAACAATTTATGCACAGCAGGTGCATGAAAGTAATTAACAAGGAAATGCCTGCCATAATCAATGGAATGAAAGCAATTTCAGCATAATTACAGGGCATAAATGAATTTCAATAAGATTGTCGTGAATGCCCTGCAATGGGTTAGGGGATGGCAATGAATTGGCGCCATAAGGTATTATAGATAATACTTTGAACCCAGAGTCTGTAAGAATGCGCACCCCAGAATGGGAAGTGAAACTGGTTTTCCGCAAGGAAATTTTTCTGCTCAAACTTGGGTCTTGCACATGCAATGGAAATGCAACAGGGTGTGAACGACATTCAAATGAAACAGTAAACAGTTTGATGGCCCTGCAAACGAGCAAGGAAAATTGCAGAATGTTTGTGGGAAAATTACAGTAGAGGTGAATGATACTGTCAATATGACTGTAATACAATAAAATTTCAGTCTAGTTCCTAGGTCTTTGCAACCTATTGGCCGGAAATTTCACAAAACAACTCAGCGTGGCAGTAGAATGAATAAAATAGCATATGCTTGTAAAATCTCCAAACAGGTTCGTATGCAGCACATGCAGGTCTATAACTCAGTTGACATCCTCCAAAAATGCTTTTAAAGCCGCCTAGATCACATGTGCAACCTGTGCATTTTGGGTACAGGTCTAGTAATTGTTGCTAAGGGCTGGTAGATCTCTGGCTAGTAGGTGCATTTATAGGCTCAAAACAACTGGTACAAGCATAGGAATGGTTGAACGTGCTGATTGTGTGCTGACAAATGGCCTTGTATCAGCAGGTCTGGATTCTTAGGAAAGGCTGATGCAAAATGTGCAGATCCTCACTGGAAAAATGTGCCCAATCTGAACGAAAATGGATCAAATAAACTGCCAGATTTACTATTTCAGTTTCCTCACAGCACTTTAGATACTCCAGATGACTTTGGA
This sequence comes from Diphasiastrum complanatum, assembly GCA_029204225.1. NCBI lineage: Eukaryota > Viridiplantae > Streptophyta > Lycopodiopsida > Lycopodiales > Lycopodiaceae > Diphasiastrum > Diphasiastrum complanatum. The sequence goes on along the minus strand of CM055111.1, from coordinate 10,370,980 downwards.
GAGCTCATCAACATGGTCGTCTAGAGTATTCACACCTACTGTTTTAGGACTCTGTGTTGGTCAAATAGGTAAAAGAAAAGTCCAGCTAGTTAAAATGACAGCTTTTGGACATTTTTTGGTAGAACCAAAATATTTTTGACATCTTTTCAGCCGATTGGAATCGGGCCAATTCGTCCAGATCAAACTGATTCAAACCGGCCAGGCTGGTTCAAATCAGACAACAGTTTGAATTTTACTTATTTATTTTAGTGCTAAGCGTTCTATTATTATAAAAACAGGTTTTGATTGCTATTTATAGCACTCTATATACTATTACTAATAACTATTGTGTCCATAGCATTGAGCAGTTTGAGCTGCGAACAAAGACTTATACAATTGAATATACGTGAATGATATATTCTGAAGAATGCCAAGATCCAACTTCATGTATCACTAGCGGACCAAAAGTGATAAAACTACAAATACACATTACAATATTTAAAATTCATATCACCATAAAATATTAAAACTAGTAATTAACGATACATTGGGCTTTTTTTTGGTTTCTGGCTCCAAATATTTGTTCGATTTTAGCTGCAGTTCGAGGTTCAAACTGCGGTTCGTGGAAACTAGGCTTGGATCTGGACAATCGTAGAACCAAAAGTGCCTCAAATTTTGCCCTCTTTGCAGTGATGTAAACACTTTTCAGTTTAGACATACTTTATTTTTTACTTTTCGTATTGTACGTTATATACAAGGTTATTTCACATGATGAAGACACGGTCTTCAAAAAATCCTGTGGTTGTTCCCATCAGTTGAAACGTCACATTCTTCACCTTAGGGAACGCTTTGGAAAAGTATTCCAAAACTGTTTATTCTGGGAAACGACAAATTTGTGGCACATGTTACGCAACTTGGTGCAAACGTTTGTCTATTTATGTTTCCCTTTTCACATCATTAATTCTAGAGGTTGATGAAATGACCCCAACTTAGCAGCTCCATGTGCTTATCTTAGGCTTGCAACCTCAGTTTCGCTTTCATGTTCTAAAAAATGACCTATCGAATTTAAAGCCAGCAATTCGTTATCTAGAACGCATAACAGATCTTGTGCCCGCTCTTTTGGATACCAGTTTTCAGCAGAATAATAATGGTTCTTATTCCTTGAAAGGAAATTAAACTACTACCTTGCATAGTTCGAAATCAAATTTCGAAGGATTGAATAATTGATCTCAATCTCGCAATCCGAGGCCATTTGGACCCAATCCGAATTAGTCTATGGATAGGAACAAGAATTTAAGATTTCCCCTAACTCGATTACCTCACATGTTACCGAGGATCATAAGTCATTGTTGTGGAATCTGGATGGCAAATCGTGATATAGGCAATAGAGGGGCACAAGTGCGATGGTGTAAACTTCGAAACTTAGCTCTTTGAGTAATGTCTTTCCAACATAGACACGATAGATAACTCCACATAGATTAGACTTGAACCAACACTAGCATGAACTTTCAGTTAAGATCAAATAGACTTTATATCAAAAAGTTCCGAGAGGCACTTATTGTCACTTGATACAAATACAAACAAAGACTAGTCCAACTTTGGGTAATACATGACAATCATGGGATTATCAACATTGACATTTATACCATGTTGAAAAAGTTAAGAGTATAAAACTTTGATTGTAAGAGTTGCTTACACTTCCTAACATGCATAGATCGTATTTAGGGCCGCTATGGGACTTCCCATTGATAACTTTAGCATGGCCTGACACAATTAGGTCATGCCTCCTTCAATATCATAATTAGTGAAACTAGGGGGGCCATTTGACTTTAAATACATGACATGACATTAAGGTGGATGATCATAAATAGCAAAATATATGACATCAAAAGATTGGATGACATTGACTGCCTTCTGCTAGTTGCTCTACATTCCTTTAAGAAGAAAACAAATAAGTGTTCAGCTTTCTAGGCAGGTAAAAGGTCCTAAAAGGGTGATGCTTTCAAAAAATCTGTTACCCATGGGCCATAATCCAAGTTTCTGCCAAGATAAACTTCAAGATCTTTGTAGGTCAATTTCTAGAACTCCGACACTACGAGCTCTTAGCACTAATGTACATAGTACTCAAATAATATGTAAAGCCCAACGATGCCACACATGTAACTAGGCCATTATTTATCATGTGACCAAGCAAACAGTCCTTGGTTTAATCAAGCCTGACGACAAAATCTGAAGTCCCCTCCCACATTTTTGTCACCAATAATTTCAAAAATATATTATGAGTGCTTTGAAATGGTTAATATTGTAAAAAGTGCACACTCGGCTATCACTGATTACAGTATTAATGATGTTTATAAAATTATTAAATCTAGGGTGTGAAAGTCTACCCTTGAAGCCATAGTTGCCAGGAAACAGGAACAGGGGAACTTTTTTTTGAGGTGGTGGAAAGGGGGGATGTCATCATGGTTTATAACTGAAAGGGGAATCTACAAGTCGGGCTTAGTTTGATCTTGAATCCAAAGCTCCTTAAACCCTACATTTTATATACCAGCTATCAGCATTTCCAAACATGTGCTGGTAAAAAATTGTTTTCTTCATAAAGATTAGGTTCTCAGGGCTGTGTTGAAATTAGCTCCTCAAGGTCCAGGTGATTGCAAGGCCAGGGGAACATGTTCCCACCATTGGGGAATGCATGGGTATATTCAACATGAACGTTCTTGGAAATGGGAGCGTGTTCCTGGGAATGTATTCCCCTGTTCCCAGAAGGCGGGACCTTGTTGCCTGGTAACTATGCAATGTGCATCAAGCATCTTTTGTCCTCCAGGATGGAGGGTGGGGTGAGGAATAGATCATGAAAGTTAATTTGGTCCTCATGTTCACTTTAAATTATATATGATAAAAACATTGTGAAGATACCTTTGCTGAGTAATAAATATTAGCCGTCTCGCTCTTTCTCTGTGGATTTGAATGCCCATACAGAAGTGAGCTTCACCCAGATCAGTCATGTCGAACTTAGAAGACAACATCGGTTTAGCATCCTTCACCATATTGATACAGTTGCTGAAAAGTAATGTACCATCTACATACAAGGTGATAATTATAAAGGATAGCTGCACTGACTTGAAGTAGACATTATTGTTGGCCATCCTTGTTCAAAAGCCTTGTCGGATGAGAAATGTGTTGATCCTCTAGAACCAAGCTCTGGCTGATTGCCTCACGCCATAAAGTGCCTTGTGGAGTTGGCAGACATGATGCTTCATACCTTCATGGATGTATCCTTTAGGTTGTAGCATATAGATGTCTTCTTCAATGACTCCATTCAGAGTTCAACATTCTCAAAAATCTTCCTAATTGAGCTTCGTTACCATAGATTCCAAGGCTTTGGAGTTAAAATTTTTGAAATCAGTCTCTTTCTAGAAATCTGACCATGTTAGAGTCCTCCTAGGCTGCCAGATATTTGATTTGTCAAGGGTTTTTATGAGGACCAAAATCATTGGAGAAATTTCTTAGGTTTGTTCCTAGCCAGATAGAGGTTTAGCAAAGTTCATCAAGCCGATACCAGGCCCTGTCTGGAAGACAAACAAATGTCCAGTATAAGTGCCAAGCAACTTACTCCAGACCCAAAAAACTTGCGAGAGCAGGAAGTGCAGAGTATCTTTCGAACATAGTCATGAATAGAGTCATCGAAGCACTGATATGTCAGCTATCTTATCTGCAAGCACCCTTTAGGGAAAGATAATTTCTGGTTAAGTTTGGTGTTGAGCTACATAAGCTCATATTCAACTTGGCAAATTAGGTGTTCCCATTACTAAAGAATCTACATTTCTGGGGTGGGAAAATTTTCCAACTTTAGTAAGGAAAAGGTAGACAAGTGTTGAGTGTTCATTTGGACATAAACCTTGTCACCTTTCAATAAATTGAGATGCAAAAAGTGCCTACTTCACCTCAGGAGAAGGATGAGATACGCTGGTCCAACATTTTTGAGGAAACAGATCTAAAGTCTTAACAAAATCAGTCCAAGTGGAACCTTAGCAAGGATCCTCCTAATTTGGTTCATTCTTAAGATGCTGTTAGAATAATTGCATGGTTGATTCCACAACTGTTTAGCGTCAAGACTATAGTCTTCATAGAAGAGAACCGGCAAAAATCAGGCCCTGACATGCTATAAAAGTCATGAATATCATCTGCATGAAATTTCTTTAGAGAAAAGAACCTGCCTCTTCAGTGCTCATTTGTTGCAACTTGCGAGACTGCAAATAATTGAGCAGGGAATATAACACACAGCTTTTGGTTTTGTTATCGCTATGCTAGTCCAAACTTAAGTGGTTTGAGCAGTGACTATCAATTTTCTCTTTTATGTTGAGTGTAAATGGACTTTGTAATGGAAGATTTATGAGCTCTGAAGTATATTATATTGACTTACTACAAATTGTTTGCCGTTCTCAGGCATTGGGTGTGATGCAAAGGTTGCACTAGATATTCACATGTTACGAGAAGAAAGTCCAGAAAAATTCTGTAATCAGGTACAATCTGGTTAGTTACTGGTTACTCTTGTGTGCAGAGTAAAGTGGGTTTTGAGGGGTTTTTTAATGGAGTGATTGAGGATCTGCAAGTGATGACTTGAGTAATTTATGGTTCCTTATTTCACAAAAGAAGAATTTGTATGAATTGGAAAGAGATAAATGCGTAGTATGACAAATGCAGTTTCCAAAGAAGAATTGTGTAAGGCAATTCGGCAACAAATTGTAATTTCTATGCTGCGTTGTTTCTCTTCAGTTTCTAAATAAAATGCTTTATGCGAAAGAGGGTGCAAAGGACATTATGGATAGAACTTGTGCAGACCTGCCATGGAATGTCAGGTTGGAAGTTGATGGTGTGGAGGTGGAAATACCTGAGGTTTGTCCTTGATCCAAAAGTCATGTCATTTCGAGCTGATTTTGTTTAGCCTGTCACTTAAAGGCTTTCATTAAATCTCAAATGTGATATTCCTTTCAGTCATATAGTATGCTATAACACCTACCAGTATGTTAAATTCCAGAGAAGAACATCGTGATGTAATTGAAGTAGGACAAATTTATTATTGAACCTTTCTTATGGTTACAGGACACTGAAGGTGTGCTTGTGATCAACATTGGAAGCTACATGGGTGGAGTGGATCTTTGGCAGAATGAAGAGGAGCATGATGATGATTTGGATCCCCAGTCAATGCATGATAAGGTGCTTGAAGTGGTTGGCATTTGTGGGGCATGGCATCTTGGAAAGCTACAGGTTGGTATAATGTTTATTTCTTGAACAAGGGAATAATTATAGATTCAATTACCTTGGAAAGCTACAGGTTGGTAGATTGCTTATTTTGGAATAAGGGAATAACGATAGATTGAATGTCATATTACATTCAAAATCAAACCACCATATTATTCCAGGGCATTTACAGTGGATGTCAATGAGTTTAGGCTCTCTGTTTTTACATCATTCACTGGTACTAGATTGAGGCAGATCACCGCTTTTTTCTGTTCAAAAATGTTAATGTTTGGTGTTCTTTATGTAAGAAATATGACTATCACTCACTTCATTTCCCTGTGGATCAGTTTAACACAGTTGGAATTGAACTTATGATGCTTGTGGCTTAGCGGCTTAGATCCTCAAGTAAATGAAATTGCATGAACAACTACTTTTGTCTGGATACTTATCATTTTGCCTACAAAACGTGCAAAAGTACTTGAGCTACTTCATCACTGGGGTCTTTTGTTTGGCATACCCTTAATCTCACCATTGCATCAAACATATAATCTTGAGAAAAGTTTCCCATCCAAGGGACAGGGAAACACTAATCATTTTAGTGAAAGTTTTTGAAATTATAACTTTTACTTCAAATTTCAATTGCTCTCATCCGCCGAATCCTTATAAAATGTCAAACAAATAAGATTTCATTACGTGTTCACCTGTCGGAAAGCTCCCTTCCCACAAGAGAAACAGACAAAAAACGCTTCCTACTGCTGCTGTTTTGGTAACCAAGTGGGAGAAAAACCTCTTTATTGGTGAATTGTCACTTCACAGAATGTATATGTTTCCCACATAGGTTTCCGGTTATGGGGAAACGTTGACAAAGCACGTTCCTTGTTTAAAGACAAGGGAGACAATGTTTTTCAGAACTATGATTGAACCCAATGAACGAGCAACAAGCAATAAACTGTTGATTTTCCAACAAAGGAATGTGAATCTTGACAATGACAACCTTGCAGCCCCTCCTAAAAGCGGCTTTCAAGCTCTCATGCACACAAAACTCCAAAAGGTTAGTCCAACAAATCAGTACATACAGAACCGTCTATAGGCCTCTACTTGTGTGCCCTAGCCTATTATTGTTGGAAAATACATTCAGATTGATATTTTCAATGATCAAATGCAAACATGGGCTCTCATTCAAAAGCAACATGATTATTACAGTTATCATGACATTTCATTAGACACAAGCTTTTTATGATAATGTATGCATCACATCTTCAACTTATTCCTACTTATTATCAACTTAAAGTGTTGTTCAGAATATTCCCCACTATTTGGCACTATGATTAAATGGCAGTAGCAAGAGCATAATCCTCACCTTTCAGCATAAAAAAGTGCTCAAATCACTCTAAATACTGGTATTCGCTGAAATATGTGACACGTTACATTGCCTAGAGTAATGGCCTCAATGAGCTTCCATTTTCTCTGAAGGCATCTCATGATCACAAGTTTGTCCAGCCAATAGCAGCCTAGAAAATGCTAACACAGAATACCTTAAGGCTATGTCAAACATATAGATGATGTAACCAAATTTAGCTTAATAATAACAGGATACACATATACTAGCATGGAGCAAGCATCTTTCTAGATTATTTTTCTTGAACAAGCTTATTTTTAGCATTATAAAGTCAAATATCCTCTTTCCTTTTTTAACCTCAAGGCCCTTGTAACTAGGGATTTTTCTCGTAGCAAAGTAAGGTGCAAGGTAACAAGTGCATTTTTCTAAGAGTCTACGTGCTAGTTAGTAGGAGAATGACCCCTTGTCAAAAAATGGAAGGGAGACAAGGCAGTACTAGTACTATCAACGATCATGTAGAGCAAATAGACATGCTAGTGCCAGGCTTTTTGATGGGAGACACAAACTGTGAGGTCAATTTCTTAATGAGCAATTAAAAAACTCTGAACCTCTGATGGACCCTTCACCTCAGAATTATAAAGGGTGCTCATTGCCAGCTCCACATCCCAAATTTTCAAATGAGTATATGAATGGATAGTAGCTTTGGCACATTGTTACGCCATACCATTGTTGGGGATGACACAGGTTTAATAGCTCTTGGTGTCTAGATCATGAAAAAGCTTTGAAAGATCATGTTTGGATTTCATTATGGACTGAATCCTTGTAGAAAACCATGTGTTTACTACTTTATTGTTAAAAGCTTCAAATAACCGGCAAAATTAAGGGTATTTTTCAAAGCTATGGTCCATCTAGCAAGTCTTAATCAAGTCTTCAAGGTCAGATTGGAGTGCTTAGCTGCCTTCTTGGTCACATGTTTTCAGATATATGACTTCAATTTCTCTTGACAACCCCACTGGAAATCACCTTTAGGATTCAATACCTGTTTGGAAATAAACAACAAAGGGAAGGAAATTCGAAACCAAGTTGTGGAAGTACCTGGCTGGTTTCTGATGCAAGGAGCATTATAGTAGCTAAAGCTAAAATCAGGATTGTTAAAGCTTCGTCTTTTCTACAAGTTTGTGTTAAGTGAGTATGTTTTTTGACTGTATATCATTTGCTGTTAGTTAATCTTGCATTTTCTTATCATTGTAATGGGTACTGAGAACCATAAAAGGGAGTTGATGCAGGTAGGGCTTTCACGTGCCAGGAGACTTGCTCAGGGAAAATCAATCAAAGGATGGATCTCTGCAAACTATCCGTTTCACATTGATGGGGAGCCCTGGATTCAAGAACCTGCCTCTTTTGAGATATCGCATCATGGCCAGGTGCTTGCTTTTTTCCCTATTTCACCTTGTTTCTTACATGATCTTTTAGTACATGCTTCTCTAACAAGAATGTGTAAGATGTGACAAAGTATGCAATCCACATTTTGGAGATGGTTGCAGTTTGTCCATGTGTCTTCTGAGGAATTAGTTGATTCGCTGCATTGTAGACAGATACATAAGCTAGTTACTTAATAGGTTCCAAATTGGAGTGTAAGTAGGCCATTTAGCTCTATATATTCCTGATGTTGTGTTTATTTCTTTGATTATCTTATGTTGAGGAACCATGTAACAAAATGCCATCCTTCACCCTGACGCCTAGTTATGAGAGGTGAAAACATCAATGATAGAGATGCCACAGTGGTGTATCCCAAACATGTTGTGCTCATAACAAAATAGCATGCCGTGGAAAATAATACTTGACATAAGATCGCTATCGTTGAATATTGATAGCGAATTTTCACTAGTGTGTGCCACTTGTTGAGAAGCACAAGCTTTTTGCTAAATTGTAGTACCAATTAAGAAGTGCTTACCAGCTGAATGGACCAAGAGTCCCTCATCAATGTACTAGGATCAAGAATCATGAACAAGTTAGAACAACCCAAGGTAGTCACATGTACTCCAAGTTAACCGTTACAAAGGGATTGAAAGTGTTGTATTCAATGAGGAGCTACTGTAACGTTGCAGGACCATTGGCAAGTACATTGCATAGTAATCATGAGAGGAGCATGCACCTCAACCAGATCTGTTGGAATATGATCTGAACTTTGAAGGCACCTCATGACATGGATATTGGTCTTCCACCACAATGATAATATGTTGTGACCTATCCAACTCTATAGATGCGATTGCCAATACCACATTGGCTTGTACCACATTTATGAGCTAATTAATAGCCTGATCCTGAAACGTGATCTCATTTGCATTATTCTCTTTCTCAGCTAAAATATTTGGTGGTTCCTCCACAAATGTGTGTGCTACATGACATGTACCGTGTGTCTTTGCTGAATACTCTTTGGACCAACTAAGTCCTCTAATTATGTATCCTCTATGTGTGGCTCATCTACATGTAACATGGCACATCTCTTGATTTGTTGTCTTATATAGAATATCTTGTAGCCCGTGGCATACAAGATAATCCTGTCCCATCATGATGGTGTGTATGCCAGTATTGATTTCCTCATAGCAGTCTCAAGAATTTGCTAAAGATTTTGCCAATTGTAAGTAGCAGAATGATCTGTGCCAGGCTTTGCAAAATCTTTCCACCAAGTAGCGGCTCTTCCATTTGAACAATGATATGATAATCTAAATTTCCATGCTTAATTCCTCTGGTACCTTAAAAAATTGGTCTGAATGGCAAGTCAGTTCCCCTAACTCATTACCATCTGATGAGCCAAAATATTATAAAAGATAACCCTTATCCTTGACAACACATGTCCCGTATTCGTCATGACATACATAAGAAGTGACAACATGAGTGGCATATGGAATAAACTATGCAACAATAGGAAGAATGAAACCATACCCAAGAGCAAATTTAATATATGTGTGGGAAGATTCAAGAAGAAAGACTTTGGTTTCCAATGCAATAACAATTACACTATTGCAATACATGTCCACCATGTTCTCCCTTAGACAGTGACCATAGTGTCGATGATGTCCTCAGCATCAACACTAGTAGAAGCACAAAAATCGCCAAGTAGTGACAACAAAAGGTTGATCTCTGTAGATAGGAAGGCCTAGTTGCAAGTGCATGTTTTATAGTGCATCATTTGCCTGCTGTACTCATGCTTGGTACAATGTTCAAATCTTTATACAGCAGAGAGCTCAATCGTAGATAGTTCACAAAATTGAGTTTGGCTTAAATTTATGTTGCTTGAAAACAATGGAGGCAAATTGTAAACGTAGCTTTGTTGTGTGCTGAAGGAATTGATGCTTTTTGAAGTTTAATAGCATACTACTTGTGAACTCTTAACTGAATGTTCGTTTCAGAGCTAAAAGAGGAAGTTCTATCTGACTTTTTAATCTTGTGAAGATTCAAGAGTCATAACAAGAAGTGCTAGTCTGAAATACATGATTTTTGGTATTACTTTGAAGGCTTTCATGCTAAAGCGGAGTGCGGAGGAGCCCTTGGGCCATGCTGCGGCAATTGTAACAGACGTTTTGGAAAACGCTGAAAGTGGAGGTCTAATTAATGCAGCACAAAAACGTGCTCTCCTTCAAGAGATGGCTGTACGATTAACATAGAAAATTTGATGCGATAGAGCATCAGAATGTGACTCTGCAAAGTTTTCTTTGTCAAGGCAAAGTTTTCCTTGTCAAGGCAAAGTTGGAAATGACAAGATTGGGATCCTGTATCTGGTTCAGGTACCAGGTAGGGTGGCTGCATTTTGTATGATAGAGCTTGTGGCATTATTGCTTGGCAATGTTCAAACTGTCCCTTACATGCGATGGAAGCAGTTTTTCTTGAAAAGGGTAGCATGATAGTGTACTACAGCCAAGGGGCAGTTCACATCTGTGAATAGATTAACTTAATTTGCACTTCCTCTTGGCAGAGAAGTAAAAATGAGTCGCTGAAGATCTATTTGTCACTCAGCATGCTGAAGTGTGGTACAATCCTTGAGAAAGATAAAAAGGGTAAGTACTTATTTTGCAGCCATTCTTCATTGTATCTAATCATCAGCAAATATCCACCTGTCTAGAAGAGTCCTGTACAGTCGAATTACTGGTGAGATTTTTGTACGATCCCTTGTCTTGAGGCTCTGGGGTTGTAATATTAATAACATCGGCAATTACATACGTACAACACTTTTTCTCTGACCAATAATAGCTGGCATCTTCAAATTATCAGGGTGAATCAAGAGTATAGCAGTTTATGGAATCTAATCAATATGACATATATGGTATCGATTTTCTTGTGTTACAATTTGCCTACTCGAATGGTCAAAACTTGGGCAATATAGTGAGCTGGTGATTCTATTGCGGAGATGAGCTCAAATATTGTAGTTTACTGGAGCTGAAGTACAAATAGCATCGTGGTGATTTACAAGTTTTGAGATTATGCTGTAACTAGCAATGTACTTCAGTGCCTGAAAAGGGCAGCATATTTTCTTTATGGAAATCTCTGGCTTCCCATCATCAATCTATTGGGCTTGTTTGGCATGCACTTGATGTCACTACTTTGTTTTATCTCTGGAGTTTGAATAGAATCTTTGATTTCCTTTTGATTCATTAAAGTGTTAATTTGGATTGTGATGCTATTTGTTTCCAGTCTCTTGGTTTCCAATTATTTATTTTGATGGAAATAGATGTTTGGCAGACATGATTAAGAGCATAATTCCGGAATAGAACGTGTTCTGTTATGAAACGTGATCAAATTGAAAAAAAAAAATGTATCAAATCAACAAAGGAAAAATATGTATCCTGAATACAAGACGTGGATGACAAAAGATTGTGACCTGCGGGGTATCAGGGTCATCTCCGTTGCCATCTCCTGAAAATTTGCTGCTTGCCTCATCATTGCTAGTCAACAGAGACAATCCTTCTGACTTTGATCATGCATCTTTGATGATTGATCACCATCTATGCAGTCAGACCCATTTGCACTAGCTCCTTTAACCCCCCTGAATCTCGTTCAAATTGAAGGATGCTGGATCCCATCCATTTGAGATATTGTTAGAAGCAGTTGCTGCTCTCCTACGAGTTCTTGAGGTTTGGGATGATTTTGTTCACCCCTATGGATTATCTCTGCGATCTGCCCCTCAAATGATTGCTCTACTATTTTCTTCATTGGACAATTTGCTTGAGTGCACTTGTAGTTGCCTGGTACGTACTGTATGGAATGTACAGTACGTTCCGACTGTAAACTGTTGGAACTGGCTTCTAAGATTAAGAGAAATTTATAATTTGGAGTAAATCCACGAGTGTGCTTGTTTTCTATTTTGATTGATAATGGTTTTTCCCTTTGAAAGGGTCTTTTATGGTATATTACCACTAATTACTCACGAGTTACAAGCAGCCATGCCTTTTTTGCTTTTAAAGACTGGGAACTTGCTGATTAGTGGTTTATGGTTTGAATTGAACAATGGTATTTAGTTTCAGATTGTAGGCAATGTACCATGAGGCCTACCCTCAAGAACCGCTACAAACGCACAAAAAAATTGATGGCACTTCAAAGTTATTCATTTGCTAAGTGTTGCTTGGATGCTTCTTAACTAAGAAAACATGTTTTGAAAATTTTCAAATAGATGAAAATGGCAAAATTTCTCATAGTGACTGAATTTCTCTTCAATGTGGCAACAACTATTTTCATAATCTTCCAACTGAGGCCTTGTAATGATAAATTGATATTTTACCTTAGATGACTTAATTGAAGGTAGATTTCAGAGCACAACTATGACAGTTAAGTAGAGATCAGGATCAAAATGTGTGTAATCATACTAGTTCAAGTTACTTGATTAGAGCTTATTTTCAAAACTTAGTGTTGAGCTAATCATATTTTGGATGTGGAATTTCAACCTCTTCTCGTATTTGGCGTAAAGGCTATCGAGCAAACTAAATTAAGCTCCAAATTATTCTCTCTACTAAGAACCAATTCCTATGTAGTATTCATGCAAGATCATCATTTCAGCTAATGCATGTGTAAATGTATGATAGCTCACCATCTTTTTCAAGGCTACACTTGGGATTGCAAAGCATATAATTTGACTCTCAAACTTAAGTTGGCACAATTTGTCTTTGAAAGGCAAGGCCATTAGGCTTCACATTCAAATGTTGATCAAAAGTTGATGTCTATGTCACCTCAAAAGTTGATCTAGATTGGCAATTTGACAAACAACAAGCATGAACAATCAGTGGCATTGATCAACGTTGAAATCCGAGCCCACACATGCAAGCCATAGCCTGCTGTACGGCCTGTAGACTGAGATTAAGGTAGAAATCAATTTGGTTTCATTTGGATCACAAAAACTCAATGTACAATGTGGAGTAGCTCGAGATTGCCAATAAGCTCCAAAAATGATCTTTCTTCTCACTATGGGAGCTTGGAATCTATAAAGCAAAGTGAAATAGTCCAAGTCATACTTAATGGCTTGAGAGATGAGTATGAGAACCTTGTCCAATCCTGTGCTATCAACAAGGAGGAGCTACCAACCTTGGAGGCTTTGCAAGGAGTGGTAATAGTCGAAGAATCAAGGCATGAGAACAAGCTATTAAGGATGGACAAATTGTCACTCAATCATAATGGTGATGACAAAGTTCTATTTGCCAAGCACAAAGAGAGGAGCAAAAAACAACACCAACACTTCTCTAAGGACAAAGCAAAAGATCAAGATGAAGATGAGGATGATTCCTCTCAAGATTCTACTTCAAAGAAGAAGAAAAAAGATGTTAAGTGCTTCTTTTGTGGGAATGAAGGCCACTATGCCACCAATTGCTTCAAGAAGAAAAACCCATTCAAGCAAGCTAACATCGCTCATGAGAAAGAAGACTTTATTGCAAGTGATGGAGAATGCTCACTTATGGCATCAAGCTTCTCCTCTTCCACCTTCAAGAAGGATGAATCTTGGTATATTGATAGTGGAGCATCATCTCATATGTGTAGCTCCTCTATTATGCCTTATGAAGGAATCAAGAAGTCCATATATATTGCAAGTGATCAAGAGTGCAAAATTGAAGGAGTAGGGACTATTCCCTCGAAGCTTGCATCATCAAAAGTTCTATCTCTTCACAAGGTTTTTTTTGTTCCCAAGCTTACAAAGAATCTTTTAAGTGTTGGCCAATTACTTGATGGTGGTCTTGATGTCAATTTTCATATTGACAATTGCGTGGTTGAGTCATCAAGTGTATGCTCTTGGATCTAGTAAGAGCAAGAATGAGCTTGTTGCTCATAGTTTGAAAAATCATGTTTTTACATGGTTTGAGGCAGTTTGTAAACTTCTCTTGAGATTAAGTGAAGCATCCAAAGATGACACTTACATCCTTGAGCAAGTATTTAGCCTCAATAAGATCGAGATAGGATTTTATTTCAAGATTATATCCATCATGAATAAAGTTCATAGTATGAGGACTAGTAAAACTAGAATGCTTAATCTTGATGATCAATACTTTTGCTCATCTTATGATCTTGATCTCTTTGATCTTTGTGATCTTTATTTTCTACCAAAGAAATCTTATCATGGATATGGTGAGGGTGTTGCTATGATGGATCCCTTGGCTGATCTACACTTCTTATGCATACCAAAGGATCCACCCAAAAAGTTTCACAAACTCCTTGATCTTACCAAGCTAGTTTTTGAGGAGTGTGAAAAATTGTCAAAATCTATCTTGGATACTTTTTCTGTTTTTAGTTTGTGAGAAATTGTCACATGTGTGGAGCATGTTCCCACATGTAGAAAAAGCAAAAATAGTTTGTAGTGTTGACTTTAGGGGTGTCATAAAGATTTCTAGTCAAGCATCTTGGTGTCACTAGGTGATAGGGCCAATTTTGGCTTTAGAGGTCAAATGGTCAAGTACACATGTTTTGTCATGATTAGGCCAAAATTCAATTGTGATGTAACTCAAGCTAGTTAGGTTGCTTACACATGTCAAGTTTAGGTTTGATGAGTGATGCACCCTATGTGGTGGCAAAAGTCAAGGGTCCAATAATAAGAGAGAGATGTGTTGTAAGGGTCCAATCAAAAGTGAGGGATGTTGCATCACACATCCAATATCATTAGAGAGGCTATGATTGAGGGGTCCAATAGGATTGTAGCATGGATCTCCACAAGTTCTATATGTACTTTGATTTTCTATCATAATCTAATGTGAGTTTTTGAGTCAATTTGGAGACTCATCAATTTCGAGTGTATATCTACCCTTCACCAAAAGTGGTGGTTTCTCTCTCTACCCGAGGAGAGGAGCCTGTTGGGACTTAGTTTTCAGTAGTACATGTTTCCACACGTGTGAAACTACTTTGGTTATGAAATTGATCTTGGATTTCAATCAATAGAAGACCTATAGTGAAAAAGCTTTGCGTAGGAGATCAATTTCACACTTTAGAGCATTCCCACACGTGTGAATTTTCACAGTTGTAAGTGATGATGTGGCTCATGCCATGTGTATAGATGCTTATCCCTATGCCTAATGTTGTAAATTCCTCACATGAGGTCTTTTAGCATCTTCATAAATGAGTACAAAATGTACATTAGCTTTGTAGAGAGAATGTAGGACTATTTTTAGCACGTTTTACATTGTTGATGGATCTCAAGACCTTGAGCTCAATGCCAGGGTTGATGGACTATTTTAGGGTATAGAATTTAGTTTTAGGTCAAGCATGGTTGAAGGGTAAACCTAAACCCTAAATCCGATATGGAGATGTATTTATATCTATGAGATTTTGTCATAAATTTTGATGAAAAATCAAGATCTTTTCACTTTCCAAGACGTTGTCTTTGTGTGGTGAGGATGCCAAGATAAGCTAGTTTTGTTAACTGGTCATGATTCTAGCTCATAGTTTGGTTCTAGATCAATCAAATGTGCATTCTCCATCACTTTTAGCATTGATTGGGATCCATTTTACTACTAAATCTTCTCAGCACATAGGAGGAAGAGAATGAAATGCTTGAGTAAGTCTCCTCAAACATTATTGAGGAGCTACTACAATAATCAACAAACTCTTGTCTCAAAAGAGAAAAAAAAACTTTGTAGGATCAACAATTGTATGATCTAGAGGGACTATTAACCTACTGGTCTTCAAGCCAAGATCTCATGACTACATTAAGTACACATGGATGGTCATTGAGTGTGGGATGGAGAGTTCCAGAAACTTTGAACTAAGAACCGAAAAAGAATCTAATTAGACCTCAACAAATTGTGAATGGATCAAACAACAAAATGTCCATGGATATCTTTGAGTGATGAAGTGATGGATTAAAGTTGTGGACCATGTGAAAAAAGAGCATGGAAGTTGATGGCTTTGGAAAAAGTAGACCAAATCTTGCTTGTGTCACTAATTCAATCTTGGAGGAGCATTGTCTATCTAGTCTCTCTCCTTAAATAGGTAAAGAATGGGCTTGGTCTCATCCTTTAATTCGTGTATTTCTTGTTTTTTGAATCATCAAGTATTAGTCAAGTCTTCTCAAAGTCAAAACCCGCATGGTGAAGATCTCCAAGGGTTGTATTCCTTTGCATGGAGTTTGAAACAAGGCCCACATTAATCTCTCTTGTGTTTCCAAAATTCAAGGCTTGTGTGACAAAGATTTTTAGGAGTGGGATTCCATTCCATAAGTTTGAAACAAGGCCCACGTTAATCTGTCTCAAGTGTCCAAAATTCTCCTTAGTAAGGGAACTATGTATAAGGAACCCGTCAATCTTAGACTCATGTAAGAAAAAAATAGAGTTTCGATTGTACATTAACCATCACAAAACTATGAATAGATTGTGTGGAAAATCTCCCATCATCATGCTTACTAAAATAATTTCTCAGATTATTATCAAATACCACTACTTCTTTATTAGCAAAGGGATATTATTGTGTTTAAATAGGAGACACAAGTTTTTGTTTTTAAAACCCTCTAATCACCACAATTCATTTCTTGCAAGAACCTCAATATCTAAATTCCCCCAAAGAGTGCAAAGGTTAAAGAATTTTACTAGTTGAAAGCATGAAAAGAATTACATCAAAATCAGTGAAAGATCCTACTTAATGGAGAGAGACATTTTCCAAAACAAGAGAGGAAGCCTATCCAAGATCAAAATTTACTATCACTAACATTTGCACCAAATGACAAAGGACCAAAATTGAGAATCCAAAACACTTCATTTTCAAAATTTAATGTGAACAATAAAATCAAAAATAATAATCAACCGATTTTTTTTAAAGATCATCAATATCTCCCCATAGATTGTTCGAATAAATCCTTAAAGAATGGGACAAATGAGTTTCGAATAAACTGATTTTCCTTAAAGATCACTTTCTAGGTTTCTACTTTAATAGTGAAAATGTGCTATTTCTCTATGTTGCACAAACAAACAATGGGTTAGAACAATTAAAGAGAAAAACAAAGTTAGCATAAGCATTGGCTCGCCTGACACTACTAAATTAAATTTTAAAAAGAGAAGGTAACTGATCTTTCAGTGTTTGACTATAGAGATACATAAACTAGATGAAAAGGAGTGCCAATAATGAACTAGACCACTGGGTGCTATGCAACGGCAGAAGGGGAATTAGCTACCTTCAAATATGTCATGATCCTGCATTGAATTACTAACTTCTGGATCTTGTTCCTGACACTGAACCCACAATTCATTTCACGGAATGAGCAAAATGTAGCCAAAGCATCTGATCACCCTCTACAGCCTTTTTGGGATATAATCACTCGATGCTACTTGAGCACATGAGCCTCAAGTTAACTCTTTGATGAGATCTTCAACAATTTTCTTTTCATATTGATCTTGGAGATTAATACTGTGCATTGCTAGAAATGATTACTGCCTATTAGCAGAAGTGTCAGATAGAGTTAATCAGATACTTAGAGATAGTTTGGAGAATGTGGTCACATTCGCAATTGTTTTGTGCTCACGATTCTTCTAATTTGTACATGCTACTTACTGAATTAATCGTACAGTTTTATCGCATTCAGTATTTTGTCAGAATGATTGAATGCTTGTCTGTTCATTGTAATATTCGATACTACAATGTTTATTCTGTTACGTTTGTCTACGAAATCATTCTAACTGAACTTGATGATTTCAAAATCAAGATCACTTTGAATTCAAACATGACAATAGTCGTGATAGTTTTGTTCGAATTAGATAGGCGTATCATGCATTAGAAGAAGTATTATTCCACAAAGCTCGTTAGTGCATCCATAGAATGCAGCCATTTCTCTATCAAGCATATCGTGGTAAATCTTGGTGTGCTCAATGCAAAAACTGTAGCGGGAGTACAATGAGCACATTTGAAATCTTTGTATGCTTACAGTGAAATATGAGGCTGGAGGATTTTTCAGCACGACATAGAGATTACAAAAGTAAGGTATGCTAGATCTATTCAGTTTATCTGATTGTAGTTTGAAACATTTACGTATTGTAGCTATCAACAATGGCAATGTTCCATTTGCATGTTGCACTTCCTATGGAGTGTACTCCGATTATTAAGAAAAATTTAAAAGCTGTAGAGAATGCTGCTGAAATTGTTAGAGAATTGAGATTAAATAATCATAAGAATATAGATTTGTGGGTGGATGGATCAATTTATCCTAGAGATCCAACTACCAATTTGTGTCCAGATTTCAAGTCGGTAATTCATTTTCTCAGATTTGTATGCGAAGGAAATAGCGAATTACTTGGATATTGTCAAAGGCTGCGTGATATTGAAATGCATAGCGTATCTTGTCTTAATCAGCAATTATAGATTGCTAATCAACAATTGTAATGTGCAAATCAACAATTGCTTCATTATGTGCAACACACTAGTGTTGAAAACAATGCACTCAAGCATGTTATATCAGAGTTGAATGCTACAGTCACTAGTCTTCGAGACTCAAACCAACTTATATGGTAGAATCCATGGAGAACAGTGTGATCTGACAATTTAAAATCTGTTGTTAATATGCAAGTTTTAAGAAAGGCAATGATGAAAAAAGAAAAGAAAAAAGAGTATTAATGAAGAAGATTGATGACTTATCCACACATAGTGGCAATCAGAAAAAAAAAAGATTCGAGCGTTTAAGTATGTTTTCTTATAAATGGTTTATTTGATTTGTATTTGTCATTTAAGTTTGATTTGCAATTGATAACATGCATTATTAATTTATTAAACATAATTTGAGTTTTATATGTTTGTTGCAAATCATGTTTGGTGGCAAAGAACTATTTAACAGATCGTTCATGCATTGGAGAATCTCCAAGTCATGGTTTACCGAGAAAGTCAGCAAAGGCAATGATGAAAAGTGCTCGGTTTGAAAAAAATGATAAAAAAAATTGCTGTTTTGAATAAGGTTCAAACTTACCTGGATGCAAATGTAATACAAGGTGCATGTGATGATTCTGAAATTAGCAAAAATGCTTATTCTACTTTTTTTTAGAATAGTAAAAGAACCCTTTTCTCAAGTGATGGTGAAACAATCTTATCTTCCTCGTCCATATCGGGTAAGATTAGCAAGAAATTATTATAATGACGGAATGTTCAAAGTAGTTGGCCAACCACTTCATATAACTAATTTATACAAATCAGAATGTGGTGATCTCAATTACAACGATTGCAATAATATTTTCTTGATATTGAAAATGTTATAAAATACATTATTTGATTATATAAACTAGACGAACATCAAGTAAATGGAAATATTATTATTGTAATGAAATTAGATGATTCCGAAATCATTAAAGGTCAAAAATTGGAACGAGTGAGTGTCACTTTGATGAACAAAATTTTAAATCCCGATGATCAAACGTTCAGTGTTCAATTAGAAAATCATATATGGTTGTTGGTTGCATTCCAAGTATACTTTCCAATTTTCAGTTTTCTTTGATAGTATCATTATCAACATTGAATACCTTGCCTTTTTTTATTAGCATGTTGTGCATTGTTTGCTTCTCTACAGGTCATGAAAGAGGACCATAAAATACTTTCATGGATATTTTCAGGTACAAATTATGGCGAGATTATAAAGAGACATTTGGAGGGTGAGAAATTCACAGTCGAAAACCATGGAAGTTTTCAAATTCAGTGGCGCCTTGCAGGCGATTTGAAAACATTGAACTGTATGTATAATGTCTCTCATGGGGCAACATCAAAGCATCCATGTCTTTATTGCATGAAGGATTGCTACAATATGAATTTGGGACGACCAAACACTGGCCCAACACGAGAAGCAGAAGATCCAAATATGAAATGTGTGCTGCCAATTTCATTAAAACATGTTCACATATGCACATTGCATGCCGAGGTTTGTATTATTGAAAAAAGTATTTATCTGAATATTCTCCGCATGGAATTCAAAACCGGAGTCTATGGCTAAAGTAGTTATTAAGAGGTTGGAATAAGTTCTTTCAAAGGCAGGACTACATAAAGGGAATGTCACCATTGAAAAAAGTGACAGACTCTCCAGAAAAAAGGAAATGTTCCTAATAAGCCATCAAGTGGAGGTGCTAAAGCAAGAAGATTATTATCTAATCACACATGCAAAAAATCTAGTGTCAGATACAAAATTTGGAAAGAAGTTGTTCAAGCCAAACGAACACTGGAAGTAAGTAATCGAGTGGAAAAGGGACTAGTGTGGAACAACTTAGACAAACTCATAGGTGTTATTAGAAAAGAAAATGATAAAAATACAGGGAAATAATCCCATTTGATCCTAGAAATGATGGAAAATCCACCTACTTAAGATCCAAACAAGATCTAGAAGCTAGATTACTAATCAATGCATTGATTCCTAGCTTATCTTGGTTTGAACTCAAAACTCATTGAATCATCACAAAAAATCATATGCCAATAGCATTCATCAACCAAATCATAGACTCAAACTAGTCAAGAAGGAAAATCTCGATTTTGCTCATAATTGGATGGAAGTCCCATCACATATTTATACATGTAGAGCTCGGATCTAAGCATATTAGGGCTTCTATCTATTCATCATAACCTAACCCTAACATCTAGCCTAAAGATCCACTTGATCCACCCTATTTAGGGTCAATGCTTTGAGATCCAAAAACAATGAGAGAAATGCTATTTTTAGCTCCTACTTTGTCTCTACCCTATATATGCACTCTTTGGACATATCCCAAAGGTACCATTCCAAATCTAGGCTAATGATTTGACTTAGAATAAGGGAGATCCCACAACATGGCCTCAAAGTCATTTACAAGTGGTAATTGTGCAAACTAGCTTGTGTAAATTTAACACTCCTCACAACTAGTTTGAAGATAACATAGACTTGCTTATCAAGCCAAAAAGCACAAGGCATGCTTCTTTTAATGGCTATTTTGTAGGTTAGGATCTAAAGATCTTAACTTCACAAATGCAGCTCTTTGAAGTAGTTTAGTGAGGATATCAGCAATAAATTCACTACTTGCCACATGCTCCAAAGATATCTCCTTTGATTGCACCTTCTCTCTCACAAAATGATGAGAGATCTCAATATGTTTTGACCTTGCATGGAAGATTGGATTGGTTGCAAGGTGTTGGGCTGAAATGTTGTCATTGTAGAGAGTTGAAACAACATCTAAACTCATGACTTTCAGCTCCATAAGTAGCCTTTTGATCCACAATAGCTCCTTTGTTGTAGTGGTGAGAGCTTTATACTCGGCTTCGGTTGAAGATGGTTTCTTGTTTTGACAACCAAGAAACTACTCCTCCACCAATGAATGTTGCATAGGCACTTGTGCTTCCTATCCCTTTTGTCACCTGCAAAATCCGAGTCACTAAAGGCATGCAAATCAATGACATCTCCTCTATAGAGAATTCCATGATCTAGAGTACCCGAGATGTATCCCAAGATCCTTTTAGCATTTTTCCAATGTATCACTAATGGATCTTGCATATATTGACTTATCCTACACACTAAATCATAGATTAGGCCTAGTTATGGTGATCCACATTAAGGAGTCTATAAGTTGCCTATAAAGACTGATGTCCATAAAGGATGCTTCATCACTTTTATTGGGCACTTTTACATCTTGCTCCATTGGTGTTTCTACATGCTTGCAATCTTCCATCTTGAATCTATTGAGAAAACTTTGAGCATACTTAGTTTGACTAATGAAGATGAAATATGAACCTCTAAGTACTTCTATGCCCAATATAAAGTGAAGTTGACCAAGATCTACCATCTTAGATTCTAGTGATAGATTTTTCTTGGTTTTCTCAATACCATCAATGTTATCACCACTAAGGATGATGTCATCTACATAAATCAATAAAAGTACAATTCCATTTACATCATACATTATGTACAAAGTTGGATCATATTCACTTTGAGTGAATCCAATAGAAACTAAGAAATCATGAAGTCTTGAATTCCAAGACCTTGATGCTTGCTTCAAACCATATAAGCTCCTTTGAAGATGGCATACTTTACCTTCCATCCCGAGCTTGATGGAGCCTTGGGGCTGCTCCATGAAGATGTCTTCTTCCAAATTGCCATTTAAAAATGCATTAAAAACATCCATTTTAAAGAGCATCCAACCAAAATGTGAAGCAAGTGCAAGAAATAACCTTATTGTGACCATCTTGGCCACGGGTGCAAAAGCTTCTTCTAACTTTGTCTTGTCCCATATCTCCCCCAAGACATAGAAATCCTAACTAAAGGGCTCTTAGACAAAACACCTTATGAAGTTTGGATAGGCTCCAAACCTTCACTATCAAACCACAATTATGTCTTGCCTATGTGCAAATACCTTAGCAAATCAGCAAGAAGTTGGACTCCCATAGTATCAAATCCATTTTCATTGGTTATAATACTTAAGATAAAGCTTTTAAGTTGTATGATCTCATTGAATTGAAGATATTCATCAGCCAAGATATCATCTTGATTGAGGATCAATTTATCGACCTCAAAGGCAAGGGCAAAGCTCAAATAGTCGAAATATTGAACACTCCAAAATTTAGCTCAACTATTCCTATTGAAGGCCAAAATGTGTCAACTTCAAAAGAACAGTTTATCAACAAAGAATTGGAAGAAGAAGTTGCAGTTCAGCAATAACAGAACTAAGGAGATCAGCCTCATTCATCTCCCAAAATATCGACAAGAGATCGTGGACCACCTAACAGATATATCAATGAATCTACTTGTTATCTCATTCGAGAGCTGACTATTGTCGAAGAAGCACTCAATCAGTCAAACTCCAATCTATGGAGAGAAACTATGGATAGAGAGTATCAATCTCTCATCAAGAATTAGACTTGGACTATTGTTGAATTACCTACTGATATAAAGCAGATGGAAGTATTGATTGAAAAAAAGCTCGACTTGTGGATTTTCTCAGATCTCGAACATCGACTATATTAGACTTTCAGTCTAGTAGTAAAGCAATTTTCAATCAGACTTCTATTATTGTATACTACTGAAGTGAATATGGAGATATATTATATGGATATACAAACAGCCTATCCAAATGGAGTTATCAAAGAAGATATCTACATGATACAACTTGAAGGTTATCTAATCAATAATAAAGAGAATCAGGTTTATAAACTCTATAGAGCACTTTACGGCTTGAACAATTTGCTAGAGCTTGGTGTTAGAGGATCAACAATTTTTTTATTGAACATGGTTGTAATCCAAGCACTTTATATTCAAATGTCTATTTCAAGTTAGTACAACATTCTTCTATTATTATCACATTGTACGTGGACGACATTGTTATTCAACGATAGTGTCAAACTCATAAAAGATGCTAAACTAATGTTGTCCTTAGAATTCGACATGACATATCTGGGTGAAGCACACTACTGTCTTGATATTCAAATTCATAGAGACAGAGAGAAAATGTTGATTTACATCACTCAACAAAGCTACATTTATAATATGCTAATCATATATAATTTGATGAATTATAAGTTAGCTCACTCGCCAATGGACCCAAGACTCATATTTTCGAAGGATCAGTGTCTTTAGACAAAAGAAGAGAAGGAGCAGATGCGTGAGTACCCATATCATTCGATAATAGGATCTCTTATATACACAATGATATGTACCAGACTAGAGATAGGTTTTGCAGTCAGTTCCTTAAGTCAGTATATGCCTAATCTTGGTATTATACATTGAATAGCTCTTATAAGAGGCATGAGATACATTCGAGCTATGTGTGTGTGTGTGCACACACACACACACACACACACACACACACACACACACACACACACACACACACACACACACACACACACACACACACACACACACACACACACACACACACTCACTCACTCACTCACTCACACATGTGTGCGTTTGTGCATGTGTGTGTGTGTGTGTGCATGCACGTGAAGCCCAACTAGATAAGTGACAACGCATTGTGGCTAAGTTCCAATTGCGATTTGTGACCAAACAACTATCCTCAACTGTCATTTGGATAAGCCTAAACGATAATCATAACGATTAACTCTCTGATGAGATCTCATCAATTTCCTTTTCATATTGATCTTGGAGATTAACATATTGCATTGCTAGAAACACTTACTACTTGTTAGTGGAAGTGTCAAATAGAGTTAATCAGATACTCAGAGATAGTTTAGAGTACATGGTTGCATCCGCTATTGTTTTGTGTTCACGGTTCTTCTAATTTGTATATGCTAGTCACTAAATTGATCATACGGTTTTATTGCATTCAATATTATATCAAAATGATCGAATGCTTCTCTATTCTATCTGTAATTTGATTATGCTCTCTTATAGTTTTGTTTGAACAATCGCATATTTCTATATTGTAATATTTGATACCGTGATGTTTATTCTATTATGTTTGTCTACGAAATCATTCTAATCGATTATGATGATTTCAAAATTAGAATCACCTAGAGTACATCCATAGAATGCATTCATTTCTCTATCGAGCATCCTTTCATTCTTCCAACAGAAATTATGTGTACAAAATGAGGAAATGTATCTAATGTACAATAGTTTGATGATTTGTTAAGTACCATGTTTATAATTTTTAACTAAATATTGAGTGACATAACTCCTATAGTTGATTTTCTAAAAGGGAGAGAAGTTAATTCTAGTGATGTGTACTCATTTTTTTGATTTGTGTACAACATCAAAAACTAGATCTACATTCCATAGTCTCACTTCCTAGAATGACATACAATAATAATTTTTTTTTAGCATTATACCCAAATGTTTACCCAACTTGCATGTTATCAAGCAATACCATAACATCAAGTCAATGAAAAAGATCGTATCTTAGCATTTTTGTCATGCAAAATAGGTACTTCAGAATGAGCATTTTTCACTCAATATTTCAAACACAATCTGTTTTGATATTAACTCTCTTTACTAATAATGTAGGACAATTTGAAATCTCTCAAATGAAAAATAATTATTTTTAACCATTAGTACCCATTAGTATAAACATTCTTAAATCAACAATGCTTATTTGATCTTGGTATCGATGCTATAAAACATGTGCAAAGAGATGACAATATTTCTATTTTAGCCATCTCTAAACAACAATGTCATCAATTATGCTTCTACATACCATATCAAAGGCCTTAGTGTAACATAAACTAGAAATAGTTTCATTGGTTTCCAAGCATCCATTTTTCCCTTATTTAAAAAAGTGAATTTTCAAAAAAATACTTTTGCTTCTATATGGAAACAACTCTCATAGATTCACCAAAATTGATGTTGGTGTTAGCAACACTTGGAGTTTCACATACAAGACCACTAGCCAAATCTTGGATTACTTATCTTTACAATAGTTGTTGCAGGATGCTAATACCTTGTAAGTAGGAGCAACACACAATGATTTTATCCAATTTTCTCCACAAAGATTGGCATATATTAGTGTTGATACGTGATGAGTCAATTTGAAAATATTGAGAATTTGTTCTAAATCGCTCATGTAACCAAAAAAATATTCCTAATTCAAAAATATGTACATGATCTATTTTTCTCATGTTAGTCGATGATCCATGTTCTTTTTAGGACATTGATAACATTTTGCGAATAATCCAAATGAATGGACTTGCTTTACAATATTGCTTATGCTTGCCCAACCTCCAAAACCTAGCCCTACAATGGTTACCCAAATAACGATAAACGCATTTATGGTGTACACTATTGTCCAACGTCTTATGAAAAAAGGAGGTTGCTCGATAGCATTCTGCAATATATAAAGAATAACAATTAGAGCAAATAATTAAACAACTTTTTACAACATATATTCCTCTAAATATAGAATTTTATTTAAGAACTTGAACAACACTCATGATGCAAAGAGCCAATGAACTTTTGCAAGCCAAGTCTTTATCTTATTTCCATTATTTATGTGATTTGTATATGATCTACATGAAAATACATATAGGAGAATTGTGAAAAATGATAAAAGCTAGCTAGTTAATTTATTACTATGTGTCATCATATTGGACCTTCTTCTCCACCATCATTTGTACATATCATGAGCACAATTAGAATTTGATTAGGCATAGATTTTTTGGACCTAATCTTGAGCTCCTTGGAGAGTCTACACATATTCTATTTTGTAGGGATGCAAAATCTCATTCTATCACTCTCATCCTATTGGATCATGGGGTCCAATCACACTTTGAGGTTCATAATGAGGGGTGCAATACATTCTAAGGTCCACCATGCACTAATTAGGGTAGAAACTCAAGCTCTCACTGTATGCTTGATTGAAAGCTCATACATGAGGTCCATATCGTTGGTTCATCAACATCTACTTATACAAACCAACTAAGTTAATCCTTGGAGAAATTTTATATTCATATTGAACATCAGCTGTATTTTCGACCGATATTCTATGATTATCTATAGAATAACTAATCAGTTCTTGTAAAAGATGTATTTAACTCTAATTGAGTGTTTACAACAAGAGACTAATCTTATCAGTTTTTTCTATATTTTAAATTGTATCAAATAAGTGGACAGTGATAAGTGTTTGTACAAGGGAAAGCTCTTCAAGATCCTGCTTACAAGACAAACACAATGGAAAATACACTATGGAGAAAACCAAGAAGCATCCAATCAAAATCTCGAAGCTTCACCCCCAAGCCAAGGTATAGGAAGCATGAAAGTAGAGTGAGAGCTTGGCAATGAATCAAGCACAAATGTGAGTAGTAGGGCGAGCTTGACCTCCTTATATAGACCCTAGAACCACCTTTGCACATAGACATGCAAGGTCCTAACTCCCCTATACATAAATTCATCTAGAATAGAGTCTCTGTGAATGGATCCTCTATTCATAGAATTGCTATTCATAACTCTACACATGCATAACATGTCCCAAACCTTGTAATAGCTCCATTTATGAATTGTTATTCATAACTCTACACATGCATAACATGTCCCAAATCTTGTAATAACTCCATTTAGTGTGTTCTGGTTCTCACAAGGATATTAGTTATTTTTGGGTCACGTCTAGTATGACGAGGCATAACTAACAGCTTTTTTCACTGGAGTACCGTCGTGTATCCAAGACTAGGAGTATACTGAATCCTATGTACTGATCATGGACATAACATTCTTTCCCCCTTGAACTGCTCCTGTCCTCAGAAACTGAACTTAGAAAAATTCTTCTTTATGCTGTCAACTCTCTCCCATGAATCATCATCCTCAATACGACCTTTCCAATAAATTAAACACTCAGAGATAGAACGATTTCTCAATTGTTTATCTCTGGTTCTGAGCACTTTCTCAGGTTTCAAAGGTATACTAAGTGACAAATATTTCAAATGGGATAAATCCTCATCCGATCCAACTGTATCACCTTCATGTAAACTTAGTTTCAAACGACTTACATGAAATATTGGGTGTGCAGTCGATTTTTTTTTAAGATCGAGTTCATACACAAAAGAACCAATTCTACATACAATCCTGAACAGTCCACAAAAATGGGTAAACAGTTTGTAATGCTTCCCTGTATGAAACGTCTTAGAATCTTTTGGAATCCCAAGATATACCCAGTCATCAAATTTAAAATCTCTTGGAGATCTCTTAAGATCGGTATAGTGTTTAGCTCTATCCGAGCACTACGAGTACTATCCTTAGCCACTTGCAACATCTCTTGCATATCATGCAGGAAATCAACAACCTTCTGGATCTTAATAGATTTCGTCTCGACTTTACTGGAGATCTAAGTTGAAAATCATACATAAGCGTAAAAGGACTGTAACCTGTAACATAATGTTTTCTACATGCAAACTCAACCAATGGGAGGTAATCTTCCCAATGAGATTTTTTGTGAGAAACATATGTCCTCAAAATATCTTCCATAGTTGACTCTTATATCCAGGAATTCATGGACCTATGAAATAGGGTTCCATCATTCAATGCAAAATTGGCATTATGGTAGTTTGTCCTAGGTTTGCCAGCTGACTATCAAAACAAATGCAGGCGAAATGTGCTTCAAAGACTCGAGGATGCATGTCGAATTTCAAAAGCATATGATTTTACAATGGTGGCATCCAAGAAGCAGTTTGTGCAAATTCCAACCCCTTTGAAAACCAAGAAGGAATGTAAAAGTACCGAATCTCCCAATTTTGATGTTCATGTTTTAGACCTAGCCCGTACTGATTTAATTTTGGGTATGAATGGTTATTTAGTAAATCGCCTTATCTGATAATTAATTTTGAGAAGCATGTTCTCACTTTCAAGGAGGGTGATAAGATAGTTACATTATTTGGCAATAAGTTTCTATGTTTGTTGGATAAGATTTTCACAATCAATGAATTGGAAGCATTGGACTATTCACAATATGAAGTCTTTGCTATATTTGCTATTCCAGTTGTGGATGTTCCTGACATGTATCTAAATGGTTGTGAATTCTCAACAATTCTTAACTCAGTAAATTTAAATCATGAACAAGTAATGAAAGAACAAATCATAAATTAATTTAGAGATGTTTTTCCATCTGAATTACCTCATGGTTTACCACCATCTACGTTAGTAGACCACATGATTGAGTTAATTCCAAGAAGTCAACCTGTCTCTAGACAACCTTATAGGTTTTCTCAGAAAGAGGACGTAGAGTTCAAATCAAATAGAAAATTATCTAAGGACGAGACATATACAACATAATAAATCACCATGGGGCGCTCTTGTTCTTTTGAAAGCGAAGAAAAATGGAGGTTTTCGGATGTGTGTGGATTACAAGGGATTAAATAAAATGACTGTCAAAAATAAATATTCGTTAACCAGGATGGATGACCTTGTAGATCACTTGGGTGGAGCTCAGTATTTCACCAAGATAGATCTCAGGACAGGGTGGCATCAAAAAAGAATTAAATCGGAAGATGTCCAAAAGACATGATTTTGTTCTAGATTTAGTCATTATAAGTTCTTAGTGTTGCCTTTTGGTTTAACGAATGCTCCAGCAACGTTCCAACAAATGATGAACGATTTATTTCATCCATATTTGGGGAAGTTTTTGTTAGTATTCCTAGACGATATTCTCATCTACAATAAGACCTTAAAGGAACACATAGATCACCTGAGAATCGTCTTGATGAAACTCCGGCAGGAGTTACTCTATGCTAAAGAGTCCAAGTGTGAATTCTTTAAGCAAGAGTTGCTTTATCTCGGTCATAAGATCACTATTAATGGGATCAAGATTGACGAGGATAAAATCAAGATTGTGATTGAATGGCCAATTCCGAAAACTGTACGACAAGTTAAATCATTTTTAGGATTTCCCATTTTCTTCAGAAAATTTATTGAGGATTATGCTAAAGTAGCAGCTCCGCTCAATAATCTGACAAAAGAGATTGTTAATAAAAAGAAAAAGAGGAATCAACCTAGTTTGCATGTTGTTTGGAACGAGAAATTGAATCAGTGTTTTGAGAAATTTAAAACATTGGTTGTTTCAGCTTCCGTGTTACAAATTGCAAATTCAGACTTATCTTATGTCGTGAGAACTGACGCAAGTGATATTGCAATTGGAGTGGTTCTATTACAAGTGGATAGGCCACTGGCATTTGAAAACAAAAAATTCACTGGTCCTCAGTCGCGTTATACTATCTAGGAAAAGGAATTGTTTGCAGTAATCCATTCACTTAAAACCTAGAGACACTACTTGTATGGTAGTAAGTTTATAGTGTATACGGATCACCAACCTCTTAAGTATTTTTGCAACCAACATGATCTTCAGGGGAGGAAAATTCGATGGGCTGAATTGCTGCAAGAATTCGATCATGAAATCTATTACATAAGAGGTAGCTCTAATCAAGTTGCAGATGCTCTTAGTCAGATCAGTGAATTGAACGAGTTGTCATTAACTCAGATTTCCACAAATCTATATCTTTCGCTGAGATGAAAATATGAATCAGGCTCCCATTTTGGTCATATTTGGAACATTGTTCATACCGAAAGAAATGTGGACAATGTTAAGTCGAGTTCATGGGATCTCAACTTACAAAGAAATATAAGAAGATTGTGGAACAATTTATTATTTGAGATGGATTGCTATTTTGAAATGGAAAAGTTTGTGTACCTGGGGATGAGGAGCTCAAACGCAAGATTTTGTTTGAATGTCATGACATAACCTCTGTGTAGGACATCCCCGTATACATAGGACTCTGGACTTAGATAAAAGGGAGTTTTATTGGCCAAATCTCAAACCATATGTCGAGTCATATGTGGTTAAATGCAAGCCTTGTTGACTAGCAAAGGTTGAACGCCATAAGGCTAGTGGTTTGTTGCATCCATTAGATATCCCTAATAAGAGATGGAAAAGCATATCTATGGATTTTGTAATTGAACTTCCTAAGACCCAATAACAAAATGATTCTATTTGGGTTGTAGTGGATTGGTTAACTAAGTTAGCTACTTTCATACCAGTTAAGTCAACTATAAAGGCTTTTGAATCAGTCCAGATCTTTGTTGAAAGATTATTTCAGTTGTATGGTCTGCCGAGTGACATTGTTAATGATAGAGATCCTAAGTTTATAGGTCACTTTTGATCAACAGTATTCCATAAATTGGAAACTTTCTTGAGTTTAAGTTCTTTTGATCATCCTGAATCAGATGGCCAAACAGAAAGAACTAATTGTAGCTCACAAATTTTAGGTAGTAGCTAACGTCATCAGCTATCACGAAAGCTTTTTTAAAGACCTCCGCAAATGCATCCCAGGTTGTTGGCTTCATGGGTAAATCTTGCCACCGTGATGACGCTGTGCCGCATAAGAACAACACGACACTCTCAATGTTCTTCTCATCTGGAACTCCATGCAGGTTGAAGTAACTGGTCCACTTAACGAGCCAGACTTTGACGACTTCAGATTTTTTCTCCTATTCTATCCTGAATAAATCTCCAATTGAAAACCGAGATTGGGCGAAGATAACAATTTGACTTGGTTCAGAGAAACCTCCATTTGCTGTTCTCTCATTTGATTCTGATTGTTCATATCGTTGAGCACCATATTCAACTGCTTTAAAATCACCATATAAGATGGTGCAGCTGAATTTGTAGTTTCTTCAGCCATCTAGATTTATCTATTCTTCAAAATTACTAAATTTAGTTAATAACCAATTAACTATTAGTGAAGTATAGTTGCCCAATATCTGACTGAAATTGACTCAAGTGCAGTTTGGGGCTTTGCTATATGTACATGTTTCTTCATAATAGATTTAACTTTTGTTGTGCCATCTTTGAGAGCTTGTGAGGAGTGGCTATGGTAATTGTGTGATGTGATCTGCATACCACACTAGATTCTATCAGAACTTCAACTTGGTATCAGAGCGGTAGGGTGATGCATGTATGCACAATCCGGTGAAGCTATGGGATAGCATCTTTCACCAGGAGAAACAGCACTCAGAGTGTCTCAAGAGAGAGGACTCCATACAGGGTATTGGCAATCCGGATGGAATGAGACATCAAAGTTCTTTCGATTGGAGCTTCGGGGAAGATCAGAACGATTGTCGTAGGTGGATTCACAAAAAATCTTGCAGTCTCGATGGTTTCATGGAAACTATCGATGGTGGCTTCATAATTCATTGTGTGGACAACCATTTGGCACAATAGGGCTTGCATGGGTATGCAAAGAGCAGTGACAAAGAGCCATAGCAGTTTACAGGAGGCAATTGGGTGGAAAACGAAAGAAATTTGAAAAATTTTCAGTTTCGTGGGGTGTTGGCAGATTTTTCGGAAAATCAGCTAATTATAGTCAATACCGCACCAATTTCAGAGCTGTAAATTGACCAGAATGCCAGAGGTAGGACAACCTCAGTAGGGTAGGAGGCTGCAAGAAGAAGCTCAGTAAAAGATTGAGTATAGCCCAAGAAATCTCTTTTCTTGCTCAGCCAGGATTTTAAGGTGAAAAAGTGCAATTCTCTTTCAATACAGAAGGTTCTCTGGAGCTGTAAAAAAGTACAGCTGGGTGTCCTAGCATCACGAGGCATCATCCAGGAGACTGCGACTGGCCGTGGAGGGAGAAATAGTCTGATCAATCCATAGGTGGCAGCCATAGCTCATTTTGAAGAGAGCTCATGAAAGAAGGAAGAAAAGAGGAGAGGGCAGCGACGGACAGGTCGCGCGCATCCAATCGGACTGAGAGTGTAGTGGCTGGAGAGCATCGTCGTATGGAGGAGCAAGATTCAGCACGTCCAAATAGTCAAGATCGTTGGATTTGTATCCAACGCAATCGATGCTCACAAAGAAGAGCTCGGGGAGCAACATGGGCCATCAGATCTAGGGAGGCCAATGGATGCATTTGAAAGAGGCCTGAAGGACAATGAAGAAAAGAATTGGTCTTCTTTTCATTAAAAATTTTCAAATGGATATTCATTGAAGGGACCCAAAGTCCAGAGTGGACTCTTCTTCATTAAAAATCTTTGAAACAAAGAACCAATTCAAATTTGCAAGTCACCCTTTGGAAAGGGATAACTTTGGCTAGAGGGCACTTTTTTTGGCCATTTTTGGGCCAAAATAACCTTGAAACTGGTTGCTCAAAGCTAGGAGATAGAGTGATGTCATAGAGTAGGGAGAAAGGCGTTTCGGGGAGTTTTCATCACCATTTTATTGAGTAGAGTGCAAGTGACTTAGTGATGGGCTACATTCAACATTTGGGTACCGTAGGGCCAAATTCGGACAATTTTTGGTTGGTGAAACCTGCTAAAAGGCGGTACAATGAGGCATAATCACTTCTAAATCATTATTGTTTACTTCTGACAGGGTAACAGGGTGTTTGGAAGTGGTAAATGCAATATGGGGGCGAATGGTAGCGGAATTGTGTGGAGAAAGCAAGTTTTGGCGACAAAAGTGCAGTTTGGCGGCATGACTACTCATAATTGGCGACAATTTTGAGAGGGCAAACAATCGCAGGTGAGAGGTATACATGATATGCTAGTTACAGGTGGAAAATTCTTGTGATCAGATTCAACTCTTGGGGTTCGAACCAACCAACGTCAAGTGGCATTTTGGAGGAACGCTCTCACATGAATGGTCGGCAGTGGCATTGTCGAGTCAGGTGATAGCTGCATTGACACATGCATCTGTATCTTGGAAATTTCTCATTTGGAGGGAAATATGGGCTATCTTGGAGGTACGCACATTTTGGCGGGCACAGGCGATGGAGATGCGAGGTGGTGCCAGTTGGAAGCCATTGGCCAAGATAGCGAACTTACATTGGATGAGCTGTGTGTGGGACACATGGAGGATGAAGAACGGGTCGGTAATCACACTTTGGAAACTCTTGGTGAGTGGTAAGTGTGATGATTTTGTAGTTTTACAGTTGGTAAGTCAATTTTGATCAAGCCATTTTAGTTGTGGAGCAATGTATCAAGATTGTCATCGAGGAGATACACTTCAGCGGCCTATTGTAAGTCAAGTCAATTTGCCATATCAATATTGCATCAGGGATGCAAATTCCAGTGATACAGGGTGCAAATTGTTTGGTTTGGGCCATGGAAGATCTCACAAAGTTCACTTAGAGGGATATTGGCATGCATAGTTATGTGAGGGACTTGATGGTGGTACAGTAGGGGGCCAGTTTTGGACATTGGCATCGATGGGGAGACATCTACCATCACGGGCGTGGATAAGCTATCTATAGCTTTCATGCGTTTGGCTGTATTTGTAGGAGTCTAGGCTTGGCACAGGTGTTGGAATTTTCATGGTGCAGATTCTCAGGTGGTGAGATCAGGGATGAGCCTAGAGAAAGTCACTCAGAGCCATATACCTCAGTACGATCAGGGTCTTGGGATCTCATGAGCGGCAACTCAGGGACAGGCTTGCATTGGCATGGTGTCAGGCGACACATAACTAGGGAGAGGGGGATCGTGGGTGAGTTGTTTATCACGATAGTGGATCTAGTTTGCATTTGCTTTGGCTTGGACGCTATGATGGATGTGTTGGTGAGATAGGCTCCTTGCTGGGAGGCCTATATACTGGTCAAATCAAAGTTGGCAATGTCAAGCATGGGAAGTTGAGTCTGCATGAGATGCAGGAGAGGCAAATCATCATCAGTATCTCTGGGAGATGGGCGAGCTACTCAAGTATAGCCTATGGTGAGTTTTGCGTACATTCATTCATTGAGTCCTTGGTAGACTCTTGTGCTTGGAGCATGGAGAATGGATGGGGATCAGCTTTTAGGGCTTATTGGACAGGATGTCAGGGCAAAGCGGCTTGGAGCATAGCTTTGTTTGGGAGATACATCAGGGATGAGGCTTGGAGCGCTCATTAATTCAAGATGGTTGATTTTGGATGATGTATGGGGACATCTATGTAATATGCTTGGACATGAGGGCATCTTGGTTACAGGTGCAGGCCATGGTCGGGGACCAGTGGTGTAACAACGGATCTACAGGTGACAAGTGACAGGTGTTGGTACGACATGATACCATAGTTTGCGCAAGCAAGCCTGGTCATGTATTTGACATATTCATGTTGGTTTGCATGAATGGGTGCTTGCATGTTACCTTGTCACAAGAGTCTAGATCTAAGTCAGAGTTTTATGTGGTTGTGCATTTGCTACGTTTGAAACAAAGTAGTCATTTTATACTCATTGACTTGTCATTGTCTACTAGCTGTCTATCTGGTGAGGGTACAATCTAATGGTGGCAGTAAGATTTTCTCAGGTTGAGCCTTAGTCGTTCATTTATGTCAACTTTATAGGTTTGTACTTGTAAGTTCCTGATAGGATGTCAGCCTAGCTAGATAGAGGATGTAAGTCTCATGGTGGCAGTTGGATTTTCTCAATTTGAGCCATGTCGCTCATGTGGTCCACTTGTGTTCAAGTTGGATGGGGACGAGTTAGTTGGTCGAGAGTATGGTAGACTCTCTGTATGAGCATTGTGTTTGCATGATACTTTGTGAGTCAAACCTGGTCGTTTGTTGGTGTGCTTGAGTGTGAGTCAAGTATAGAGTAGCAGGACATGCATAACATCTTTTGGACACTCCAGACGTTGCTACAAATTATTGTTTTTCACTCTTATCACATTTGAGCTTAAGGGAGAGAGTTAGAAATTAGTTTTGATCAAATTCATTATGATACTGTAATAAATGTACAGTTAGTCAGTTTATTGTTTTCAGTAGTGATCAGGACGTGACCCACTATCGTTATATCAGTCGGGTGCTTGTCCCGTAATCGGCTACTTGGGTTAGCCGAGTAGCCACATGTAGGAAAATTAGCATGTACAGTGATTTTGAGTTCATTATGCTATACTCAGGGGCATGTCTTGGGTTTGTTAGTATATGTGGCCATATTGGGCCTAGCTCTAGTTTGGCAGGTGGTAGGCCAGTTTAGTGACACATGTTGAGCCCATGCAATTTGGGGCTTTGCTATATGTACAGTGTTTCTTCATAATAGACTTAACTTTTGTTGTGCCATCTTTGAGAGCTTGTGAGGAGTGGTTATGGTAATTGTGTGATGTGATCTGCATATGGCACTAGATTCTATCGGAATTTCAACTTCAAGCACAAGTGAGTAGTTGGGCTAGTTTGGCCTCCTTATATAGAGCCTAGAACCACCTGTGCACATAGACATGCAAGGTCCTAACTCCCCTATACATAGCTTAATCTAGAATAGAGTCTCTATGCATGGATCCTTTATTCATAAAATTGCTATTGATAACTCTACACATGCATAACCTGTCCCAAACCTTGTACTAACTCCATTTAGTGTGTACTGGGCCTCACAAGGATATTAGTTACTTTTGGGTCACATCTAGTATGATATGGCATAATTAATAGCTTGTTTCACTAGAGTACCGTGTATCCAAGACTAGGAGTATACTGAATCCTATGTACTGGTGATGGACATAACAGTCTGCATACAGTAACATGACTGAACATTGACGTAGTCTGCATTGGATTCGGCAAAGAAAATACTCCATTTTGAGTTGTACCATGATTATGGTCGATATTCGATAGTCGAATGTTCTTTGATAGTCGATAGTCGATAGTCGAGTCGATACTCAAAGAGTCATTTGACTTGACATCAAAGAGTCATTTAGCTTGAATGTCCTTCAATAGTCAATACTCAAAGAGTCATTTGACTTGAACTCAAATATTGAGTGTCGGGGTTGAATCGTGTCGACCAAGTTGCTTTGTCTCGAATATCTGTGTATTTCTACAAATTGTTCGAATATGCATGTGAAATTGTAGATTGTCACAAATAACAGTTCATTTATGGAGGCTGTTATAACAAGTGAGTTGTACAATGGACAGAAGTTCTTAGAAGATAAACTTAGGTGAGTAGGAACAAGATTAAACTCCAACAATAAGTGCTTGGCCCATGAGGCTGGGGAGTCGTTCATATCCATTTATGGACACAAAATCACTTCTAGAATTTTTTATTTAAAGAACCATATTATTCAAAGCTAAAAGAGAAGTGAGGAGAGTGCACATAGCTATGTGTTGAGGTTGAAGGATCTTACCTTGCATCAATGATGGTTTAAAGGAGAGTGAGTTTGTTCAAATAGTGTTGAATATATTAGGGAAAAAACACTCTAATATGGTCCAATATCATGCCATACAAACAAAATTATCTTCCATGGATACTTTGCAAAGTGTACTAGCTGTCAAGGAATCAAGACTAGATAACATGAGAGCTAGGTTTGGTGATCTGACTTTGCATGATTGGGGTGACAATAGGGATGCTTTACAAGTAAAAAAGAAAATTCAAAGAAAAGGGTGCAACAAGGAAGAAGGAAGCAACTAGTGATGATCACGCATCATCATCTACAACCAATCACCAAGGCGAAGACAACAAGTTCAAAGACAGGTCAAAGTTAAAATGTTACTATTGTGGCAAGAAGACGCATGTTTTCTGAAAATGCTTGAAGATAACAAGGAGGAGGATAATGAACACGAGAAGTACTCCCTCATGATGTCCTCATGTTTATCTTAAAGTTTCAAGGTTGAAGACTCTTGGTGGATATATAGTGATGCTTCTTCACATATGACACCACGGAAGGAATATTCTCTATCATTTTTCTAATTGTTGCTACAAAAAAATTCATTCTTTAGATCATGATTGGTCTTGTAAGGTAGAAGGTATTAGATCTATCCCAATGTACCTTGGTTCTTCCAAAAATATTAAGCTTGATGGAGTGCTTCATCTACCTAATATTACTAGCTTGGGCTTACTAAGTGTAGCCAATTTTTGGACAAACAATTTCTTATGGAGTTTGATAGCAAGAAGACATGTTTGATAAAGAAAATTGGAGTCTATCTTATTGCAAGTGGTACAAGATTTGGAAAGAGTAATGCAAGTGTTCATAGTAACTCTTGTGGTATGATGTGTGAGATCAAGATTTGGAAAGCATAAATGCAAGTGTTCATAGTAGCTCTTGTGGTTTGATGGTTGAGATCAAGACAACACGACAAGAGCTTTGGCACAAGAGGTTGGGCCATCCCAAGTATACTTAAATGGAGAGAATGAGCAAATAAGGCTTATTGCTTGGCATTCCAAAAAACTTGGTAGGTTAGCATAATATTTTTCATGCATGTGCTTTGGAAAAAGCACACAAACTCTCCTTTCCAAAATCCACCATCAACTTTATCACATCTTGCAACTCATCCATTCGGATGTCCACTTTTCAAGCACCAAAAGTAATGGAGGGGCAACAATGTTTTTGTCATTTATGGATGACTGTAGCGGATATGCATGGATCTATTTTCTTTCATCTAAAACTCATGCGTTTAATACATTTATCAAGTTCAAGTCCTTTTTGGAAAAGCAATCTGGTACTAGCATTAAACCACTAAGTCTGAATGGAGGGGGGGGGGGGGGATACATTTCTATTAGTTTTAAAGCGTTTCTCATGTTTGTGCTATTAAGAAAGAGTCTTCATGTGCCTATATCCCACAACAAGATGGGGTAGTCAA
Source organism: Diphasiastrum complanatum (assembly GCA_029204225.1). Classification (NCBI taxonomy): domain Eukaryota; kingdom Viridiplantae; phylum Streptophyta; class Lycopodiopsida; order Lycopodiales; family Lycopodiaceae; genus Diphasiastrum; species Diphasiastrum complanatum. The sequence continues at coordinate 10,333,012 of CM055111.1, read as the reverse complement.
GAGAAGAAATAGAACACTTTGGAGTGCTAAAGCCATGAGATTAGATGCTTGTTTGCCTATATCCTTATGGGGAGGAGCTATTTAATGCACAAATTATGTGGTTAGATGTACTAGGATTGCAAGTATTGCTATTGAAGGGAAAACATCTTTGGTGTCAAACGATGTGTCAAGAAGCTAAGAGTATTTGGCTCAAAGGCTTTCATTCACATTCCTTTGGAAACTAGAATTAAAGAGGACTCCTCATCCATAAAAGGAATTATTGTTGGGTATGGAATTAGAGCTTATAAGGGCTATAATTGAGGATCAAATGATTCATTGAGTAGATATAAGCTGTGTTTCTATACTTTTGGCTTTGCTTAAAGTTCAAGTGGAGAGTGGTTGTGTTTCATTAAGATCCAAAGAAGGTCATTGTTGGATTTTTGCTTTGGCAATTTGTAGTAAAATCTCCTCTGCATTGATCTTGTTTGGGAATTAAAAGCTTTTCATTTCTTTGTTTTTTAAAAGAAAACATACATTGTCTTTTAACATTGATACATAAAGTAAATGCTCATAGTTACCTGACGAGAAAGTGAAGATCTGTAAAAGGTCATGTGAGCAGCACAAGGTATTATGTACACACTGAATGTGACGAGTAATGATCCAACTGCTGAATTTATGGGCCCAAAGAATGGAAGCATCAAAGACATGAACCATATAAAAACAGCAACTGGTATCCTTGCCATTGCACGAAGAAAGAAGTGTTTTGAGTGATGCACACCAAGGGCTTTCTCGCACATCAAGTGTATAGGCAGGCAGAGTAAACCAAACTCTATAAACTGCATCAAAGCCATGATACGATCGATATAGATCAATTAAATCACTAATTGTTATGCATTATGGAACTTGAACAATATGGTGTTCTTTTTTTTTTTTTTTGGGAAAAAATGATTCACATGACTTAGCCTTGAATCTAGTTGTAAATACTATCTTGCTTACAAAACTTATCTCATTACTTCACCATCAAATAGTCAAATTTGTATTCTTTTTAACTCTAGATGTAAAATGCAACTACAGACTAAAAGTATGACTAGTCAAAGTCGATATTCAATATTTTGTTTTTGTTTTCTTTTTTTGAGCCATTTATTATTATTTCCAACCATGTTCAAGCACTAGACAAACATAGTTTAAATATTATGTGGCCATATTGGTACATAGCAACTTACCTAGATTTTCAATGGCATGTTGTTAGGGGATGGATTTCTAGATGTGAGATATCAACAAAGTTGTGGCATGTGTCATGATGCACAACTACCATGTGTTGAGTATATGGGCTTGGCTTATGTATGGGTAAATGATTGCTAATACTATGTAGAGAGGTAATAACTATAGTTCAGTCCATTCATCAATCTACTTAGGAGAGGTGGATGGTGTGCACATGCTATACATGTCATGATGGTACTTTTGTGAGATGCTTGCAATTGTGATGGATGAGAGATGGGTGCTAGTGGCATGGGACATCAACGTCACCCAAATCTTGATTGTAGCTCATGGGCATGTTTGTATGATAGCTCCAATGGCTCAAAGGTGAGCTTGAATGGATTCTAAGATTGGGTGTTATGTTGATAACAAACTTGGTGGTTGTAAAAGTTGACCATGAGTGCATATCTCAATAAACACTATTGAAGCTAGGGCATTTCTTGAATGTTGAAGGCCTGCAAATATGTGATATGTGAGGTTTTTGAGAGCCTGTATGTATAGTAGTTGATAGTCTATCCCATAATTGAATAGTCAACTTGAGATATATATTATGGTCATATACTTTGTTGGTATATTGAAGCTAGCGGGTTCCTTGAATGTTGAGGTTGCCATTTTTTGAAGTTAGTTCGATGCATATACATGATATGTGGAGACATGAGGCTTCTGAAGAGCCTATATGGTGTAATAATTGACAATTCTCCCAAAAGTGAATAGTCAACTAGAGGTATATCCTACGGTCGTATACTTTTTTGGTACATGTCAATGGTATGATTAATGATACCTTCATTTAGGGAATTCTTATAGGAATCACAATTTATAATTTGTCAAAACTTGAATAGATAAATGTGAAAGTGTTTCTATAATAATGAGATTGTCATGTAGTCAATTAAGGTTATGAGATGAAACTTGAGTCAATTAAAGAGTCCATGTGAAATGCTCCTTATATTATCCCATATGCCAATAGTCTATTGAGGAAGCATGATGAGGGTGTTTCTAGAACTATGAGATTGTCATGTAGTTAATTAGGGTTAGGGTTCCCGAACATGAGAGCTGACTTGGATCTTCTAAAAAGCCCATTAAAATGTGTGTTATTTTATCCCTTAAGTGAATAGTCAATCGAGAAGCCTGGTAGAGGTGTTTCTAGAATATTGATGAGGTTATCATATAGTCTGTTGGGGTTAGGGTTCCAAAATTGACATGAAACTTGGATCTTCTAAGGAGCTCATGTGGCATGTTCCTTATGTCAATTGAGAAAGCATGGCATGGGTGTTTCTAGATTATCCGTAAGAATGTTATGTAGTCAATTACCTTTATGATTCCCAAACATGAGAAGAAACTTGGATCTTCTAAAGAGATCATGCTACAATGTTTTTTTATTCTATCCCATATGTGAGACTATTGAGAAAGAAGAGTAGGTGTGTTCTTAGACCACTGATGAGGTTGTCAAGTAGTCAATTAGGATCCCCAAGCATGAGAATAAATAAGAGGCCATGAGATACGCCCCTTATTTTATCCCATATTGGATAGTTAGTTAAAAAAGGATGGTAGGGGTTACTAGAATATTGATGAGCATCGTCCAGTAGTCAATTAGAATTAGGGTTCCCAAACACAAGAGAAGCTTGAATCTTCTAAAGAGCCCATGTGACATGTTCCTTACAGCATCCCATAAGTCGCAAGTTAATTGAGAAACACATGTGCCATGCTTTCTAGAGTACATATGAGGTTGTCATGTAGTTAATGTTGTTTAGGGTTCCCAAACATGAAAAAAAAAACTTGGATCTTCTAAAGAGCCCATGTTAGTCCATCACGGTGGGGTGTATGGGTAGAGTTGTTGACTATCATCAAAAAGGTGCAAAGCTCGAATCCCGACCGCTATGTAGTGACATCTAAGGAACTTACCTTCTTAAATAGCTTGGCCATGTTGTATATATGTTGTGTATAACAACCACTAGTTGCTTAATAATGTATGCAAAATAATAATAAAAAGAGCCGACGTTATGCATTTTTTCTTTTATCCCATAAGTGAATGGCTTTTGAATAGACAAGCGAGAACTTTCTAAAATATTGGTATTAAGGATGTAATTTATTCAATTAGGGTTTCACTTCCCAAACATGAGAGGAAACTTGGATCTTCTAAAGATCCCTTGCGAAATGTTGCTTATTTTATCAGAGAAGTGAATAGTCACGTGAGAATGTGGTCTAGGGTTCTCAAACATATGAAGAAACTTGCTCTTCTTGAAGAGCCCATGTTACATGTTCCTTATTTTATCCCATAAGTGAATAATTGATTGACAAAGCATGCTATTATTCTTAGCTGGTCCAACATCCATAGATCTTATATATGATTTGTATACCTAATGGTTTAGGAACCTATGGTAAGAAAATTAGGGTTAAGCTCAAAAGAAAGCCTCATGGATAAAGAAAGAGGATTGGGAAGGAAAAGTTGAGAGAGAGAGAGAGAGAGACCCACCTGGTGAATGAGCATGAGAACAACAGCAGCATCTCTGAATTTTGTTCTGGGCAGCGCTCCAAATGCATTAGACGTATGCAGCAACACATCTCCAAATGCCCAGTATACTGCTGATGCAGATGGAATTGTCAGTGAGAATATATACAGCACCGTGTATAAATATGTTACTTTGAATTTTCTGGGCCTCCACATTGCATCCATGATCTCCCTGCCAACACGGACACAGACCTTCAATCCACATCTGCTCATCTCTTCTTCAAGTGCATTGGTTTATTCATCTACAGCTGGGTTTTACTATGTAGCTAATTTCCCATTTGCCTCATCTCTTCCTGAATTGCAAACATATTACCTTGGGACAATCTGATTTTATAGGCTGTCTGATTCAGCTATGGAAGATTATTCTGTAGCTTTCTGAGAAAGTTTTGGATTTGGGTTTACATACACAGTTACAGAATGCCCACCAAATGTGAACAGCAGATTTGTGGCGCCGGTGAAATATAGAACCAGATTCTTGGCTCCTGAATGCTTCACGTTGGGGATCTGTCAAGCAGCAATTCCGGCACATCAATTCGCCAAGACATCTATTTTTAGGTGTGGTTGCAAAAAAGCTTTAGCTCTTCTTAGATCTAAGATGTTGTAAGGCAACTCAATCAGGAAAATTTGGAGCATCTATGTTAATTCGCGGCTTGTGTTCAACCTGGCCATGAGTAGCTGCGGCGATGGTAAGATACCAGGCCGTGTAGGTTGTCATTAGAATTCCTGCTAGCGACCACATCCGGTAGTTGTAAGCAGTGGGGATGAAAATGCTCAACATGAATATCGATCCAATTATGAGCGTCCAAGTGCGCTTCGTGATGCTATCATTGATGTAATAGACAGTGCTGTTCAGAAAAGATCAGAGACAGTGATCAGACACCTCTGGTTGAAAAAGTAAAAGTCGTGCAGATTCTCTTGGCTTGGCTATTTAGGGATGGCAGGCGTTCCTGTGCTCACCTTCCACAAGCGATCAGTTGTATAACTGAAAGGCAGAGGAGGTATGTCGTATTGAAAACCAGTGCTGCTACCTTCCACCCTGGCCCTAGCAGTCCACCCAACACCTCGTACCACTGATTGCAAGCAAAAATAAGAGAAGCTGTATTCTGTTTTGATAGTGAACCATTACTACGCAGTATAATTGAAGAGCAAGAAAACTATGCCAGTTATTATATTACCTGGATTGTGTGATTTTTAGATATAGCATTTTGTTTTTCTTTCATGAATCTGTAGTCTGCATACAGGCAGGTGATGATATAGCACGTCCAGCAGCCAACAAATCCATAAAATATCTGGAATGCTATTCCGGATGCGAAACCCAGTTGTGAAAAAGAATACGGCAACGTGAGTAGGACCTGTGCAACCTGTAACTATTCGGATTAACCGTTTCAGTTTCATGAGAGTATATCATGATCATCATCTTAGGATGCCAAATTCAGCTTATATATCATAATATTATACACTCAAAGCAAACTATGAAGACGTAGAAAGCTAATTGAAGATTACTCAAGGACAGCAGATCAATCCAAGCTAAAGTGAGATGTTGTAGGCGAAAGAGAAATAAAAGAACCTGAACAGATGAAGCTGTAAGCCATGCATCAAACGAAGAGCCACCTTCCCATACAATAACAGAAAACGCATTCCTCCACGAACCCAAAACTTCCTCTCGGATGTCTGTTCCTGATTTACTCTCACGACGGACCGTATTTATCTGCACAATCTCCTGCTCTACTGACAAATTATCTACCCACTCAAACTGTTGAGCTCCGCGCTCTTTCCCAAACAAAATTGCATCTCCTAACTGGGGGGCAGCCATCTCAGCTGCAGCTCTACCGCTTCCAGTGCTGTTCCTGCTGATTTTTCTCCCTTATTTTTCTGTTTTTCGGTGCAGATCCAAACACTAAAATTCATTCTCGCTGATTAATCAGTCTCATCGATCTACTGTCAACGATCAATGCAATTTCTGAAACTTTGCCATCTAGGAAGCACTGACAATGTCTATCAGTTAGTCTTGTTGCCAATGCAGACTCAATCGTCACTTGTATTCTTCAGCTGCCACTAAAAACTCAACTGTACAGAAAAGCACAACCTACAGCAGGCAAGCTTCGATCCTGTTTCTAAAGAAAGCAAACTCTAGAGCAGGAAAGCTTCGATCCTGTTTCTAAAGAAAGCAAATTCTACAGCAGGCAAGCTTCGAATCTGTTTCTACAGAAGATCTCTCTCTCTCTCTCTCTCTCTCTCTCTCTCTCTCTCTCTCTCTCTCTCTCACTCACTCACTCACACACACACACACACACACACACACACACACACACACACAGAGGATAGAAGACGAAGTCTCCCTCTTTTCTTTCTTTCTCATTATCCATTGTTTGTTTTCATGTTTTTGTGAGTCAATTATGAATTTCATTGGATCATCATGTAATAGATTATCAACTTGGTGGGCAAGGAGGACCTCATTCAATCTAGGACACCCTTTTGAGACTTGACTCATGTGATGTGTACCTTTCTCATGGCCCCACCCACCATTGTTAAAAAACCTTTTTTGGGTTATTATCAAAAAACCCACATGAAGCTTTTCGGTTTTATAAAACCCTTTTTGGGTTATTCTCAAAAAACCCACATGAAGCTTCTCAGTTTTTTAAGGAATGAGACTCATTAAAGGTTTTATATGCCTATGTAAAAAACCATCAATTTTCATGATGCCACATCTTGAGAAAAGATGCTCGCTTCATTCCTATACTTTGATGGCTTCCCCAAACACCTAAATGATAATACTAGGTCTCTCTCTAGCTCTCTCTCTCTCTCTCTCTCTCTCTCTCTCTCTCTCTCTCTCTCTCTCTCTCACACACACACACACACACACACACACACAGCATAGAAGACGAAGTCTCCCTCTTTTCTTTCTTTCTCATTATCCATTGTTTGTTTTTATGTTTTTGTGAGTCAATTATGAATTTCATTGAATCATCATGTAATAGATTATCAACTTGGTGGGCAAGGAGGACCTCATTCAATCTAGGACACCCTTTTGAGACTTGACTCATGTGATGTGTACCTTTCTCATGGCCCCACCCACCATTGTTAAAAAACCTTTTTTGGGTTATTATCAAAAAACCCACATGAAGCTTTTCGGTTTTATAAAACCTTTTTTGGGTTATCCTCAAAAAACCCACATGAAGCTTCTCAGTTTTTTAAGAAATGAGACTCATTAAAGGTTTTATATGCCTATGTAGAAAACCATCAGTTTTCATGATGCCACATCTTGAGAAAAGATGCTCGCTTCATTCCTATACTTTGATGGCTTCCCCAAACACCTAAATGATAATACTAGGTTTGTTCTTACTTTGTCTCTGTTGGCTGATTCTGACGAATCCCCAAGATACTCGGACAGAGCAACTCAAGAGCACCTCTCACCTTAGACCGAGGAGGTCTCTGAGAAGACGAGACTAACGAGACTGAGAGCCGAGAAATGCTAGTTAGGAATGGCAAGCAAGAACTCTGTAAGCCTCGTGGTGAATCCTAGAAGATGGAATGACTATGTAGGAACTAGTATTTCTAGGCAAATGTTATAAATGCAAGTAGACCCCTCTTAAAGAAAGTAGAGTGAGCCACCTTTTGATGGTGACCACTAGTGGAGAGCATTATTCCACTTGTAATTTGTGAAATGTGGAAATTCCACTATGATGCCACCTAAGAAGGTCTCTTGCTTATTTAAGAGACTCCCTCTTTGTGTAGAGGAGCTTTTTGTGGATTGTATCAACTCCATGCTGAAATGAGAAGAGACTTCACAAGTTTGGTGCAAAAAAAAAAAAAAATTCAAAAACACCAGTACCCAATGGACCAAAACAAAGAGACCCTGAAATCCCAGACGATTATCCATATGAGATCAGGTCCCCTACAGCTGAACAAATCAGACGTCATAGATTCTACCGAATGCGGTCCTAACCCTACGAGCCATCCACAAACCCATTCGAAGGACAAGAACATGATAGAGCCGAGTCTTCACGATCCAAAACCCATGTTCATGGTTTTGAAACATCCCATGCCAGAACCAACATTAATGGAGTTTCTGCTACCCACCATGCTCATCTTGAGAGACGTACACCCAAGCTAGATCTACCAAAGTTTGACGGTAGTTCGGACCCTCAAAAATTTTTGCAAATCTTTGAGAATGCATGTGATGTATATGGCGAAACATCTCCCGATGCTATAGTCCAACTGTTTTCAATGAACATGATCGCTAAAGCACGTGATTGGTTTTTCAACCTTGATCGTGAAGATAAAACAGATTGGTCAATTCTAAAAGATCATTTGTCAAGCGTTTTAAACCCTTTCGTTTGATAGAGAGCCCTTTTGTCAAATTGAGTAGCATCAATATGGCAAAGGATGAGCGCGTACAAGACTATATCGAGTGTTTCAAACGCCTCAAAAGTCAAGTACAAGAACAGTCCTCCAAACAGATGCTCATCATCTGGTTTTTAGTCGGCCTTCCAAGATGGATTATATGCGAGCTTAAATCCAATGATGAATATATGAGCCTCAAATTAGCTATGTCTGATTCCATCAAGGAAGAAGATGAAGGATCAGATGTTGATGAATCCAGGGAAAGACGAGCACCACTTGCTCCTCTCCATGAGTCGAAGCCGATTGAGGATACCCGAGATCAGCTTTGGAAATCCTAGTTGGAGTTGTTTAATAAGCAACACCAACTACATATGGAGAAACTCACCAATGAGTTTCAAGCTACCCTAAGTCTATCCAAAGCAGTATGCCTGGTCAGTCAAACCTTGCACAGGTACCTTATAGACGAAAAACAGTATGGTGCCCACACTGTCGGGCTACGCATCCTGCTGATGCTTGTCCTTCATATCGACCTATCCAAGCACATACAGTTCAACAATATGAAGAACATCCATCACAGTCTGGAAATGCCTTGCCTTATCATATATATCCATCTGAAAGTCCAGACCCATTAGCCATACAAGATGGCTATGCCGTTATACAAGGGCCATTGCACACCAGATGTTTCATTTGTGGTGAAACTGGCCACTTCATGGTTGATTGTCCAGTTAAGACCCAGTACCATGCTGAGTGTCCCGACTGTATCAGAAAACACAGTTTCAAACACTGTCCAAAGCAACCAACTAAGATCCTACCTACCCGTCACATTAGTTATGAATCACATTAGGATCTTCCCGACAACCACATAAGCACCATAGCAACCAACAGTTAAACCTGCTGCTCAATTGAGAATTTTCTAGCAAACTTCTACACTACCGCACAATACACCAGCTCCATCATTCACAAAGACAATATGAAATGAGTCCTTGTCGAAAGAAAGTGAAACCGATATTCCGTCATCTGCTACAATGTCCAACCAAGAGCAACCTCCATAGGGAATTGACAGTTTTTCTCCCCTTCTACAATCTCAAATCTATTTGTCTTTACACATGCTGATCAGATTTCTAATGTGACAATCCACAATAAAACTACAATTCGAAAATCCAATTAGAGATTTGGTCTCTTACTCAGAGAGGTCCTCAGGACATGGTACCTCAATCATCACTGCTTCTCAAGCTATATCTTACAGCATCTACTATCAACGATGGTAGATTCAAGTGTCGCTACCTGCCTTGTTTTTGGACAAGGGCTTTTGAGAGTTTTTCATTACTCTACAAGATCAATGCAACATGAAATTGTCCAGGTGAATTATGCACGTTGATGAATGACTTTTTGTTTGACAAGTGCTCTATGGCCTTCACTCTCTATAACATTGGTATCTCTCTTGTTTATTTTTTGTCATTGTTTAATTTTGGTAATTTCTTCTAAATGCATATTTTTTTAGATTTGTTTTTAGTTTATCAAAGATAGCCATTGCACAGGAGACATCATGTAGCGTATCTCAAGAATAGCTTGTCATTCATCTATCAATTTTCTAGTCACCTTATACAGAGTTTTGGATTTTTGTGCATCCACCAAATCTGCACAGTCCATGTCACGTCCGAGTTGATTCCTGCATCTAATTGCCATATTCATCTCCGAGTCAATTACAACAAGATCGAAACAAATTTAGTTAAAATTTGTTCAATATTTAGTCCAGTCGCATGTTCAACGAGTTTCAACTACGTGTTCCACACGCCGATCCAATCCTGAGCATGAACAGTTACTAGCAACAACATCCCCACCAACAGATTTTGGAGGGGGAGAGAGTGGATCTGCTTGGATCCACTGGAGCAATTACGCTGCCAGCAACAACACCAGCAAGATCGACAACAAAGGTCACAAATCCAAAGTTGACAACGACAAGGCTAAGAAGATAGATGGGCAGTCCAAAGCGACTCGATCAGAAGAAGTATCCCAGTCACGACGAAGATCCTTCAAAAAAAGAAAACACAAGCATTGGGAAATCAGTCTCCTTCTTCAACCGACCTCTTGCCATACTTCTGCGCCCATTCTCATGCCTATCGCCCACACCATCTACCGTTGTCACTACCACCCTTCCCTCCATCTATTTGTTTATCATCAGTTTACTGTTCTTATGAGAAATCCCTAGTTTTTATAGTCCTACCGAAGCAGTTGAAAGATCATTGCAAATGTCTTGCCGAGACCAATTGCCACCTACAATGGTTGATCAGCCAAAAGAAGACCTGCAAGAACAGGCGAAGTAGCTAGAAGACATCAGAAATTAAGCAAAGAAGCTGAGGAGGAAAGGACAAAACTTAAGCAACAGATGAGCCAGATTAATCTTGATCAAAAGAAACTCTTTGGAGCAATGATAGTTGAATATTATCCTACAAAGCCCAAAGAGATCCAAAAGTAACGGATCAAAAGAAAGAGCTGCAGAAAAGAAAGATGAAGACAACTGTGAACCTACAAAATAAAGCAAGCTCCTCACCCAGCAAGTGGTGGTCAAAGCTTGACATTGCAAGGGTCCAAGGCTGCAACTGTAGAACTATCAGTTCCTTCATCCTTTCACCAAGTCTTCATCACGTTTTCTTATTGTTACCAAACCGTCCATCCAAAACTATTCCTACCACCAATTTTTGATGAATCCATCCCCTTGAGACTGATAATCAAACTTTGTGCAACCTGTAGATCAAAGGTTTTCCTTGAGACTGGAACTTCAACTGAGAGAAGAACCACGGAAACACCCAGAGGCAAATGGAGGATACAGACCTCCCAGAAGATAGAATCTGCCAAGAAACCAAAGATGAAACCGTCAATGGCAGATACAAGTGACAAAACAAAGAGACACATGGAAAGTACTCAAGCGTGCAAGTTGTGAAGCTGCTGAGAGCTCTCCAATTTTGAGAATGTCAACCAATTGCAGCAATAAGACATTTTGGTTAAACTGCGGCAATTCGTGAAAAACAGTTTTTGTGATAAAGACTGGCGACAATAAGCACTTGGTATTATGTAAGCAAATGAGGATCTACGCTTTTCCAAGTGACGATCGAAGATGCCAATACAAAGCGGAGCGACATCGTCCAATATGAGTTACAGTGGGTCCTGCAACACATTAGGGGTGAGATAATGTTGGCTGATTCTGACGGATCCCCAAGATACTCGGACAGAGCAACTCAAGAGTAGATACAATGCAAAAAGCTCCTCTACACAAAGAGGGAGTCACTTAAATAAGCAAGAGAGCTTCTTAGGTGGCATCCTAGTGGAATTACTCCACAAGTGGAATAATGCTCTCCACTAGTGGTCACCATCAAAAGGTGGCTCACTCTACTTTTTTTAAGAGGGGTCTACTTGCATTTATTACATTTGCCTAAAAATACTAGTTCCTACATGGTCATTCCATCTTCCGGGATTCACCACGAGGCTTACACAGTTCTTGCTTGCCATTCCTAACTAGCATTTCTCGGCTCTCATACTCGGCTCTCAATCTTCGTTTGTCTCGTCTTCTCAGAGACCTCTTCGGTCTAAGGTGAGAGGTAAGAAGATTTCCCATGAGTTTGATGCTACACTAAGCTCCTTGATCATGATGTTTTCTTGAGTGATGCCCCTATGATCATGCCCTTCCATTCATATTGTGTGTGGTTGTGGATTTAGAGTGGATTAGTTTTCTTGCTTTCCTAGTTGTGGATTAGATTTCATGTTTTCTTGTGTATTAATGTAGGAGCCAGCATTCAAGTAAACTAAATAGGCTAGAAATGTGGCATAAATCTTGCGTATTCTCTAACATTCTAGTTCTTGATGTTTTTGGGATGTCCAAGAATCAAAAGACTGGTTGGTTTCTTGATTCTTGGACTTCTAACATGTTGTAGATTAGTTTTTGTTTCTTGTTTTGTCAATTTATGCAAGTAAAGTAATAGTGTAGGATCTGATTTTAGTTCATTTTGCAGCAAAGTAGAAGTAGGAATCCATCGTTGTTCAACTGAGCAGTAACGTAGATCATTTGTTGAACGCATTGGCTTGCATTTTGATTGATTATGCACGTGCATTCAGTTCAAGAGTGACCCATCCCCGGATGTCCTCTGACAGGCAGGACATAATAATACAACAAGAACTCGTCCCTTCTGCCTGATTTTGGGCTTGAAACAAGAAAGAACACTAAGCAAGAGCCCACCATCTCTGCTGATAGGCAGAAGAAGTAAGAAAAAGAACTTTTACAAAACCAACAGATCCTCTGGAGCAGGGGATCTGTCAACAGTCTCCATAGTTGTAACTTGTCATGAAGATTCTCTCTCAAACATGTGAGTTTGAGTTTAAATAAAAGTGTGTTTTTCTTTCTACTTTTAGATTGCAAAACTTTCAATTCCTTTTAAAGTGCACAACAAAGCTACCCCAAAGGGATCATTAGGATCACCTTGTTTTGATATTGAATGCCATATGTGCTCTTCGATGGAATCTAACTCCAAACCTCAAGGTGAGGTATTGGACCCAAAGAGAGGAAAGGCTATGCATTGGACCAATTTCATTACCTTCTCATCAAAGCTTTTATACATGCAACACTCACTACCATGTGAGGGAATGCCCTCATTCAAGTGTCGCGGGTGTTTGAAAGATGCAATCAGGTAGCTCTCAAGCACTTGGATGAGGGTGGACCACAACGTGGAGTGGAGTGCGAGTTGACTGTCATGGACATCCCATGTGGTGAAATAAACCAACCCCCCTCCCCCCCTTTTGCTTTAAGTGGAATACGAGTAAGGATGGCATTGACATTGTGTCGAGTGATGAATCATGAGTTGATGTAGTGTGTCAAAAGATGTGAATGGAACAATGATCAAATTTTTGGATTCAAAGGGGCTCAAGTTCCAAATATTTCACCATGATGATATCTTATGGTCACCTTACATCAATGCCAAGACCACCTTTTCCATCATACAAATGAAATGGATGACAACATTAAAAAATGATGTCACTATGCACCAAATGGTAGCTCTAGGGAAGTAAATAGGAAACTAGTGCTATCATTTTCGAACTTATAATATTCCTACCTCGGAATGTCCCATTATCACATAAACACAACAACCTTGGTCTACTTCCATGGAGCTATTTTGGTGTAAAACATGAGGTCTACTTCCATGGAGCTATTTTGGAACCCTCTTATCGTCGGCACCAATTGGTTATAAAAGCCAATGAGATAAGAGAAGTGAGACACGATGTTGGAAGGCCTCAATGTGAGTTGTATCCATACACACGTTCAACCTTTACATGATCTATTGACATTTATCATCTAGTTGTTATGAATTTTGGTCACTAGCCACATGCACACACACAGAGGCCAACCGCATGCATACATAATTAGAGGTATATAGTAGTATATGTTAAAATAGCTACATATTACTTGCTACATAGTCGCAATGAATATTTCACATTGTCACTGCCAATAAATAAAAAAGTACATCTAATAAATGTTCCTTTTTTTCTCACAAAATAGGCCTAGTGCCTATTGTATTGGATGAACCATCAAAAAACATGTTAAGGGATATAAGGGCTTCGGTAAGATCAAGCTTGTAGTGGAAAAAGGATGATCTTTAGCAATACCAAGGGATGCGATGACAAAAGCATAATCCATGTAGGCAATGGACAAATGGAGATGCTCAATGAGAAAGTTATCAAGCAGACAAGTTTTCCTCTTGAAGCAAGAGGACCTCCACAACAAGGTAAAAAAGTGACAAATAGAAATTTCTTACAAATGGACCTCAACATTACAAACACAAATTCTCATAATGTAAACATAGACTCTAGTTGGCCATCTACCCAGGCACAACATCCCATGGAACAACATTGCTTGTAGGACATTGCTTATAGGACCATTTTTTGGTTGAGAGCTTTAATTTAAAAATCCGACAGAGTTTAAGTTTTTCAGAATTCGTCGGATGTGCATGTTGAAAACCCCACTTCTTGTTGTTGAGTGTGACATACAACAAGAATGTAAGAATATTACTATTTGAAAGTTCTTACAAAATGGAAGATACAAAGGTGGAAAAAAAATCCCTAGTATTGATGTAAAGGAATGTGATGGTTGGTCCATCAAAAACAATGATGAGCAACCTAGCGTTGTGGAGCTGCCAATTATTGAAGAAGAATAACATGAGAAAGACTAACACATAGCAGACCGCTCTTTGTTTGCTATTGAGAGTGAAGTCATACTTGATTGGTACAATACTTCAAGACAATATTCATCTACTTATGGTACCCTATGGATCATCTAAGGAAAAGATGAAGAAGTTGAGAATACAAGCATTTGAGTATAGAAATTTCAAACCCAAAATTTTAGATCTAGGCCAAAAATAATTGGACCACCAACAAGTGTTAGACGAGTCACTCACTAGCTTGCTAGTTTGATCAAAACACTAACCAAATACACATAGAATCAAATTGAAACTCATAACATACTTAGATATGAATGTAAGCCTCTGTAAATAGGTCATACAACAACAAAATAGCATTTATTTCATTCACAATATGCACATCAATCAAGCTTACAACACGAACTCTACACACATGTCAAAGAGAGCCAAAAATGAATAATAATATTTCACCAATACTTCTCCAACCCACAAATGAGCATTGGCTAATCCTTTTCCAACATAGGACCTACTTTCTATCTGAGAGTGATGACTCTCTCTCCTCTTTCTAGGTGTCTAATACTTAACATTAAAAATGTCTATATGACCAATTTACTTGATCTAAATGACATTTGTACTGAAGTTTGACAGTTCTTCAACTTGTTCAAATAATAAAATAATTTTAATCCATCACACACTTGTAGAAGGTCTAACCCAAACTATGTACAAATTGGGCCTCAAAATGACCCAAAAAAGTCAAGAAATAGTTGACAATTTTTCACACTCCCTCTTCAACCTTGCATTTTCAACAAATCTAAAAGACATGCCAAGATCTTATCTATGCCTAATATACAAGTCCTATCCCAGAGCCTTAGGGTCAATACCCTAGAAGTGGACTTTTATTCAGAAACCTTCATAATCTTCAGTGCAATCTATGCATCACTTGAAGAAGTGCACTTACCAGGTTCTTTAAGAAGTTCATTGATAACATTCATCTTGACTATATGGAGAGCTCTCTTTTCCCTTTTGTCATACCTCACTTGTTCTTGAAGCACTAGAGCTCTTTCTTCCACACCTGCAACAATGTCTATTGGTTCATTCAGCTTTAGCAATGATTCCTTCCTTACTTTTCAAGTTGCATAGTTTGTCGAGTTGAGCCTATCATTGCTTTCCAACATGATTCCATTGTTTGTGGCCATGATGCAAATGATCACTCCTTTGTTTTGGACCTATTCTAATGCACTAAGCACTCACTCTCCTTTCAAAAAATGAAGGTAAACTGAAATCACACATATTTAGAACCTCTCAATACTATCTCTCTTTGTAACTGGTTGACTAGCTTGTAGGATTTTGAAGAAACTTAATCAACATATGATCCTCTCAATAGATTGAACCTAAGATCTGAAGAAGTATTGAAAACTCTTTTTCTTAGGTTGAAACTTTCCAGTAAGAGCTCCAACCAATCCCTTAAGGAACTTAATATATTCAATCAATTGAATCAACAAAAGCTATATGCAAATAGTTGACAATCTTACTCATACACAAGGGGAGTTTGTTGTATTCACCCACAAAGGAGAAGCAAAAATTTCACAAAGGCATCACAAGAGGAGCTAAACTCAATCACAAGGAGATTTTTCATCCACTTAAGGTGAATGTTCATTCACAAGAGGATCCTATCTCATCCAGAAGGGAGATTGTCAACTAGAAACTAGAAACAACAATTGTTAGTTTCGATGTACACAACCTCTCCAAAAAATATAGAGTTTCTCTTTATGAATAAAATAAAATATGCTTGCTCTCATCTTATGAGCTTCAATTGACTTGAAAATGTCTTTTGGTCCTCAAAATCCACTCACATCAAAGTGTTAGTATTGATTGATCAACACAAATGCACAAAAGTATGCTGAGAATTTAAAAAAATAGCTATTTTTTTTTGGCTATTTTTGGTTGCCAGCTAACTCTGATACCATGTGAAAAATTTGGATCTAAAGATGATCCAAAATGTTAGATCTAGGCCAAGAATGATTGCAACACCCACAAGCTTGCTAGTTTGATCAACACACTAACCAATGCAAACAGAATCAAATGAAACTCATAATCTACTTAGATCTGAACATAAGCCTCTATAAATAGACCATACAACATCAAAATAGCATGTAATTCATTCACAATATGCACATCAATCAAGCTTTCAACACAATCTCTACACACATGTAGAAGAGAGCCAAAAATGAATCATAGTATTTCACCAAAACTTCTCCAAATCACAAATGGACATTGGCTAACACTTTTTCGATGTAGGACCTACTATTTATAAATTAGAGTGATGACTCTCTCTCTCTCTCTCTCTCTCTCTCTCTCTCTCTCTCTCTCTCTCTCTCTCTCTCTCTCTCTCTCTCTCTCTCTCTCTCTCTCTCTCTCTCTCTCTCTCTCTCTCTCTCTCTCTCTCTCGCTAGGTGCCCGATACCTAAAATAGTCACTATGTAGTGTAGAACACCAAAAATGGTCCATATGACCAATTTCCTTGATCTAAATGACATTTGCAGGGTACTAAAGTTTGACACTTCTCCAAAGTGTAACTGTCAAAATATAGAAAATAATAGTATTTCAATCCAGCACACATGTAAAAGTTCTAATTCAAACTATATACAAATTAGGCCTCAAAATGACCCAAAAATAGTCAATAAGTAGTTGACAATTTTCATATATACCATAATCGATGGAGTTTTAAGAAAGACAAGAACAAAGTATATCAAAGATGTGCTATCCATGCCAAGACTCCTTTCATTCTAGAAGGAGTGTCAACATATGCATGCATTTTCTTCTAAACAACATGCTATTTTGGGACCCATTTTTAACTCCATCATGCCCCACAACATTTTCTCTTTTCAAGCCTCTACCCTTGGGCAAGGGCTCTCAAGGGCAAAAATCCCTTGTTGAAAGGCTTTTGAAACATAATACCATTTTTTGTCTTGGCACGAACTAAATCTCATAATAATGCCACCAAGGAGCCCCAATGTCTATTTTGAACATAATTATTATTCACAATATTTATAGCTAGTTTTCTAGATTATGGAAACAAATTTTGACTTCTCTTCCTTGAAAGCTTGTTTTGCCTCTTCATCAATTGTTGCATTCTTTGTAGTTTCTATCAAGCAGGGCTATTTTTTCATTGTATTTTGTGAATTTTCTATCATGCATCTAATGATCTAGATTACTTTTGGAATGCCAATACAACTAGAGACAAATATAGATAGGCTTGGTCAAGGGAGTTCATGTCATGGAGAAAAATATTCCTTTTATATATTCAAGTGACACTTCTATCAAATGGCACATGAAAATAAAAATATCATTCATCTAGCTATATGGTTCAATTTTAATCACCAAACTTGACACAAAGGTATTATTGCATAAGCCCCCATTGTGGCATTGTGTGTGTGTTTTATTAGCTTTCATAGTGTAACACCAAATGAGCATTACTGCAAGGACTCTTCACATGGACCAAAATTAACACAATTCACATGATTTGCTACCATGTTGATCATTATTAGTTTGACTAGTTGGATAAGAAATAACCAATTGCCAACTAAGCTCTATTTTCAAAACTTATCCTATTTGCACCTTAACTCTAATGCTACTTTCTATAGAATAAATTTTCAAAAACTACATGGAAATCGACAAATATAGGCTCTTTACAACATTATTATATGTGATAACTCTCTTTCAATGAAATGACAAGAATAGATTTGTTATTTTCTATAAGAACGATGGATTTCTTGGATTTTAATTTTCTATGTCAGTGTAGAGAAATATCTAACTAGCCGACACATGATTTAAGCATTATTGAGATTAAATATCCATCATCATAAAAAAGCATGTGGAAGTGTACCATGAAGTACTAGTAAGCTTGCAAGTTGGTGAAACAAACATTCAATACTCAATGTTAGTAATAGGAAATTCTCCTATCAAATACCAGTAGCTCTTTTAAAAAATAGGCCAACTGGCAAATAAAGTCAGACCTATGGCCAAGATGTAACTCAAGGTCATGAGGCCCTTAATTCACTAAAAATACAATATGTGCAATTTCAAGAAAAGCCAAATATGAAATTAAATTCACTTTCGTAGAATATAGACATGACAACCACTGTCATAACTTGGAGAATTTGTTGCTTGAAAATTGACTCCCTTGGTCTCTTTGAACATCTTAAAACATAGTGAGATAAGTGCACTAAGAGGTTAAAATACAATACCTTGCATATAGATAAGATCACTTTTCTAGATAAAGCATGAAGGAATAAGTATCTTGATATTCATTAGTCTCTTCCTCCACATTCTTTTATGTGTAATCACTCTTAACAACATTAGTTTCAAGCTTATTAGCAATCTCTTACCACCAATACTTGCGCAAGTGCTTTTGGTGGAGGCGGGTTCATTGGTTGTCCTTAGAGAGCTTTTTGGGCTTGCTTCAAGAATGTTACTTGTTGTGGTGCATTTTGATTGTCTCGCCTAGATAAATAGATCCTTGGATGGGCTTGACCGAGTTCTATATTGTACAAACATTGTCAGTATTGTTGTAATATTGTATAAACATTGTCAGTAACATTGTAATATTGTTCTATATTGTATAAACATTGTTAGTGATATTGTAAGCGGTATAGTCTCCTAGTAGCATTTCAACCCACAAATTTAGTTTTGTCACCCACTCTTCAATTGACATCCTTTTCAACATTTCATTGAAATAACTTTTTTCAGCCTATTTCAGGTGAAAAAGCAATGTGGAATAGTAATGCAAATAGGTGGTAAGAAGACAAGGACATGGAATAGACATTTTTAATCTAAAGTCATATTTGACATGGAATACAAATTCTTGATCTAAAATCATATTTGGGCCCTTATAAATCTTTCAAAAGGCAAAAAAATTTATAGGCTAAAATGAGTCTAATTCAAAATCAAATATCAAATTGATAGTTCTATTGAGAGACAAACAATAGAGTTGCAAATATTTTAACAATTTACTTGACATGAAATTTTTGATCTCATCTTCAACTTGGTATTATTGTAAACAGACTACATCTTGAGGAGGGGTGTTAAATTATCAAGTTGTACTGTATAGGGTGAAATGAAGTTATTCTTCCTACCATATGATTGTAAAGTGGGGGTGCATGAAAGACACCTATCACTGGTAGATCTATAGTTCTAGAGTAGAGTTACATGTGAAAAATAGCCTATTTTGGCAAATCTAGCCATGTAGAACTTTGTAAATATTGTGTATAATTGGGTTCCACACATGGAAGGCCAAGATGCCACATGGCAACCCACTCCTAATGTAGGTTTAGTCAAGTCAAGAGAGTTGGTCATGTCTATTTGGTGGTCATCCCTTCTTTATAGGGCCTACACCTAAGTTTAAGTGAAAATTTGACCAACTAGCTACCTACCAAGCATAACTCTAGGATCTAGGCTAGGGTTTCATTTTAGGGCAAGAAGAGAGTTAATTTCCTTATTACATGCTAGAAATCCACCTTACTTCAAGAAGGAAGTCGAATTTGCTATGTATTCCAAACTCTTATAGTGAGAAGATAGAATATTTTTGGAGCTCATTGGCAATCTCAAGCTAGTTCACTATGTACATTGAGTTTTTGTGATCCAAATGAAACCAAATCAAAATCCTACTTGTTTCTCAGGTTGAAGGCCGTACTAAAACATGTAGTACACACGTGTGGGCTTGGATTTCAATGTTGATCCATGCTTTTGATTGTTAATGCTTGTTGTTTGTCAAATTGCCAATCTAGGTCAACTTTTTTGTGTCTAGTTTTTTGATAGATTGTTAAGCAAGCATCCAATCACTCTTGTGGATCTTTTGTAGATCAATTTATGTTCCTAAAGTACAGTATTTTCACATTACATGTGGCACACATGTAGTAAACTAGATAGAAGGCTTTTTCTATTTCAACAAGCTATTTTCTCTCTCTCATAAGAGGATGGCATATTGTATTGAATTGAGGTGAGACAATCAAGGAGGAGGTCATTCTCATTTTTACTCTCATTTCAAAACATCATTTCTTGTTCTTGAATGAATGTTTGATGTGTGACAAATGAAGTTTGTTGAATTTTAATCCAACCACAAACATTGCTCAAGCTTTGGAGTTTGCACAAAATTGGAGTTGCTCTTGGAACTTGGAATTCCAAGACTAGCCACCAACAATCTTCAAGAAGGCAAGAGCTCCACTCAACACTTGATTTTAATCACCTAAACACAAGAATGGTTCTAAGCCATGTATGCTACTATAAATCACAATGAAATGCTTCATTCACATTCATACATCAAGTAGCAATTGCTACTTTACTCTCCAAGGATGTCCAATGCTCAAAATGGGGAACTCAATTGCCAAGAGCTATAAAATTCATACTTGATAGGCAAATACCATCAAAGCAGTGACTAGCCACACATAGGGAAAATCCATGAAGAGCCAATTGAAAGCTAAAGGAAAAAGGAAATACCTAGGGTTTGGACCAAAGATGGCCTAGGGTGCAGCCTCATTTTCCTTGTAATAGCAATGATGAGATCACCTTTTATGTCTCTTAAAGAGATAACTTAACATAGGTGCACCATGAAGCACCTTTCACACAAGTGCAAGGTCAGTCACCTTGTACTCTTGGGAGATACCCATAAGCTCTAAGACAAGTGGCAAAAAAGGAAGGGAAAGACAAAAAGGAGAAGTGAAAGGCAAGAAGGGTGAATGAGGGACAAGAGGGTCATAGTAAACTTGAGCTTTCAATTCTAATACTCTCCCTAAAGCTTAAGTTTACTCTCAATGTCATAAACATAAAGCTTATTTCTAAACATCTCAAACTTGTCTTTGCTTAATGGTTCTATAAGAACATCAACTATCTGATCCACAGTACTATAATAGTACTATTCTAACCTCATTACTAAGCACACGTTCATACACTTTGTCATACTTATTATGTGCTTAGTCCCAGCACGATAAACATAACTTTTTACAAGCTGTATGCCATCTAGCTATCACAACAAAATGATACTCCCAAAGTTGAAGAATTTGTTCGATTGCAACTTAACATTTTTTTTTAATAATCACAAGAGGTAACAACTACCAATGGTTGCCTTCAAACGCCATTGTATCCTCTATCGATACATATCAAAAACTTTCTTTGCCATCACAGATGCACATTCAAATGGCTGACGTCAAAAATACATTTAAAATACCCTTGTAGACTCCTTGTTGACAGGAAATGTTACAATTGGATTCCACAGCTTATTGCTCTTCAGAGTAAGGAAAATGAGAGACCCAATAGCAATTGGCCTTCGGCTGCAACAAAATGTAGCATTAGGCTTCTTTCTTCTCACTCCATAATGATTTTGTCTGTCAACAACTGTAATGAAGCTTCTTGGCAACAAGACTTCAACATTCTTCAGGAGAGTTCAACAGGACAACTAGTAAGCTCCACATATGATGGTCACTATAACCGGATTACAAACCTCATTATGTGTTTTCAAAAGAGTTTGTATGGGCTTAACCAAGCACCAAGGAGTTGGTATTCTAGGTTGAATTCCTACTCTCTCAAGACTTCATGATGAGTGAGTATGATCATTTACTCTACTTTAAGATGAATGGTAATGATGGTACTATCCTCTTGATCTATGGTGATGACATTATTTTGAGTGGTAGCAAAAGACAAGATATAGTTGATATCAAGATGGCTCTCAAGGAATCTTAGGAATGGTTACTTCATGGTATCTTAGAAATAGAAATAAGCAGAACCTCTATATCTACTTTTATTTGTCAAAAAAAGCATTTAAACTCCATTCTTAAAAGATTCTAGATGGATGATTACCTAACCATAGAGTGAGACAACTTTTTTGACAGCTTCCATAAAATGTAGGCTTTGACTACTAGAGAAGCTTGGTGTTCCTTGGTAGAAGGTAGTAGAAGAACTTGTCCAATGTTTGATATGATTGAATGTAGAGTGGCATTTTAGCCTAGCATGGAAGACATGGAAATGGATCCACATAGAGAATTCAATATTTTGGCAACTTTGCCTAGATAAGTTGACTATATGTCTAGACAAGGGCATTGAGTTACCCCTTATTATTAGTAGTGTCTGGAAGAGAGAACATTGTCAATGTGTCTAGGGTGTTGAAATTTGAAAATAAAGAAAGCTCTATGAAGAGCTTACACATTGATAACATTGATATTAATATTTTTTCATTGGCTAGAAATGAGCTTAGGCATAAATTCTCCAAATAGGCCTATATATAAGACGAGCAACTACTAACTAGGAGATATGGGACAACCAAAAAGTTTGGTATAATACATGTGGGCTATAATTGTCTGAAACTTCATTTGTATTTAGTTCATAGCTTAACTAGTGCAAAGATCAAAAATACAACTATGGATGATGCATTGCTTGGACTCCCACTTTTATGTTGTGCTCATGTGGCTAGTTGTACATTACTACGACGTTGTATAGATATTGATCTTAAAGTCAATGCAAACTAAAAAAATACATCTACCTACAGATAACAATGTCAAACAATGGAGTATGCTCATAGAAAACTTCACTTGTCTTCACGCTGTACAACCATGAAGGGAGCAAAAGAACAGAGAGCAAGAGAGCAAAAATGAGGGAAGGAGGAGATGCAAAGCTCAAAATGGAAAAATGGTACAATATGCTTAAAATTACTGAAGATTTAAGGCGTGTATATAGTACAATTGCCTTTTATTTTATGGGGCTAAAGTTCTTAAGGTAAGACCTATTTGATTGAATTTGCACACAATTCTTATTGCTTGCAAGCTAGTCTAACATATACACACAAAACCAATCTCAGACACATGCTACTACCTAAACTCATAAGACACTAAGTCTCATAGATGCTCTAGAGTTGTCCTATAATCTTTCAGTGTCTTTTGTTTAAGATTTGATATCCCTCTTACTCCCGAGGTTGTGCCAATTACATGGCACTCTTAAGGGATAGGAGTAGACCCTTTAGGAGTTGATCAATGTCCCCAACATGGGTTCCTGCACATGGCTTACACAACTACCATATGAACTCCTCAGAACTTTCCATTATTTGTCTTTTTTAAAGCCCCATCCTCTAATGGCCCTAGTAGAGGTGATATTCTTGGAAACGATTTTGTCTATTTCCACTAGGTTGTTTGCTCGATTGTCATTGTTCTATGATTATATATTTGAATGGCTAAAGCTAATATTATTTTTCAAAGATTTTATATGAAAAAAATAGGGTTGAAGAATATAGGTCCCATTTAATGATCTCAACATGCTTTCAAAGTGCTAAAGAATCTTGATGCTTCATGGTATTCAACTATTTCTTGAACTATGAAGTTTGAAAAAATAATTGTAGTTCTCATGAAATTGATTCAATGCCCTCTAAAAATATGGTGCATTTGTCCACCCTCGGCAAAGCAAAAATGAATGGCCCATTTCATAGCGTTGAGATTAATTTTGTCGAGACATTGTTGATGTCCTACAAGAAAAATTGAATGTGTGTTTCTAGAGTGTTTTTTCATTTGAAACTCGTGGGAAAATTTGACATCAGACTTGTAAGTGTTTAGCCTCAATAAGATCAAGATAGGGTTTGACATCAAGATTAGATCCTTTGTGGATAGAGTTCATAGTGTTTGGACTAATGAAGCTAGTATCATGTTTTGATCTTTATATCTATGATCTTTGTGATCATGATGAGGCTTTGGAGCCTCGGATTTTTCAGACTCTTATGCAGCCATCTTCATGCATGTGGACTTCTCAAATCCAAGATCAGTATCAAGCATGGAGGAGGCATATCGACATAGTAGCAGATCGGAGGAATATTTTTCAAAGGCATTTGGAAAAGATTTCTCTCAAGGCGATCTTATCGTGGATATGGTAAGGGCACTGCTATGACGGATTCTTTGGATCTTCACGTCAAATGCAAATCAAAGAATCCACACACAAAAGTTCTTCATCAACATCATATAGATATATTTTATGGAGGTGAAGAATTGTAAAACATATCTATCTTGCATATGTTGATTTTGGGGGTTCTACCCATGTAATTTTATTGTACATATTCAAGGTGTGTGAATTGAGCACATATCCTTGTAGAATAGGTCGAGTTTGGGTTAGGTAGATCAAGCTCCATTGACATGCAAAGAGTCAAGATTGGGAGTTTTATAATAAAAAAACTGAGTAATTCGATTTTCACATTTTGTGCAACATTTTTTATTCTTTTTATTGGTACATCATGTGCATGTGGATGGCAATGATGGTGGGCTACCACATAACACATGCACATTTTGTGTGCATGTGCTATGTGGCAACTCGTGCATGTGCTACATGGTACCCATGCATGTGTATGTGCTATGTGGCAACCCATTGGTTGTCCACTTGAGAATTGTGATACAAAGGCTCACAAAAGTTTCTAGTTCTACATTTAGATCAACGTTCTGCTTCTAGTTATACCTCCAAAATACAAAGGAAAGTTGAGCACTTGGCATTAATATTCTTCAACATTTTGTGACAATAGCTTTATCATAGCTAGAATAGCTCTTGCACAAATGATCATGCATTAATATTTGAGATTATCGTTCACAATTCTTCATTGTTTTGTTGCTGCAACTTTTGGAGTTTCACCAAAAGTTCATCGATTTGGCCCAAAGTCTAAGAGAGCTCCAGCTATAGCAGTCAAGCACAAAAGCAAAGAATGCAGCAATCATGGAACGGGCATAGAATGTTGTAATCAAGCAAAGAAAATTTGTGCACTAATGTAGAATTATATCTTATTCCAAGAGTGCACGGGATGTCACAGATGCCTAACTGTTTCGCTCTCTTCATAGTTGTCTAAGACACCTACCCATATATCCTACTTGTCGAAGAACAATCCAAGTAATAATCAAAATTTGATAGTTCGATTCGATCCTTTATAATTTTTATTGATTATCTTTCTTTGGTGAGAACTATTACATCCTACAAGGATTGTCGAGTTCGAGCATCTAGCACCCAACTTAGGTGTTGCCCCATTTCACATCCATTAGTGCATTTGTTATGGAATAGCCTAGACTACAGTGGAGTACAAGTCTGTTGATAGAAGGGTGAAGCGAATCGTGGATTGTTGGATGTTTATTTTGTTAGATTTTTATCTTTGATGACATTAAAGGTAATGTGGACCAACTATAAATACCTGTACATACTTGTAAAAAAGTTAATTTGTAGAAGATCGACAGTCCAGGACTAAATCGGTACATAGTCAAAACTGTTACAAAGTAAAAAATTTTGAAATTAATTTTTTTTTGCAGCCTCCAAAGGTAGCATGTCGGCATGCACAGGGAGACAGCTCAATTTTTTGCCATGCACGCCAGCGTGCTAGGTTTGGAGGCTACAATTTTTTTTCCTCATTTCATATAGCATGTGTGAAAAATTGTCAAAAATCTATCTTGGTTATTTTATGATGTTATGTTTGTGAGTACATTTCACATGTGTGCAACATGTTCCCACATGTAGAAAAAGTAAAAATAGTTTAGTCATGTGGAATTTAGGGGTATCATAAAGATTTTGTATCAAGCATCTTGGTGTAGAACCAGTTAGAAATCAGAGTTAATCTGATATACATTTTATGTAAGCTCTAAATGTGATGATGTGATTGGTGTACAATTTATTTGGTTTACTGTATATGGTTGTGTTCGGGACGTGACCCATTAGGATATATTGATTGGGCATTGATCCCGTAGACGGCTACTTGGGTTAGCCGGGTAGCCGCACGTAGGAAGAAATTAGCCTGTATAGTGATTTTGAGTTCATTATGCTATACTCAGGGGCATGTCCTGGGTTTGTCAGTATATGTGCCCATATTGGGCCTAAATCTAGTTTGGCAGGTGGTAGGCCAGTTTAGTGACACCTGTTGAGCCCATGTAGTTTGGGGCTTTGCTATATGTACAATGTTTCTTCATAATAGACTTAACTTTTGTTGTGCCATCTTTGAGAGCTTGTGAGGAGTGGCTATGGTGATTGTGTGATGTGATCTGCATACTGCACTAGATCCTAACAGAATTTCAACTTGGTATCAGAGCTTACAGGGTGATGCAGGTATGCACGATTCGGTGGAGCTATGGGATAGCGTCTTTCACTAGGAGAACAACACTCAGAGCGTCTCAGAAGAGAGGACTCCATATGAGGTATCGGCAGTCCAGATGGCTGGAGACAGCAAAGTTCCTTCGATCGGAGCTTCGGGAAAGATCAGAATGATCGTCGTAGGTGGATTCCAGGGAAAATTCACGGAGAAACTTGTAATTTCGGTGGTTTCAGGGAAATCATCGATGTTGGCTACGTTATTCACTGTGTGGACAACCGTTTGACGCAACGAGGCTTGCAAGGGATTTGAAAAGAGTAGTGACAGAGAGCCATAGTAATGTACAGGATCATATTGGGTGGAAAAATGAGGAAATTTTGAAAATTTCCGGTCTCATGGGGTGTTGGTGGTTTTCTTAGAAAATCAGCCTATTCAGGAGCAATACCGCACCAATTTACATCCTGTAAATTGCATCAGATGCCTTGGGGTAGGGTGACCTCTATGAGGTAGGTAGCTATAAGAAGAAATATCAGAAAGAGATTTACAAAAGCCCAAGAATCTCTCTCTTTTCATGGACTAGGGTTTACAGCTGAATAAGACTGGATCTTTCACCACAGAGAACCAATTTGAGTGTTGTAAAAGCATGAGGCAGGGCGCCCTAGTACTGAAATTGTGTTGGCAAAGGGCCGTGCCTGGCTGCAGATCAGAGGAGGAGACAGGTCGATGTGTATCAGATAGCCAAAGAAACCCTTGACATAGCTTGATGTCAGTAAAGAGGGAGAGAGTTGAAGGAGGAGGCTGCGACAATGCTCGCACCGACTCAGGAGGTGCGGTAGCGGCCATAAGGCTCCAGCGGTCGGAGGACCAATGATGGGCGCGCATGAGCAGATAGGGCCGTGGAATCATGATCTAGAGAAATGGATGATCAAGATTGAATGCTCAGGGAGCAACATGGACCGTACGATGGGGATTCACCATTGGATGATAGGTGAAATGGCCCATGAAAGGTTGAAGGGGTCCGAAGGGCCATTGGGCCTTCAACTTCAGTAAAAAATTTCAGTTTGAAATATTGAAAGGGACCCGAAGTCCAGAATGGACTTCACTTCATTAAAAATCTTCAAAATAAAGATACAGTTTATTTTTGCAAGGCAAAATGGTTTTGGGGCTAATAATAGCTAGAGGGCACATTTTTTGGCCATCCTTGGGCCAAAATGACCCCTGAAATTGGCTGCTAAGAGCCAGCAGAAGAGCGGCATCACAGAGCAGGGAGAAATGTGTTTTGGGTTGTTTTTATCACCATTCTGTCAAGCGGAGTGCGGGTGACCTAGTGATGGGCTACATTCACCATTTGGGTATCGTAGGGCCAAATTTGGGGCAATTTTTGGCTGGTGAAACCTGCTACAGGGCGGTACAATGAGGCATTATCGCTTCGAAATCATTATTACTTACTCCTGACGGGGTAACAGGGTGTTTGGAGGCGGTAAATGCAGTATGAGAGCGAATGGTAGTGGAATTGTGTGGAGAAAGCTAGTTTTGGTGACAGAAGTGCAGTTTGGTGGCGTGACTACTCATCATTGGCAACAATTTTGAGAGGGCAAGCAATCACAGGTGAGAGGTAGGCATGGTATGCCGATTACGGGTGAGAAATTCTTGTGATCAGGTTCAACTCTTGGGGTTCGAACCAACCAACGTTAAGTGGCATTTTGGGAGAATGCTCTCATAGGTATGCTCGGCAGTGGCATTGTTGAGTCAGGTGATAGCTGCATTGACACATGCATCTGTAGCTTGTAAATTTATCGTTCGGAGGGAAATATGGGCTAGCTTGGAGATACACACATATTGGTGGTCACAGATGATGGAAGTGTGAGGTGGTGTCAGTTGAAAGCCATTGGGCAGGATAGTGGACTTGCATTGGACGAGTTGTGTGTGGGACACACAGAGGATGAAGAACGGGTCAATAATCACACTTTGGATGCTCTTGGTGAGTGGCGAGTGTGATGAATTTGCAATTTTGCAGTCAGTAAGTCAATTTTGATCAAGCCATTGTAGCTGTGGAGCAGTGTATCAGGTTTGTCATCGAGGAGATACACTTCAACTGCCAGTTTAGATAAGTCAAGTCAATTTGCCATATCAGTATTGCATCAAGGATGCATATTCCAGTGATGGCAAGGTGCAGATCATTTGGTTCGGGTCATGGAAGATCTCACAGGTTCACCTGGAGGGATGTTGGCATGCACAGTCATGTGAGGGACTTGATGGTGGCTTTGGAGTTCACATCTCAGTGTATTCTCAGGGAGTGGTTTGGAACCATTCACAGGAGTAGCTAGGAGCTAGCTTGGGGGAATACAGGTGGGCACTATAGGGTAGATGCTTAAATCTTTGTGATCAGGGATGGCATTGAAATACATGGTAGGGATAGCACTGCAGGATGACATGGGATGACAACTATTTCATATTGGACTTGAGTCTTTGGATTGGACAGAACTTACACGTGGGATTAATGATGGAATCAGGAAGCTGCAAACGCAAATGGGCAAAGCATGAAGCTTTGAGAGCCAGCTCTAGGTTGGAGAGCTGATGGAGATCGCACGGGGTGTGATTGAAGGGCAAACACTATGATGGGTGTTTTGCTAGTGATCTACTACAGGGGACATTGATGATGAGGACTTCATGGTGTGCTCATTTGGGAGTACAGCAGGGGACCAGTAATTGGCATTGGCATCGATGGGAAGGCATCTACCATCACGGACATGGATAAGCTACCTATAGCTTTCATGCATTTGGCTGTATTTGCAGGAGTCTAGGCTTGGCACTGGTGTTGGAATTTCCATGGTGTAGATTCTCAGGTGGTGAGATCAGGGATAAGCCTAGAGGAAGTCACTCAGAGCCATATACCTCAGTACGATCAAGGAGACAATATTCTTGGGATCCCGTGAGCGGCGACTCAAGGATATACTTGCGATGACATGGTGTCGGGTGGCACATAGCCAGGGTGAGCGAGCAGATGCTAGGAGCCAAGTGGAGCAGGTGATGCTTTGGAGTTCGGCTTGTTTAGTAGGATGGTGACCAGGATCAGAGACATCAGGTGAGCATAGTATGTGGATGACGAGTCCATTGGGATGGAACTCAGGGAGATGCTACAGTTGCTCAGGTATGATATGTCATTTGATGTATGGACGATGTTCTTCAACTGGTGCATCATGTGGTGACCTAGGGACGGGTCAAGCCTACTTGGAGGTAGGTGGCATGGAGTGTACCTAGGGTGGTACATATCCTGAGGGCATGGAGTGCATTAAGGGGTGATGTGGATCCAGCATGCCCATGGTTGTGAGCCAGCAGGGATGGAGATGGTTGCTCAAGGAGTGCCAACTGATACTTTGGCGAGTGATCAGGTGAGCTGCATGGTTATATGCACAGTGGTCTCCAGGTTGGCATCACATGTTGTGTCTATCCATCATTATTTGGTAAGCAGGATGCAGTTTTTGGTTAGATCCAGTTGGAGTCTAGTTGCACTACAGGTGGACAGATTCTTAGGGAGCTATCAACGGCCAATGGATATTTGGTGATCAAATGGTACAGGGTACAGGGTTTTGGAGCTATCCTACCTGATATGCTATGGATCACGGGTGAGTTATTCATCATGATAGTGGATCTAGTTTGCATTTGCTTTGGCTTGGACGCTATGATGGATACAATGTTGGTGAGATAGGCTCCTTGGTGGGAGGCCTATGTATTGGTCAAATCAGACTTGGAAACGTCAATCATGGAAAGTTGAACTTACATGGGATATAGGAGAGGCAGATCATCATCAGTATCTCTGGGAGATGGGCGAGCTACTTAGTATAGCCTATGGTGAGGTTTGTGTACATTCATTCATTGAGTCCTTGGTAGAATCTTGTGCTTGGAGCATGGAAAATGAATGGGGATCAGCTTTCAGGTATTATTGGATAGTTGGATATGCTTGGACGTGAGGGAATCTTGGTTACAGGTGCAGGCCATGGTTGGAGACCTGATTTGGTGACCAGTGGTGTAGCAGCGGATCTATAAGTGGCACATGTGTTGGTACGACAGGATACCACTTATGGGCAGGCCTTGGTATTTGATGCTTTATCATTCATGTTGGTTTGCATGAGTGTGTGCGGGCTTGCATGTTGCATTGTCACGGGAATCTAGATCTAAGTCGGAGTTGTATGTGGTTGTGCATTTGCTACGTCAGAAGCAAAGTAGTCATTTTATGCTCATTGACTTGTCATTGTCTACTAGCTGTCTATCTAGTGAGGGTATAGTCTTATGGTGGCAGTAAGATTTCCTCAAGTTGAGCATCAGTTGCTAATTTATGATAGCTTTACAGGTTCGTACTTGTAAGTGTCTGATAGGATGTCAGCCTAGCTAGATGGAGGATGTAAGTCTCATGGTGGTAGTGGGATTTCCTCAGTTTGAGCCATGTCGCTCATGTGGTCCACTTGTGTTCAAGTCGGATTGGGGATGAGTCAGTTGGTCGAGAGTATGGTAGACTCTCTGTATAAGCATTGTGTTTGCATGATACTTTGTGAGTCAAATCTGGTGGTTTGTTGGTGTGCTTGAGTGTGAGTCAAGTACAGAGTAGCAGGACATGCATAACATCTTTTGGACACTCCAGACGTTGCTACAAATTATTGTGTTTCACTCTTATTACATTCGAGCTTAAGGGAGAGAGTTAGAAATCAGAGTTAATCTGATATACATTTTATGTAAGCTCTAAATGTGATGATGTAATTGGTGTTTATTGTATATGATTGTGTTCGGGACGTGACCCGTTAGGATATATTGATCGGGCACTGATCCCGTAGACAACTACTTGGGTTAGCCGGGTAGCCACATGTAGGAAGAAATTAGCCTGTACAGTGATTTTGAGTTCATTATGCTATACTCAGGGGCATGTCCTGGGTTTGTTAGTGTCGAGTTGCAGACACCTTCGGTTTTGATCACAAAACCTTCAGTTTGAAGGGCAAACAATCCTTCTCAGCAGATTTCCAGAAACATTAGAAAAACTGTCAAAAAATACCATAAAATCACCAAAACCCTAAAAATACAAAAAAAGAACCTTCGTTCATTGTGCATAGGTGTGATTCAGCTGCGCTAACAGATTGGACAACGACTGCAGCCACCCACGATCTCTTACAGACATCACATCCACTCTGTACTTTCCACATCTGCACACCTATAACATAATGTATATATATATATATACTGGATACCATTTGTGTATTCAAGTTAATGAGTGAATGAGTTGATGAGTTGACGTTCAACGAGATAGACAAATTAAATGCCTCGTGCATTGATTCTTGATTTTCAGCAATTTACCATTCCCATCACAACTGCCCAGGCTGCCTCACCCCCACACACCGAAGCTGTTTCACCAAACATACAGTACTTTATGGATATGTTCAATGATTTCGACCCCCTTAGGGCTCCCAAGTTTTTGAAATACCCCATAGCCCTGTGCCCTTTGAACTCCAATCCCCTGGAAGAGGATTCAAACAAATCCATGATACTATTGTTGGTGTTGAAGATTCATGCTAGCTACCTCAGCAACTTCAAGCTGAAGATGCCCCAGCCACACTTCGGGTCAAGCAAGCTGTGAAATCACTGAAGCAGTTCGATGCCATAGTGCGTGAGGGTTATGAGGAGGAGGACCTTTTTGAAGAAGAAGAAGTACTGACACCTATTTCATGCCAACCAAGGACAGTACCATCAGGTCCTTTTGTTGCTACCACCTCCACGACAGTAGATTCTGGTGATGCTCTCAGTTTGGTCTCAAGCCTTGCGCGCGCAAGTGATTCAGTCTATGCTGGATAAGAAAAAAGAAATGGAGCAGAGAATTTTAGACATGGGATTAAAAAATATTCTTATCATCCAGAAGATTATTCAGTTGGACAAAGACTTGAAGATTGCCAAGTAGAATGAAGAAAAATCAGAAGCTAAAAAAAAGATGACATAGCAACAGGTTGATTGCCTCGAAGGATACGTCAGCTCCCTGCAGAATGCCCTGACAACCGCACAAGATCAAGTGGACAAGGCCGTGCAGGATGTAAAGCAATAAGTGCGGTTGCTACAAGGTCAACTATAGATGGCGGAGCAGGATCACACACGTCTCCAAGGTGAATTGGATGCAACCACTCTTGAGTGTGATGCGTATCTTCAAACACAAATACCAGATCATCCGGTAACTCCGACAAAGATTGTGTATTTGTTCAAAAAAGTAGAAACTTACAAAGTGGCCCTTCAGAGATTCCAAGGCCGCTTTGATAGGTTCAGAGGAGTAGCTTCAACTGAGTTGGCAAAGGCTGAAGCAACTATCAGTGCCTATGAAAAAGTAGTCGCTCATGTGTTGGAAGCCGAACCACAAATCCCAGCACCGGTCATGCCGCAATTCTCTCCTACGCGCCAAGAGGATGCACTAATGGATATAGGGCAAGATTCGGGCATGGACCAGGGGGGAGCTCTAGAAGTTGAAGAACAACAGCCAATTTCACATGTAGTGCGAGTGGGTCCATCTTCATCAAGGACTACACCGTTATTCAGAAGGCCAATCAGCGTTGAGGACCAGATCCAGAGTTTCTTATCGCAACATCCGCATGAGTCCTCACATGGTGGTTGGATCCTTAAGTTGAAGACCTTGGAGATAGAGGCCGACAAAGAATTGGACAAAATACCTGTATTGAGAGAGCAGCCGGCTTGGAGAGTTAGCATTTTTGAGAAAACTCCGAAATCTATTAGGAGTTATGTGGCCAGCCCTCGCCAGTTGTGGGTAGATCCGTATTATGTACCAATGCCACAACGAAATAAATGGAAGGATTTGGGATTGGCTACGGACAAAATTACAATCCATATGCCCAATTGGCAAATCATTCATCAGCCATTCAATTGGACCAATAGGATTTAGAGGCCAGAGTCATCCTCTCTACTATAAAAAGGGACCAACTCGAGCTCCTACACATGTTCATTTTCTCATTTCAATAAAGCAGATTGGTTCTCTTGTGAAATGGATTGAGGGAGTTAACTTTGGACATTTTTCCGTTCGAAGTGTCTTAGAGTCTTTTGGAATTCTAAGATACACCCAATCACGGATCTCAAATTCTCGAGAAATGTGGCTTCGGTTAGCATAAAATTGGGCTCAATCTTGAGTCGATTTAATGCTTTCTCGAGAAACGCGGCTTCAGTTAGCATAAAATTGGGCTCGATCTTGAGTCGATTTAATGCTTTCTCGAGCAACTTGCAACCTGCAGCGTGCAGCTTGAACCTTGAGACCTTTGAGTCCAACAGAGATAGGGGAACGAGGCTGAAAGTCATACAAGAATATAAAAGGACTAAAACCAGTGGCAAAATGCTTCATACTATTGTATGCGAACTCAACCATTGGGGAATGCTTTTTCCAATCTGATTGTCGCCTAGAAACATATGCACGAAGCATATCTTCCATCGACTAGTTGACACGTTCGGTCTGACCATCGATTTTTGGGTGATCTGTAGATGGTAGACTTAAAGTAGTTTCTAGTCTTTCAAAGACCACCTGCTAGAACTTGCCAGTGAACTTGGAATCACGATCACTAACAATATCGTTTGACAAACCATACAACTTGAACAATTTTTCAACGAAGAGTTGAGCAAGTTCAGAAGCTATGAGAGTAGTTTTTGTTGGAATAAACTGCGCCATTTTGGTTAGCCTGTCAACTAATACCCAAATAGCATCGTGACCCTTCCTTGACTTGGGAAGTCCAACCACAAAATCCATGGAAATGCTTTCCCATTCCTTGTTGGGAATCTCCAATGGATGCAACAGACCAGCTGATTTGAGTCTTTCTGTTTTATTTACTTGGCACTGTTCACACTTTTGAACATATGTCTCGACATGAACTTTCATTT
This sequence comes from Diphasiastrum complanatum, assembly GCA_029204225.1. Taxonomy (NCBI): domain Eukaryota; kingdom Viridiplantae; phylum Streptophyta; class Lycopodiopsida; order Lycopodiales; family Lycopodiaceae; genus Diphasiastrum; species Diphasiastrum complanatum. The sequence continues at coordinate 10,298,760 of CM055111.1, read as the reverse complement.
TTGGCCAGTAAAATTCTCTTTTAACAAGGTCAAGTGTCTTTTGTATACCTGGGTGTCCTGCGCTGGGGCTATCATGGCACTCGTGTAGGATTTGGGCCCTAATGTCCACGATATCTGGCACACAAATCTTGGTGCATCTACACACCTTAGGAGATCACAAGTACATGTATGGACAATCCACACGTGTAAAATCAACATGGTATCAGAGCCTACCTAAGGTTACCATGCATTTTGATCCATTTAAGTGAAAACTATTCATCAATTTTGAGCTAGAAATTGTCAAGGCCCATTTTCCTAGCTATCTTGTTCAATTTTGGATTATAAGAGATCAAAAGGACATTGATTGGGTTTGACCTAGTACTGTACGGAATCAGGTGCTCAGACACATGTGAGGAACATCCAATTTCAATTTGGAAGTTCTCTCTCATGCTTGACCCGTTTATCTTGTTTGATAGCTTGTTTTGAAGCTTTTTTTTTTGTCTAGTTTCTGATGCAATTAGTTTCATTCCATTTGGTTGAGCCAATAAGAAGTTATAACCTTTTGAAGAGGGTTAGGTAGGGCACCTAGACCTGGGTGGACACATTTGGTTTGGTCAAGAGATTGCTTGGTTGATCCAAAATCACAGTTGTATGCTTACCAATCTCATCTATATGTGATCTAGGCACTGTTTTGAGATCTTAGCCATTTTGTTTCATGCAATATCATTGTATTTGAGTCAAATTTGGTTTCTTAGTGTACTTCACACGTGCTAAGAGTGTTTTATCCTAACTTTGCCTATACTCCATCATTTGATGTGAAATAGATCTTGTTTTAGAGTGATTTGTGTAGCTAGTGAGAATCAATTCACAAATAGTTGCAAGATCTTTCATAGGAGGAGATACTCTATTATTGGATCCTATAGAGAGTGTGTAGCAACATTTATTGTTCACCATTTGAGTTTTCTTCACTTCAAATGTCTTCAATAAGTTCATCCTTGCTGGAACCAAGTGAAAGATTGTCCACTTCAAACTATTCAATTTGGAAAATGAGGATGGAGTCCATCTTGACCCTTCAAGACGTGATGGACATAGTTCTTGGCCTTGAAGAAGAACCACAAGTTCTTCAAGATGTTAAAAAATACAAAAAGAGAGCTAGGATGGCTCTCCGCTACATTAAGATGAATATCTCTAATGAGATATTGAGGGAGATAGGTACTTGCACAACAGCCAAAGAAGCTTGGGATTGTCTCAAGACTATCTATGAGGCTAAGAATACCTCTAGGCTTCTCACTCTTAGGAATCAAATCTTTCAAAGTAGCCAAAAGAGTGATGAGAGTGCATCTAGTTATGTTTTGAGAGTAAAAGATATTCATAGAGAACTTGCTTGTATTGGTGATTTCATCAATCAAAATGAGCTAGTTCAAGTCATTCTCAATGGCTTGAGAAGTGAATTTGATAACCTTGTCCAATCCTATGCCATTAAGGAGGAGCTACCAAGTTTGGAGGCTCTCCAAAGTGTGCTAATTTCAGAAGAATCAAGACAAGAGTACAAGCTCTTGAGGATGGACAAGCTCTCTCTCACTCATAATGATGGCAAAGCTCTCTTTGCCAAGGATAAGCAAAAATGGAGGAGCAAGAACCAACATCAACAATCCTCAAGCAAGGACAAAGTCAAATCCAAAGACAAAGATGAGGAGGAAGATGATTCCTCTAATGCTTCATCATCCAAGCTCATCAAGAAGAAGATCAAGTGCTTTTATTGTGGCAAGAAAGGCGATTACGCCACCAATTGCTTCAAGAAGAAGAATCAACTCAAGCAAGCCAACATTACCAATGAGAAAGAAGACACTATTGCAAGTGATGGAGAGGGATCTCTTATGGTCTCTAGTTTCTCATCTACTCCTTTCAATAAGGACGGCCTATGGTATATTGATAGTGGAGCCTCTTCACATATGTGTAGCTCCAAGGACTCTTTCTCTTCTATTGCACCTTATGATGGAGTCAAGAAATCAATATACACAGCAAATGATTTTGAATGTCCTATTGAAGGCATAGGGAACATTTCCTTGAAGCTTGCATCTTCTAAAGTTCTTTCTCTCTCGAACGTTCTTTATGTACCTAAGCTTACTAAGAACCTTAGTGTTGGCCAATTGCTTGATAATGGCCTTGATGTAAAATTCAATGTTGATACTTGCATTAGGATCTAGATTTGGAGGCATCTATAAACTAGATCCAAATGAGTATGTGAATGCTTGTAATGTTACTCTTGTGAACAAGCTCTCTATGGAGGAATTATGGCATAGGAGGTTGGGACATCCCAACTACAAATCCACGCTCTCTGTGATCAAAGAAGCCAAAGCTATTGGCTTGCCAAAGTCATTCTCCAAGATCAAGCCTTGTGAGGCTTGTGCTATTGCTAAATCTCACAAAAAGCCATTTAAAAGATCTTCTATCAAAAGCAAGCATCCTTTGGAGTTAATCCACTCGGATGTGCATTTCTCATCAACTACAAGCAAGGGAGGAGCCACTTGTTTTGTTACTTTCATTGATGATTTCACAAGATTCACTTGGATATATCTTCTTGCTTCTAAATCTATGGTGTTTGATCATTTTCTTATTTTCAAAGCTTATGTAGAGAATCAATTCTCATTCAAGATTAAAGCTCTTAGAAGTGATGGAGGTGGTGAATATATCTCCAATAAATTTCAAGATTTTTGTGAGCTTGAAGGCATCAAAAGAGAGTTCTCTTGTGCCTACTCTCCATCTCAAAATGGAGTGGACGAGTGAAAGAATAGATCTCTATGTGAATGTGCAAAATCTATGAGAATTGAGGCATCTTTGCCCAAAGATTTTTGGGGAGAAGCCATTAATTGTGCAAATTATCTTTGCAATAGGCTCCCACATATAGCTCTTGGAGGAAAGTCACCATATGAAATCTTATATTTGAAGAAGCCTAAGGTTGATCACCTTAGAGTTTTTGGATGCATATGCTTTGCCCATATTCCCTTGGAAACAAGGAAGAAGGAAGATCCCAGTGCATGCAAAGGGATCATGGTTGGATACTCATCCACCAATAAGGCCTATAGAGTCTTTATACTCTCTACTTCTCAAGTTATTGAAAATAGAGATGTTGTCTTTCATGAAGATCAACACTCATCTTTTGAAGAGGCCGAGATCAAGAAATCTATGGATGCATCACCAATTATTGATTTTGAAGACAATCATGATGTGATGGGGTCGAGATTTGAAGAAGACTCTCCTCGGATTTTCTCACCAAGAAGATCCTTGAGAGATAGATCCGAGCCTAAGAGGCTCTCATGTGTTGAAAAAGGCAGACAAGTGGATCTTGATTCCACTAATTATGTTTTTTATGTCTCTAATGAAGAGCCAAAGAATGTACAAGAGGCACTCAATACCAAGGAGTGGTATGATGCCATGAAGCAAGAGTATGATGCATTGATCACCAACAATACTTGGGAACTTGTGGATCCTCCATCCAACAAGCATGTGATTGGTTGCAAGTGGGTATTTCGGATCAAGTTCAATCATGATGGCACCATCAACAAGCATAAAGCAAGATTATGTGCCAAAGGATCTGGTCAAATCCATGGCCTTGATTATGAGGAGACCTTTGCACCCGTTGCAAAGATGGTGACAATAAGAATTCTTCTCTTGCTTGTTTCTTCAAGTGGACTCCTATGTACTATCGCTCTCTCCACTCCTATGTATTACAGCTCTCTCCACTCCTATATACTACAGCTCTCTCTCCTACATACTACAGCTCTCTCCACTCCTTTGGAGATTTGTAGGTACAGAGGAGGAGAAAGGAGAAAGGACGACCTGTAAGGACAGGCCACCAAGACTCAACTTCAACCACTTTTGCTATAAGCTTAAAGCTTTAAGTTAAGAAAAACATAAGCTTAACAAGGCATAAGTTATGAACTTAGCATAAATTTTTATAATATATTGCTTAGCTTGTGTTTAAAACCATGGCTTACAGAAGGGAGGATGGACAAGGACGTGGGGAGGTGCGCTTCTCCCCAGCCTGTCACATTACGAACTGTTAAGTTCTTGGAGGAGGTATTAACCCCCCCCCCCCCCCCCCCAAATTACTTCTTAGTGCCAAGAGCAATCGCGCGACAGTCGTGGCTAGATGTACGAATCCGAACAAAAGGTTACCATCATTCCAACATGGTACAAGCACGGATTCCAAAGCACAAGTACGATTGCTGCACACCGTGCACCATTATTGTGAACCATTCTTGGGCATAGGATTGTGAGCTAATCGTTGTATTCACAACTGCTTAATTTAGATTCTTTGTTCTTCTTATGTGTATTGCACTACAAATGGTTTGTGATTATTTTCTTTGTCTACTGAGACACACTCAATTCGGAATGTCTAATCTCAAAGGAAGCATGGCTATCTTAGACGCCTAATTATTCGCTCCCTTCGTGGTTGTTTATGACACCTACCAAGACATTCCTCCATTCGATCTAAGTAAATATTGTTGTTGTAGTTTTGGTAAAGATATTGTAAATTTCTCTATGTTAGAGCTGTGTCTCTTCTTTCGCACCCAATTTATTTGAGAGCACCCCAACACTTGGGTGTGTGTGTATGAGAGAGAAAGAGATAGATACATTAAATTTGTGTGTGTGTGTGTGTGTGTGTGTGTGTGTGTGTGTGAGAGAGAGAGAGAGAGAGAGAGAGAGAGAGAGAGAGAGAGAGAGAGAGAGAGAGAGAGAGAGAGAGAGAGAGAAAGCTTTAGCAGCTACACCGGTTGAAGGGGGATTTGTGGCGCATGGCCACTTCGGTAGAGTTCACAAACATGGACCTGTCCCAGACCCCAAAGGGCTTGGCCTTCCACAATTGGCCTTCCACGAGAGCTGCGTGCGGACTGGTTCACATACATCCACGTCCTCTACAACGACCCTCATTACTGCAGCTCCCTCAAGGGTCAGTGGATGCAGTTCAGGTACACATCTTTGCATGATTTTCAACTTCCCTTTGCTTGTTCAATTCAACTCACACACACCCTTGCTCAATTTCAGGCACACCGTGGGGTTGTTCGGGCAAGGACCTTGCTTGCATGCAGGATAACAGGTTGTAGCCTGTTACATGGTGGGAGAGTTTCGATGCTGCACAGATTGAACAGCAGAAGCTCGTATTTTGTGTCCTATCACAAATATGTCTTCTACTCCGCCAACTGCATTCATCTAAGCAGTTTTTGCCTTGTCTGTAAAAGGCCGTAACTCACTTAAGTAGCTTCTAATTAATGCATCTCTGTCATGTTCTGTAGAATTGTTCTGCGTGCGTGTGTGAGCGTAACTGGTTAGCATTCAGCCTTGTTTACATGAACAGGTCGAACCGCCTCATGCAGGACTGGTGCAATGAGTTGGTATATTACAACACAAACACCAGGGTTGTTCACGACACATCGTAGACTGCATGAAGGTAGGAGGCGTCCTAATCATTATAGGTAAGTATGTATGCTCTATCATTTTGCTTTCATGTTGTAGCATGCAATCAGTTTAATGCCATCATGTTGCTTCGACTATTCTCACAAGTGATTGACTTGTGTAGGTCAATCCAGATGACTACTTGGTTGGTGGGGCCAGAGCCAGAGGTTGATGTAGACGAGGAGGCTCGACATGCTATGCGCGGTGACCCTGAGGATGAGGATGAAACTGATGCCGAGGAGACTCTTCGAGCCCCCCTCCCTATTGGGTACCATAAGCCTCTTCTGATGATGACACATATGATTCAGTCGACATCACGGGAGATGGTTACTGTGTCCCACCCCATACTCTCGCAAGCGATACCATTTTTTGATGATGGTTGGGGGCAGAGGCTGGGTAGAGGCTGCGACAGTGGTGGAGGCTGCTCGTGGCAGAGGGAGACCCCCAGACAGGAGTGTGCCACAAGGAGTTCCCTCCGGCAGACCCAGAGACAGACCTTCGAAGAGGGCACACACATATGATTTTTCTAGTAGTCTCTTAGTTGGCGTTGGCCCAGAGTTGGAGGAGTCTCAGATGCCTCCAGACACAGACTCTTGGATGGGGGCAGCCATAGACTCTCAGCCAGCAAACTTTGTATTTGACACCCTTGTAGATGCATCTAGCACACAGAGGGATGATTTGTTTAGTTAGGACTTGTAGATATTGATACACTTACAACATCATGTACACTGGTAGCAGATGATATGTATATATTTTTTATAGTTTATTGGTGTTATGGCTAATTACAAGTGCAATTTGAATGGTTAGTTAGAAATGATTTGTTTTGTGCAAGATGATTCTTGCTTTATCCCAATTGTGAGAGAGAGCGAGAGAGAGTTCTTGTAAAAGTTAAAAATGGTTTGCTCTTTGAAAGATGTTTCATGTTGTCTCTCAGTTATGGCAGAGAGAGAGAGAGAGAGAGAGAGAGAGAGAGAGAGAGAGACGTGTGTGCGCACAATTTCAATGGATGAATATGTGTGGGTTGTGTGAGTTTCTAAGAGAGAGGGAAAGAGAGATATGTATCACGCATTCCCTTACTGTATTGACGCATGAATCATATCTTGAGCAGACGTAGTATGAAAATTATATATGTTGCACTTATTATTTTACACTAGCACATCTCGTTGTCTCTCATATCATCTGCTTGATGTCTAACCATTGAATATCTTTCTTTGTGCCAAATTTAGTTTGCAGGTGCATGAAATCTTTGCATGTGACATTGCTGATTGCTAAAGGCAGAAAAGTTTTTTCTTTCAGGTTTGAAATCTTGAAGGGGCATGCATGCATAACACTATCCACTTCTCTGTGTACCCTAAAAAAATCCATAGATTGCCTATCATAGGATGGCATCAACCCTAAACCTTAACACCGTTGAGGCATATTACTTAGCAATACGAAATGATCTTTTGTCTCTCTCCCGTCTCTCAATCTCAAACTATCTTTGTCTAGGGGTTTGTCTTGCATGCTTTTCTCTTTCCTCCCAAGGAGCAGAACATGGCAGACGCTCTTGAAGATTTGAGGAATGCAGAGCAGGGCAGACACTCTTGAAGATTCAAGGAATGCATAGCAGGGTTCTTGGATGCAGTTAATGGCTTGGCTTCCACCTCTGAACGATAAAGTTTGGCTATGGCAGCAACCCAATGTGGATGCTCTTACAATTCATGCCACAATCATGTTCTTATTCCTTTGATCGTTTCTGATTCTCGTCAAATTACTTTTCAAATTCTTGAGATAACCGTGCTTGAATAGCAGCCGCCACTTTTGATCGATCCGAGCATGATCACACAGTTAGATTTTTCACAATCCAACCCTAGATATTGTTAAGTAATAACTCACCTTGATCAAGCTGCAGGACAAAAGCATAAATTTGTTGGCAATTTTATGCTTTGTCCACCTGCATTCTTCCGACTTGTAAGCAAAACACAGGATAATTAATATGCCAGAAAAGAAGTAATGCATTGAACCCACTGATACCATAAAGTTCTATGCCATCAACTCCCGTCTGAGTCTCTGCCAAAAGTCTAGACATTTGAAGTGACAACATCAAAAAATATCTGCAATATCTTATATCAAAGGTCTTAGTCCTAGACGGATAGTCATAGCATTAGTAACCTTATCAAAGCCTCTTTCCAAAACATGGACTGAACATCGCCTTGAACTTGTTATTGCAAAGCGTTTTAGAAGAAGTTAAGTGCGAGATGTCGTCAAAAATCTAACATGCATTCTGCATATTTTTGTGGTAGTCTTTGTGATTCATAATAAGAATCAAGTAGCAATGGAAAACCTGTATGAAAGCCCTGGTGTCACCCAATCAGATTTCTTGCACTCGTCTGCAGGGCCTTACAACCAAATCAATGGAGACAAAAAATCTTAAAATGAGCACTCGGAGTTGTTCGAGCTCATGATAGATATTTTATTATTTGGTTACAGTTTGACTAACAATTACCCTTTGAGAAACTACTTTTCCTTCACGGTTTCATCTAGTGATAAATAAATTAAAATTCTTGGTTATTAGACTAACGCTTTGGCATTTCTTGGTACTTCGCCTTTTGCTGTTAGGAGATAGAAGCATAAACAGGCGGATTAGCATAATGTTGCCAATAGATTTTCTGCTTTTCTACCTGACCAAGGTGAGTTATAACTTATTACTCAAAAACATCTATGCTCTTGGGTAGGGAAAAAAGTAACTTAGGCCCATTTTACATTCAGAATATTAATAGTCCCTCATCCTAAACAGAGGCTTGCCTTCATAGTTTTACAAAAATGGCCATTGATTGACTCATCCTTTACGACAAAGCAAATGCTTATAGCTCACACTTCTCTTGCCAATCATCAGGTCCATTCTATAGCAGAAATCCATCGCCTTCTCTGTAGCAGAGACCAAACACATTTTTATGGTCACCTAATCACACTTCAGAGGTGAAATACCTATACTATTTTCTACCAGACCTGAGCGCACTTCTGATGATAGTCAAGAAGCCAATTCTATGGCATAGATCAAGCTACACTTCTGAGATAGAAATCATTGATGTGAAGCACCATTTTCTTTGTTGCTAATGGCCAGTTGAGACATTGTTTCATTGTTCCTTGGTTTCATTGTTGATTTCCTTTCAAAGGTAGCCGATAAATATTGAGGATTGCATTGGGTGCAATGAAGTTTGCTTTGCATTTCAGGTTGGGAACTTCTTACTATCAAAGCTATTGGTTTTAACCTACCTATTTAGAATGACTTTTGTGGCTTTAGTTTCAAGTTCCAGCTAAATGTAGAGCCACGTTATGTTGCAATAGTTCTGTCTACCAACTTTTTTCTTCTCTTTGGTAACTCCTCACAATCGATTGTACAAGAATCATTGTTACTAAGGTACTACTTCAGTGCATCTACAACCTTGAAGATGCATAGGCTTTTGTTGGTGTCTTTTGTTTTTCTCCTCCAGATAGTGTTGCGAGGCAACAAACATTTGAATTGTGTTTCAACATTTACAACTTTCAGAATTTCCAAAAGTAAGAGAATTTTTTTTCAAATTTGCTAAGAAAAAACTACCATTAGATATTATCCTAGAAAATATGGTGACCTAAACTCATGAGAAGTTGTGCCTTACATCTGTGCACTCAAGCTCAAACGGATCTTTCAAACTTATCGAAAAAGAAAGAAAAGAAAAAAGAGGATTGCATTCAAAAACGATTTAAAAAAAAATGCATTTTTTAAGCTCAAACTTGCATAGTTGAGACACATCTTCTAGCATATTGTTATGATGGTTTTTGACGTTATCACAGCAAAGCCAAAAAAATCATTAAATTATAGAGCATAGGACAATGCACAAACTTTTAATATTGATACAAGTATGTGACAAACGTTCCAGTATTGAATTTTTTCGATCCAAAGATCGAAAACTAAAATCAAAATTTTTTGATACCGGATCGACTCAAAAAATCCGTAATTTTTCAATACCCAAAATCAAATTTTTTGGATACAGGATTGACTTGAAAAATTCGTAATTTTTTGATATCCAAATTAGAATTTTTCGATACAAGATTGACTGAAAAAATTCGTAAATTTTTTATACCCAAAGTCAGAATTTTTCGATACCCAAAATCAGAATTTTTTCGATACGAGGTCGACTCGAAAAATCAAAAAAAAATTGATACCCTAAATCAAAAATTTTCGATACCCAAAATCAGAATTCTTCGATACGGGATCGAGAAAAATTCGTAGATTTTCGATACCCAAAATTAGAATTTTTCGTATTGAAAAATCAGATTTTTTCGATACCCAAAATTCGTAATTTTACGGTACCCAAAATCAGAATTTTTTGATATCCAAAATCCAAATTTTCGGATACGGAATTTTTGAAAGAAAACACAAGTAAATGTCCTTTGTATCCTTATTTTGAGAATAAAAGTATGTATAATTCAATCACTGGTGTTAAATCTGCATTAGATCTAAAGGGTACAAGAATCAAATGCAAGCACCAGTCACCGACACTACTTGCATGAGAAGATTGTGGTAAAAGACTAATGCTATCCTTCATTATTGTTTAGAAATTAGTTTGAAATCTGATATGAAGGGAAGTAAAGCCTACAATATTGTTTTATTAACTATTCAGTAACAACTTTGATGTTAAGTAAAGCAAAGCTATCATGAAGTGGGCTGTTTGATAGTGAATCATGCTATAATATCCCCATTGAAGTTGTAAACCTTTGTTAGCCTGCTCATAGAAGATACCTTTAAAGATAGCTTCCCAAGCCAGATTGTGAAGAAGGCTTTGGTAAAATGTGTGTTCAAAGATTTGAAGGGAGGCACAAAAGGCTGTACAGGTGGTGGAAGTAAATCTCAAGCAGTGCATAGAGCTTGTAGAAAAGCAAAATTGCCAGTCTCCACATGAGCCACCGTATCAAGAGGAAGAGGCTGGTTACCCTGCTGAAACTTGGAGACTAGTGTAGAGGCAACAAGAGCCCAACTTCCAAGAAAAGCAGTTGGTGCAATGCAAGCAGTAGATACTAGGCCAACACCACCAGAAGAGGCAGGAAGAGAAATTTGTCGTTTAGAAAACTGACCTTCACTTGTCTCAAAGGTTCCTAGCCCCAAAAGGCGACCAAATATGCCCAGTAAAGTATCATCAAAATAATGCAACCTGAGAATTTTCAAGCTTTGGCAACAAATCAGAATGTCGAGCAAATCCATCCAAAGCTCCCTGCATAAAAGAAGTGACATATCCAGAAGAACCAATGGGGAAACCCAATGCCTTAATCCCAAGCTGAGGAGCAATGAAACCTTCAGGTAAGGAGAAATCAGCTAGAAGGCCTTTTGGGCACCAAGAAACGCACTTAGACCTATTCACTATAAGCCCAATAGAAGAAAGTTGAGCTAAGCAATGCAGAAAAGTAGGGACGACTTCACTTGCAGGCCCGACAATATGAGTATCATCCACATTAGAGGGGAATAAACAGGACGAAAAAGTTGAAGCTGTAACACGCAATGCACGATAATGTGCCAAAGCCACGAGAGGACCACCCAAGGGATCCCCTTGTCGAGTTCCTTCAGTAGAAGAAATGACGGTAACATCACCAACACGAGAAGCATGACTAAAGTATAAAGGAGAACTTTTTGAATAGAAGCTCCGCACAAAAGGAATGAGCATGGCAAGTGTATCCTGAGCACCATGAAGTTCTTGAAAGATAGCCGCCCGATAAACTGAGTTGAAAGCATTAGCAACGTCAACTTGCAATACTACCTAGTCAGGATGAATATCCAAAATAGCCCGTAAAGCATGAACGACTGTCTCTCAACCGCCGAGAGTAGCACACCCAAATTGAAATGGAAAAAGATGAGCAGGCTATGCTTCTTGAAACTGGAAACAAAGTGCCCTTGCCACCAACTTGTATATACATTCCCCCACTACAATTGGACGCACACCACTAGAAGCTTTATCCAATGCTAAGAGACGAGTAGCACCTAAAATATGAGCAACTGAAGATGGGATCTGCCCAAATGCAATGAAAGGGCACACCTTGAAGAGGAGATCAAAGCCACTAGCAGAATCATCTGGAGAAAAACAATCATGAAGATGCTCAAAAACCATTCTTGAAGGTCCACCAGTTGAGAGGCGAGGACAACGTAGAAATTTTTTTATAAAATGAGTGAAGATCGGAGTCAGGCTGAAAGTCTTCCACAAATAAAGGAAGAGTATCACTAGCATGGGGATGAAGTTGTTCCAAAGCTTGAATAGTTGTAGAAGGCGACATTGCTGAAATTGATGGAGCAAGAGCGTGCGTAGCCCGAGAAAATTCACCAGCTTGTCCAAGCAAAACACAACGACGTAGACGACTATGAATAGGAATTGATCCCGAGTTGGAGCCTGAATTAAACTCCCATTTTGCCGCAAGCGCATTGGAATGAAGAAAAAGTTCCTCTTGTAAATTTTTCCAATCACTTGACATGAAACGCCGAATTCTAGTACGAGTTTCCCGATGACCTGCTTCACCACCTCTAGGAGGAAGAGGCAAACACCAAAGTGGAAAGAGCAAAAACATATGCCAAGCCGCGATATCAGAAGGGTTGGTAGCTAAACAGATCAAAGGTAGTCGAAGAGCTCTTTGAAAGTCAAGGCAAAGGGCCATAGGAATGCGGGCATAAAGGCGAGGTCGAGGAAAACCAAGATAAAATGAGTCCAAAATATCAAGATTGCGAGCCCAAGCCCAACTTGAGTCGGGAGGAGAAAGTGGAGCAGGATGAGGTGTTTGGGGAGATTCTAAAAGGGAAGCTTGTTGTTGGAAGGCAGTACAAGCATTTTGATGTCTGGAAAGGCATGTGCCCTACATATATAAATGTCTGCATCCTGGACAAGGTACACGAGAGGGTGGAGGTATAGGATTTTGCGAGGATGATGAAGGAGAAGAAGAAACAGAAGAACGAATATGTGGGGGACGATACGGTGCAGGCGAAGGAAGAGATGCAACAAAGGGTGATTCATGGCGAGGACAATTAGAGAGGGGTGGGGATGGAAGGGATGGTGAAGCATGTCTCTTTGTGTGTTGAATTGCACTCATTTTGGGTTGAATTGCATTTTAATCCATACTGTGAACGCCCGCATTGCAATCATCCATTGAAAATAAGAATAATTTCCCTTATAATGTCTTCAAAATCTCCAAAGATATCGTTTCTCAAAGTCTCCCAGAGTTGATTCCGTTATATTCAAAAATGAAAAGTGTTGGGAAGAATGACAACAATCTCTACAAGAATTTCCTGATAAAAAGTCTCAATAAAGCTAAGGTATTAAATTTGGAATTTTTCCAAAGACTCGAATTTTTCCAATGGATCGCATTTTTCCAACGACTCTAATTTTTCCAAAAACTCAAATTTTTTCAAAGACTCGAAAATTCCCAAAGACTCCAAAGACTCGAATTTTTCCAAAGACTCGAATTTTTCAAAAAGATCAAATTTTGCCAAAGACTCGAATTTTTCAAAAGGATCAAAATTTTCAAAAGACTCAAAATTTTCAAAAGACTCGAAATTTCCAAAGACTCGAATTATTCCAATGACTCGAATTTTTCAAAAGGATCGAATTTTTCGATACCCAAAATTAGATTCTTTTGATACTCAAAATCAGAAATTTTCGATACATAACCAACTCGGAAAATTCGTAATTTTTCGATACCCAAAATCAAAAGTTTTCGATACCCAAAATCAGATTTTTTTTGATACCCAAAATCAAAAAATTTTGATACAGAACCAACTCGGAAAATTCGTTTCGATACCCAAAATCAGAAGTTTTCCATACCCCAAAAGCAAAATTTTTCGATACGAGATCGACTCAGAAATTCGTAAATTTTCGATACCCAAAAATCGGCATTTTAGGATACCCAAAATCAGAATTTTTTTGATACCCAAAATTTGTAATTTTTCGATACTCAAAATCAAAATTTTCCGAGTCATTGTATAATTTCTCGAGTCAGTGTATATTTTTCGACTCTTTGTATATTTTCAATACAGTGTAAATTTCGATACTGTCGGTTAGAAATCCAACCCACGACGCTCGCTCACAGCTCGCTCCAACTTTCGCTGTCGATCCTCACGATTTCCGGCAAGTTCCGACACTTCCAACCAGTTTAGACCGCATGAGAGCACTTGCGACCATTTGAGACCGCATTTTGACTGCAAAGGACCACATTAGGTCCGTTTGTGGCCATTTGACGGCCATTTCAAGGCACTTCTGACCATTTGAGACTGCATTAGGACCACCTGCGACCTAGATCGCCGCCCGCCCGCCGTCAATGACGGGCGCACACAACTAGTATGTATATGTGTGTGTGTGTGTGTGTGTGTGTGTGTGTGTGCCTATCTCTTTAGTCAGCATCAAAACTGTAATTTTTTATGCCAAAATAATATGAGTTTTGAAGCCTATTCTCACTTCGAAATGTTTCAAACTACAAAATTTCAGACCACATTCTGAAATGGAACACATTCTGAAACGGAACGATCAACGATGATCCAGGGATGACATGCAAAATGATGAATTATGCGATTGATTAGTGGCAAATGGAAGTTCAAATGGTTGAGCTCGTTGAGTATAGCTGTGAGTGACCAAGGTTCGAGTCTGGTATCTCTGCACAAAGTTGTCAATTCGATAAAAAGATGTTGTATGTCATAGGTTAAACTAGTGTACTTCATGTGTTTAGATTTTGTTTGAAACATAGTAAATGCTGGATTTATCTATAATCTGAACATGTCAGATAAAATGTGTGGAATTTAAGGTCGTCGTACAACCAGATTTTAAGAATTAAGAAAATGGACCTGAACAACAAGATATATGCATCCAAACATCCAAAAGAATCAACGTGTCGTCCAATTTCTTTAATGCTAGAACTTCATCTTGTCTCCCTCACACTTAGCTCTTCAAAATATCAAGTAAAGAAGAAATGGGGAATACCATGCAAGTGAAAATTTTACGATGGTAGTAATGGGACTAATTTTCTTCCACCGTTGCTTACTATTTTTGAAGTCAAATTTTGGACACTTGCAATCAACCTTGTGATCAAACAATCATTTTCACTAGTGCAAATTTCCTGATAAAACAAGGAATTTATGTTATGGCGTACAGACATTAAAGAGTTGGTTGCAAGTTAGACCTTATACTTTTACACAAGTACATCAAAGAACGAAAAAACTAAAAACATTTTACAATCGAGGCAATACAGGTGTCACAACAAATTCAAGGTCTTGTCATGTTCTGCATCTTTCAAACATCTTCAACATGCTTTACACTAAATTGCAAGATTTTCCCTTGAAATGTTTTAATAATACAAACAAAGTTGCTGCATAAACAGCTTGGCCTTCATACTTCAGAGATTCTCTGAGTTCTCCATTCACCCAAATCTTGGAAAGAAAAATATGTACTACATGGCAATCTTATAAAAATTGCCGAAGAGCACAATCATTTCACAATTATGTCTAAATTATATAGGTCTTAACCCCCTATTGACTAATCAGCTACATATTCTCTCTTAAACATAGCTTATATGATAAAGCCTTATGATGTAGTTGCTTTCAATGTAAAATCACTAGATTCACAATAGATTGACTCTCTTTGGCAAGAATACTGATCTTAAGTATGGAGCTTGACATCAGTCCTGACATAGGCTAAATAAGCTCTTTTCATGTCTGGGAAACCCCTGAATTGAACTTGAACAAAGTGTATTAGCATTGATAGTAGAAAGGTACATGCGTTGCCAACTTGAACTTCCATTCAGGAGCCAGTAGCTAAATCCAAAGGCAGCAAAGGGGCAGCTATTATGGACTGCTAAGCACACCGCTTAGTAGCATCGATAAACTTCCATAACCTACTTAACGCCTGCCCACTGTCGACGGCTTCCCTGGATCTTTCTAAAGCGAGAGAAAATGTTGAAGCACCTTCACATCCCAATAAAAAGTCAGTCATTGCCGCATTGAAGATAATACGGTCATATGCAGGACCTTTGTTTCCTCCCAGAGCTGAAAGACCAAGTTGTATATTTTTGGCCACCTGCACAAGAAAACGAACACTTCTCACGCACTACTAGTGTCAATTGGCATGAGTCCATTATTAAAGAAGAGTTTCTAAAAATGTACACAGAATGTACAGCTAATACAACTCTGAAATCTTCCAGTGCCGCAGGCAACTAATAAATATCAGTCTTAAAGTATAGCAGAGTCTCAAAAGCTCATACTGATCTGTCTATCCTTGGCGTTGAGGTTGGTTCAAACCCATAATCCACAGCACTAATAGTCAGACTAAAAGGCTCTCTCAGAACACCTACAGCACAGTCAATAGAAGAATGTAAGCTTCAACAATGAGTCCTACACTATACATGACTCTTTGTGAGCACAGGCAAACATACTCCTAAGTCTCCAGTGAAAATTGAAACAACACAATTATGATAGTATACTTTTTGGATACTAGAAGTTACAAAATGGCTCAACCTTGCATTTGGTTGGACCAGATGCAAATATTAGAAGAGCTAATAACCAGTCACTAAAGTTGATTTTGGAGACATTTCCTTCCTTTTATTTCTCTTCATAGTTGCAGTTCATTGATTGTAACTGGCAGAAACGGCTGGTTAACCTATGGATCAGATGCACATAGTAGAGTTCATAATTTTTCATAGTAGTGTGTCATCATAGAATAATAATTTCGGGATAATTCTCCTACCTCAGTCTGTCATTCTCCTGATAATTTACAGTTACACTCGTACCTAGCACCATAAAAGCTGGGCTACTAAATAATATTCACAATATCAAAGAAATTACACTGCATGCTTAATGCATTTGCATATCATTGACTATTCTTCATGAAAGATTTCTCCATCTGATTTCATTTCTCCTGAATGAGTTTCAATACATATGTGAGTTCAGGTTTGAAATAGCCAGCATAAAGCATGATAAAATCTGGACAGCTTTCAGAGAAAGTTGATTTCACATCTGGCCTAATTCTGCAGCCAGCAGCATCGATCAAAATGATTTAATCTCTCAAATCTTCAGCTTTGAGAAGGCACAAGGTAGACTTTTTAAATATATTTCAGCAGCAGAAAAATCAGTTGAGGATCAGTATAACCGTTGCTAGAAAAGTCATGGAAGTAGAGGTCTCGCTTCTGGAAACTTAGGTCCAATTTGCTTCGAGTTTGAAGTTATCATTTACCAAGTGGGGCCCAAGTAAAGGAGGTGCGCGAGTTTGGGACAAATAAATAAATCTAAAACCAGGCCAGAATGCATAACTAGAAATACGATACCAATAGAACTTGAGAGTGTGTAATAGTAGAGTGCAAGTAATTTTTTTTAATCAAGCATGTCGTCATCCCTAGCAAGCATGTCATCATCCCTAGATCATGGTAGCATTCAAATTTGTTGAATGGTTGATACTTACCGTCTAGCTCTCTTGTTTCTGAGCAAGTAGTAGTCATAGGTCGAAAGCCCGCACAAGAGTTTACTGAAGGGCCTTTGCCAGATTGATCTGTGGAGAATGTATTCGTCGTAAGTGAGAGAGCTCCCTCCTCCCCCTGATTGGGTTTCAAAGTAAAGGAAAAACTTCCAATTCTTAGTAAGCATTATGATTCCTACAAAACTATCATAAATGAGAACCTCAGAATTCCAAAAAATGTTATAAATTAAAGCAGCATAGTTCCAACTTGAATCTACAAGCAAATTTGAAAACTGAAAGTGGAAAGCAACAAATTTAAGTGCAGGGAAAGTTTATTCATTGGGTGTAGCTCATATAAGTGCACAAATGTGCAATAAATTGCAGAGTCAAGACATACATCCTGCAGGTTGGGAAGTTTTTGCTTTGAGAACTGGACCTACATGTCAGAAATTTTGAGGCATTTGGTGTTTGCTGCGTTGAATGTACAGCTCTTACTTTCAAAATTCAGGCTCTCCTAAAGAGGTGCTTTGAAGTTGGGTTCGTGTTTCGCTGGGTTCGCGTTTCGCAAACCGTGATTCTCTGAAAAGCGTTTATTATTATTCTTTTGGAAAAATAGCTTATGGCTGAAATTTTTTTAGGGGAGCAATGGTCAAACCAGCGTTTTGCCTTTCAGAAGTGCAGTAGATAGGGCACAAACAGATCTTATTTTCAATAGCTATTTGGTTATTGTTTGCTCTGGTTCTCAATAAATGTTATTGCTACAGTTTGGGCTATCAACTCTATGGATGATGATCACTTTTGCAATCATTTCACTAGAGATGTAAGTGCAATGTGCATACAGTTGGGGGCATAAATATTGGGCACTTATCGGTGCACATTTGGACCCCCACTTTTATCTATGGGGGGTGCAGGGGGGGGAGCGCCTCTCGAAGCAAAAAGCGAGGTACAATTGCTCTATAGTTCTCTGTCTCTGTCCCACTGGAATCATCTGTGATCGTAACGAACAAGCTAGAGATTAGTTTTGAATTTTTATCCTTGACAGAACCCAACATGGATTAATGACCTGAACTGGACCATCCTGTACCCGAAACATTCAGCAAACTATACAGATGTAATGCTCTTAATTAGGGCTTTCATCTGATACTATAGATGCAGCGAATCGCGATTCGCTGCACAGAATCGTGCTTCAGAATCGTTTCTAAAAAAAACGACTTAACTGATTTTAGGCCTCCTCGTGGACAGAACCGTGCCAGCAGTGGAGGAGGCAAAAAAAAATTCTGAGAGCTGTGGGCGTCCGATCTTCGCAAGTGAATAGTCGGCAGAATCGGTTGGTAGCAATGTTACTGCAGTATTGTACTCATTGGTAGTGTGTGAATTCGAGGGGTCTAAAATGTGCCATGTTTTTTCTTCTGCCAACAGGTCCGATTCAAGCCAATATTGCAAGCCAGCTGCTTGCATTTGAGCGCTTCTAGTTTCCTTTCGATGGAGAGCAGAGTCGGCGGAGGGAGGATCAGCTGAGGCTCGTTACATGGTGGTGCATCCACGGGCGCAGCACAGGTGACCTGAGGCGACTGGCTGAGAGAATCCTTGCACAGGACTGTTCAGCAGGAGCTTGCGAGTGGAATTGGAGCACCTGGGCCTTGTATCACACGCAAAAGAGGAACAGGTTATCCATCGAGCAGTGCAGGCAGTTGGTGTTTGTGAACACCAACGGCCGTATGCTGAGGCGCACACGAGGAGAGGGTCAGATGCTTGAGGCGAGTCACATCATCACCCCTTTTTTCTTGCTATGCTTTGATGAATTGATTTGCTTTCAAAATATGCAGTGAGTTGCACAATACCTGCCTGACAACAATGTAGTGCTTTTGGTTGCAGGTGAACCCTGACACTTGCTTGGTGGATTCGATAGCTGCTGCTCCTCGGGCACCACCCACGCAGGAGGAGATGGATGATGAGATCCATAGAGAGTTCTACAGACAGGCACAGGTTGACGCACGGGCTTTACGGCGGCAGAGGAGGACAGAGAGGCAGAGGGAGAGGGCTGAGGAAGGAGATGACGAGGGCTCGGAGGATGGAGAGATGCTCGGGGCAGACTATGTAGAGGAGGAGGAGTGAGTTGAGGGGGATATGGAGGAGGACAAGGAGATGTGGGCGGAGGCACAGGGGGGTGACCTGGTTGACCTGCTGGTGGACCCTGATGCGGAGACAGAGGAGGAGCCAGCCATTCCTGCACGTAGGCCTAGGGGGAGACCTAGAGGTTCTGGGAGGGGAGGGGGGCTGAGTACCCTTTTTGTAGACAGGAGTGGAGCATCACAGGCAGCCGTCGACCAGGCATCATCACCGTGGGTAGGGCCATCCCAGGGCGTAGGGTTACAGCTACTTGACACACAGGCACGACGGAGTAGACACAGGGATGGGGGCAGCCAGATGGGGGCCAGAGGAAGGGAGAGAGGCAGAGGCAGAGGCAGAGGCAAAGGTAGAGGCAGGGGGAGGGGGGTGGTCCAGAGCCAGAGCACGCAGCAGAGAGCCAGAGCATGCAGCCGAGCCAGGGCCACACCACGGCATATGGTTCCCTCCAGTTCCAATTCATCTGCGGACCCTTGGGACCTGCAGTCAGGCACAGATTCGGATGATTTATCCTACCATGACTCTGACGAGCCTTAGTTGTATACTTTTCATTACGTTCATGGCATTGTACCCCTTTTTGGTGCCATGTGGCCCGATACTATATATTATGATGATCCTATTCACAGCATTGTCGTGATTCAGTATTGTTCTTTGTGGTTTTAGTTCAGTAACTTCGGTTTTATGGTTTATGATTTATGGTTGTAGAGAGAGAGAGAGAGAGAGAGAGAGAGAGAGAGAGAGAGAGAGAGAGAGAGAGAGAGAGAGAGAGAGAGAGAGAGAGAGAGAGAGAGAGAGAGAGAGAGAGAGAGAGAGAGAGAGAGAGAGAGTGGTTGTTTTGTCAAAAATTGTTTCATTTAAGGCTAAACTTTAGAATGATTCAGCTGGGTTTTTGATCAGCATGGTTTTAGTTCCGTTTGTTGTGATCAGAGAGAGAGATAGAGAGGGAGAATCAGAGAAAGGGAGATTCCTGCTCTGTTCATTGGGAATGCCCCAATGTGTTCTCTTTTTTTTTATTTATATGGGATGCAGCTATAGCGTAAAGTTGTAAACCTAGGAGTTAATACACCTAAAAGGGACCATCCTGCACCTGAAACAGTCGGCAAACTACACAATCATAATCCCCTCGATCAGAGCTTTCATCTGACACCCATATTGCCTAAAAAAATTAGAAAAAAAAAAAAGAAATCGATTCTACACGAATCTGGGAAAATCCGGAATCGCGATTCGGGATCGCGATTCAAAATCGCGCTGCATCTATGTCTGATACCCATATTGCCCACAAAAAAATCAAAAAAATAAAATAAAATAATAAAATGTTTTTGAGCATTTCTACCAGAAACCCGAAACGTGTTTCTGCACACGTTTCGAAACGCGTTTTGAGAATTGTAGTGCAACTATGCTTTGAACTTTTCTGTATGGACCAGAGAAACTCTAATTTGACTTTTGTTATGATGATTAGGTTCCCCTGTAGTAAAACTATTGATTCTTTTGAGTTTCAAATTTCTGAAAAGAGGCTCTTCTTTTGACAACTCAATCCTCAGAATGTAAATAAAGCGCAGACAGAGTGCAACTATTTCAAGAAACAGAGAAACGTATTGGAATATACATAAGGGCCGGTGATGCATGATATGTAGAATCTTAAACTTGTGTACTCTTTTCTGAAAACCCCCAGGTGTGAATACAAGATACACCATTTTCAGGGAGCTTTCGCTATACTAATCAATGTTGTTGCCTACTATTCATTCTTTTCCATTCTTGGCAATGTGACTCTCTTCAGCAAGGCCACAAGGTTTGATCTGGTATAAAGTCAAGTCAGATAAGAAAAATGAAGACAAAGTGTTACAATGTCTTTCGCGGCAAAGCTTGTGTGTTTCGGTCTTCATGATATCCACACACATTATTGGTCATCCACTTCAACTGATTTCAACATGAACAAGTTAGATAAAAAAACCACAAGTGTAAATTATTGCTCCTATGGAAAGGAAGTATACTCCCACAGTACATGGTTGTTTATGGAAGTGCACTAGACGGATAAATAGTGTCTTACCAGTTCGAACTTTGGAAAGGGGTTTACAAGAGAAGGAATTGTTTCATAACATAGGAGGAATAGACCATATAACTTATCCACAGAATGTCCGTTTTTTAGAAATTGATAGAAGAGAAGGTTTGAGACTTTTTAGATAGAGCTTAGCATTCTGTGAATACATCCATGATAAAAGGACTATGCTGGAAACATATCAACTAGAAGGCTGGCTATTGAATCTTTATGTTCCTTGACATAGACACTCTACTGCAACAACTTAAAGGGAACATATTAATCAGTACATCTATCACAAATCCAAGATTGAAATGACTGTGAATAACTGTATTTGGACAGTGACTCAGGCCTTAAGCCCTACGTTGCTATTTGTTATTATTTGACATCTAGGCCATATGAGTTGAGCCCTCCTTCCTGTATTAGTTGTTCATTTATCGGTGAATAATCACTTATCATTACACCTCCAGCCCTAACCAGCAGGCACCAGGGCCACTGGGGCTATAAATAGGCCCCAAGGCCTCATTTGAGGATTACGAGATTGATTCTAAGAACAACTTAGATCAATACTTTTAAGCTTTAGCATAAATTCAGCTCAATCACAACAGATTATCAACAGATTGTGTTCTTGTTGATGTTATTCATCAGATTAACTTGCCAATATTCTCCTCGTATTCTGTATTCTGCAGATGTTTTGATCAAAAGCTGGAATCAGAGCATCTTTGTAGAGTGCTATCTAGTTTCCAATCTTTAGATCCAAAGGGGAAAACACCTTGATTCGACATTTTTGGCTCCAACATTCTCTAGACTGGTTATCTTGGGGAGTTTAACAATTGCATTGGGTTCCTATCATCAAATTGTTGACATAGGAGGTGACTTTGTACAAACCGGCCTGTGGATTCCTAGTAGCTGGAGGTCCACATATTTTAGCTTCAGCTCAGAACTTTGTATACATATATGAACTTCGTACACCATCATGACTCATGAGGCCAGTTTCTTATTCCTGATTTCTTATGTTAAATGTATCTTACAGCAGCTTTCCCTCACTTTCAAACATGACTTTTCAGTGAAACTAAATGACATTATCTCTCCAGCTAATTATTCTCGTAGCCTTGATTGAGGCCCGTGCTTTCAATGCTTACCTTTGAAAGAGCTTATTTGAAGATTTTTATTATTGTTTCTTTAATAATTTCTATTAGCATCCAATCCTGAAACTTGTCCCTCTTTCTGATTAGAATTTTTTTTTGGTACATTTCCTTGAGGCTTGTAGTGTAAAGGTCTGCCTCTAACAGGGTCCTAAACCTTTTCCGTTGTTGTATCCCTTTAAACTTCTGTCAAAGATCTTGGAATATTTCCTGACATACCATGACTGTATCTTTCTTTTGAACAATTTCAACCAAACTCTGCAGCACTGTTTAATACAGCCACCTTCACTGTTGTTCTTTTATAAGCTTTGACAATCATGCCACTTGCATGCTGCGGTTATTGCCCAGATCAGTGAGAAACTTTGCAAGTATTATTGTTTGAAGCAATGAGAAACTTGTCCACGGCCAAGTCAGAAATTTCCCTTTACTGTGTTTCAAGTTGTACGTTTGCAAGAAGTCCTGATGGCTGGATTTTCTTTTGATGGACATGTTAAGGACTTACAGGTTCAATAGCATATGTACCATACTTGTCTTTTTCTTCCAACACATTCACAAGGGAGCATGAGATGTTATCAGACTGTACTTGGCCCTTGAAGATATGACTGGGCGGTTTGTATGCCAAACACAGCAGTCAAGAAGAAATTTAATTTTTCTAACCACCTAGCCAAGTTAAAAGCAGAAAAACCTCTAACCCTCCATTGGACATCAGCTACTATTGAAGCATGAAGCATAAGAGGACGTCATTTTCTTTGCCAGTACCTGAAGTAGCTAAAACAGAAGATTGCTCTGGAACTACATATCCTTTTCTACACATGTTTGCAATGTTTCTTAGGACGAGCAAAAGTATGATGAAAATGCAGTATTTTGAATCTTTTTGCTCCATGTTTGAAGAATAAAGATATTCTTCAGAAGGATCTATCATCTCATCATTTAGCTTTTTGACTGAGAAAGCACTGGTGGTTGACAGCTTTAACTGCATCGTAGAACAAAGTGTACAGTGGCCAGAAAGTTATGGCTAACCTTTATCACAAGGCCTGCAGCAACACCTCGTCTGCGCATCAACATCAACAAGGGTTCCTGAAAACCTTTATGATAGAAGCCCGCCATCATAGCTTCCCTGCCAGTTGCCTGTTCACTGGAATTCATTAGAATGCCTTCAAGATCACTTGTGGGAGATGCCACTGCAAGTCCTAGTTGTAAAGACTTATTGAATGAAGTTCATATTTCTGGGCAGAGCAAGATGATTGTGGCTGAAGTTGTAATAGGGAACTTGATGCCAAATCAAAATAATGTTCATTTTGCCTCCCTTATAAAGCTAGAATTCTTTACAAAGAGATCTGATAATTGCTCAGTCCAGAGTAACAGCTTGTTCTATGAGTTTGAAAGAAGATAATAAAACAGCAACACTCTTTTTATCTCAACTACCAAATTCCTAAAAGTGTGAAAAATATCTTCAAAGAGTAATAAACCAGCATCCAAAGAAATATTTCTTACCCGCACATAGTGTTGAACCTTTTCAGTGGTTGCAACTGTTGGTCTCTTCTTGATATGATGTCTCAGACCAATCAAGGAATACCTGCAACACTTAACAATGAAACATGCAGGGTCACCAAAGATAAAGTTCCTAAAGGCTTCAACAGTAGTTTCAATAAAACAAAGCCATTACTAACTCCTGCTAAGTACTGGATGAAAAATTATAGTAAACTGCTGTCAACAGCTGCATAATAATGCTCACAAAAGCTCCTTGCCAAGACCCAAAGATTGATGACTAGAGAAAACAAACATGAATATTTTCTCTTATTTGATTCCTGAAAAGACTCTTCATAGAAGAATTATATCAATGTTAGTCTAAGTTAGTACCTAAACAAAACGAGAAGAGACCTGCAATAGCCATCAACTCCACCATGCATTGCTATGTGTCTACTATCTGGATGATCGAACTTTACTCCAGAATTGTATTATCTCTTTTGATCTCCATGGCTTAGCCAATTCCATTTTCTCAGGACCCACATTCTCACTTCGGTTACCAGCCTTCACCAATACGCCCTCTGGTAGTCGGCCATGCCAAGGTCATATTAGAGCAGATGGACTGGGCTCTAACAGGCTAAGGCATCGGTACCACGTCCGATCATCCTATCTAAGTTTGCAGTTCTTCCACTTCAGGTGGAAGCCATCTTCCACTTGTTTATTTTCCTCAAGTGGCTTGCACACATTGAGGAGACTGGGAGATACATGGGGGCAACACTTTTATCATCGAGGGTACTATATAGTCAGGGCACCACCTTTCTTGGTATTCTCAAGCACCATGACTATCAGGATCTCTTGGTATATCTATATCACCCATCAGTACATCTGTCACTTCTTATATCGTTCATATCTTTAGAGAACATGATATGGTTAGTTGGGGGTGAAGCCAGATTTCTACAAGTCTTGGTTCTTAGAGATGGACACAATAGGATACCCAGTCTTAGCTTAATATCTAGACTCGGGACTTTCACATGGGCTCAAACTTAGAGACGAGATTTGCCAGTTGTGTGCACTCAGTATACTATGAGGTATCATTGTTTATATTGAGATTCACCTACGACTCTTCATTCTTTGATATCGCATAAGGATTCACAATGTGTTGCATTGATGATAATAGAGATGACCTGGTTTGTGAGGAAGCTTCATGGATAGTGGTATTTTGCCTTGATTGGGAGATAACAGATCCTGTCCATTCGTTTATGCTAAGCTTAAAACCTTATTAGGGCTTATCTATCAAA
Organism: Diphasiastrum complanatum; assembly: GCA_029204225.1. Taxonomy (NCBI): domain Eukaryota; kingdom Viridiplantae; phylum Streptophyta; class Lycopodiopsida; order Lycopodiales; family Lycopodiaceae; genus Diphasiastrum; species Diphasiastrum complanatum. Next base: position 10,273,823 of record CM055111.1, on the reverse strand, counting down.
ACAGGTGGGAAAAATTTGAATAGTATAGTGTAGGCTAGGGGTAAACTCTATTGCGGTAACATAAATGCAAGAAAGAACTCCCTGTATGACTGCTAGTAGTAAGCTGAAGACGTCCAGTCACCGAGATAGTAACTTCTCTTCTTTCTGTCCTTTCACCATTGCACATTGATTAATGTGTAAAAATTAAATCTCTTGACAGGCAGCTCACTCTTTGCGCTACTACTTTGCCCTTCCTTTCCTTTGTATCCTGTAAACCATCTTTTCTTTCCTGTTCCTGACCCTGAGACGACTGAGTTTGGATTATTGATATTGAAGTTGCCCATCCTTTTGCTTGTATTCTGAAAATATTTGTCTTGAAGTGTGGAAAAGCTTGGTCGTTTCAAGAGGCGTTCTATCTCACGGATATTTTCAGCATCTCCCAAGTGTGCTAAGAGTTTGGTAGAAGAATCTTTGGCTAGTTCAATAGAGGCATCAACCATGTATTGTCGAATAAAGAGGAAGGTAAGGTGTGCTTTAACCACATCTCTAGCGGGTTTATGTAGCAACATGAAGAAAGCATTCATTTGGTTTTGGAAGAAGTCACCAGGAAAGAACTTGCCTAAGTTGTTTATCATATACCAAATGGCATGGTCAAACCAAATAATAGACGAGTTGTTTTTGCATTTATTGCCACACCTACATTTGAAGAAAGGTCTCTTCCAGTTCCAAATTCTGGCTGAAGGTTCATTCTATTGAAGCTAGTCTCAAAGTGACCTCTGATTCTGGCCCAGATCTGCTCAGAAGGGCAATGAGAAGGTTCATAGTTGTTCATGTGAATAACAGTATCAAAGGCCAGTGGAGTTTCCAGAGAGGGATTTTTGTGTAAGGTGGCCAATTTGCAAACTTGTATACAGGAGCCAGGAAGTTAACAGTAGGAAGACTCCAGAGCTTATAGGCAGTGAGAGCAGATTTGAACTCAATGATTCTATTGGGCACAAAGGGGACTTGACAGCTTTTGGATTGACAGAACTTGTAAGTGGATTGGTCGCCAACTCGCAAATATGTGAAAAAATCTCTAGCTGGGATGCACTGTCCTCATCATGGTCATCAATAAAAATTATTGGGTGTGGCGATAAAGGAGTATCAAGGATGGGAGAGGAGGGCTTAGTGGGAGTATTACCATTTTCTTTTTCTAGACACACAAAATTTTTTCTAGTGTGCAAATTGTAAAACCTTTCCTCTTTTTCAAATTTTTCGACAAAATCATTAAGACTGCCAAAAAGATTATCTACCAAACTCAAAGTGTCTTTCTTTTTAACAAACTCGAAGTAAATTATGACCCAGTTTTTAGTCTCCAAGAGATCAATCGGGCATAAAACCTTATCCTCTGATCCAGCAGAAGCACAAGTAGCCCTATTAGTGTCATTGATGAAAGAATGCATAGTCACGACCTTTTTCATACAACAAATAAGAGTTAGTATAAAATGGTTTGGTGGAGGTAGGGGCTCCTCATAACCTAAAGCAACAGCGTCTTGAAACCATCTTGTGGACTAAGCACATGAAAAACAGACCTTTGTTAGCTTATGAATCAGATAAAAGGTAAGGGTTCAGTACTATCTCAACCAAGGAATAGTCAGAGAGAGAGAGTTACACAGTTTCGCATAAATCCTCTTGACAAAGCAAGACTAAACCCTTTGAAGCCGTTATTCATATTCCAATAAGGTAACATAAAGTTGAAAAGTAAAGTACAGTTCTGAAAAGCACCATAAAGCATAACCAACTTTCAAAATGTCCAAGCAAAAGGACGGGCAACTTCAATCTTAACAATCCGAACTTAGTATTTATAGGGTCGGGCACGGGAAAGAAAAGAAGGTTTCCAAGTTTCAAGGGAAAGGAAAGGCAAAGCAGTAGCGCGAAGAGTGTACTACCGATGTGCAGGATGAAGAAAGGACATAAAGAAGGGAAGTTACCACCTATGCGACGAGTCGTCTTCAGTTTACTACTAGCAATGATACAGAGAGATCTTTTCTACATTTATGTTACCGCAATAGAGTTTTCGAAGCCATTCATGTGAAGCAGTTTTATGCTCACGTACCATTCAGACTGTTTGGTATTGTAGACGAACATTTTCATGATATCAATTTCGGTTGGACATACTTACCAAGTGTTAAAAGTGACCGGTACTTCCCTTCTGAGGTTTTTTTTGCAACTTTGAAGTAGAAAGTTTACATTCCTATCTCTAAAAGCAAACATTCATAAAAGACGTAGGAATTCTGGTTTATGCTTTCAAAAGAGATGGTTTTATGAGGGATAAACTGTGCCTTGTCATCAAAATGATACTTTTACTGGTTCATCTTATGTTCTACCAAACGATATTAACGGTCTTTTGGCAGGCAGTTAGCTATGGAGTGCTAACTGCTCCCTCTCCGATGGCTGCTACCTTGATTCGGCTCCTCTTCCGTCTTCTGACCCTATTCTTCCCACACCGATCATTGCTCACTCTTCCTCCTTCCCGGCACCACAGTCTACAACCAATATTTCGTATACGCCTTCTAAATCAATTGAACTTTTTTCATCTTGGCAGATTAATCAATTCAAGGCAGATTTCCAGTTTTTGCAGCATGAAATTTCACAGCTGAAAGGAACGGTTACTTCTTTGATCAACGAGAAGAAGCTATTGCAGTCCAAGGTTGTGTCACTCAAACAATCCATCGGAATCAAACAGGCCACAGCTTCGGAATCCACCACCAACATGCTACGGGAGCTAGAAACCAAGATTGAGAAGCAACACGAAGAGGCCCTTTCCTAGGCATCAGTTTTGAAAAAGGGCACCAAACCCAGCGCTCCCATCTCCTCAGTTATCTCAGCCACCATCTCGGAAGAGGTATCTCGAGACCAAAAAGCCCACAATATTAGAGTTCGTGGAGTTCTAGATACACAGGATGCATTGGCTGAAGCTAAACGCTTTCTCGACATCACTCTCGGGCACAGGACAGAGGGGTTGGACACCGCATGGAGGAACACTAGAGATGCAGCCACACTCATTATTCGTTTCACCTCCCTTGAGAGCCGCCGAGATGCTTTGCGGTGCAGAGCTAAGCTACATGGTACCACTATCTATATGGACGACGACCTCACATATATCCAGGTAGAGGAGAGGCGTAAGGCCTTTCAGGCAGCCCGTGAGTCTGGCAGACGAGTCATTTACCGAGATGGACAAGTGCGTTTTCTTGACAACGCACCTCGCAACTCCCAGTGCTAGGGATTTGGGGTCCCCGGGTTCCGGAGTTCCACGGGGCCCCATCCACACCATCTCCGGATTGGAGTATGGAACTGTGATGGTTTACACTCATCTTTCATTGTTGGCGACTTGATCGATTTCATCACTGACAGAGATTTACTGCTCTTTATGGAGACTCATGAGAGTCAGGAGAGAGGATTACCTATTTTTCTAGGAAAGATGGGATTCCGTGTACAGACTTGAGACTAGATCAGCTAGCTGTCGTGGATCCGGAGGTGTTGCATTTTATACAGAGAGTCTCTTCATCTGAGCATCGAGTTCATCAGAAACGACGAGCATGCACGGTATATATGGATTCGTATTGTTGGGCAGGATATTGGTTTGGACAGGGACCTCTTTGTGGCGGCATGTTATTTTCCTCCAGAGTCTTCGTCCTTTGCTGAGGGCACAGGTTCACCCTACCTTGATTTATCGCCTGATATTATCAGATTCGCACTGGGGATTTTAATGCCCGAACCTCTTCACGGCAGTCAGAGTTTTATGACATCACCGCCCAGCTCCGCGTTCATGCCCTTGACAGCGATGACATGGGAGTTATCAGGATTTCAAAGGACAGCTTGGGACCTACTACCCCTTACGGTGAGCATTTATTGCAGTTTGGAGAGGCCCATGAGTTAGCCATTTACAATGGCCTAACTTGTTGGCCAAAATCCGGCAGTTATACTTGTCACCTTCACAGCGGTGGACATAGTGTTGTGGATTATCTCATGGGATCACCATCTTCCATACCTCTCATCTCTGATTTTCATGTATCTCCCACCACTCTCTCTGATCATTCCTTTCTCTCCTTCACTATCGGCCGCCTCCCACCTCCCCAGCCATCCTCACACCCCCTGCTTACACGGGCACCCAGGTATACATTCAGTTCTCTCTATACACCAGTCTACCAGGAGTTCCTAACCTCCTTGCTCCATTCCCTCCCTCACGATAGTACAGTCGAGACTCAAGCTGCCTTTCTTAGCACTTCTCTTCATACCGCTGCTTCCCTTGCTTTTCCATCTAAACCCCATAAAAGCAGAGGCACCCGCTCCTCATCGATACGACCTCCACACCCCCCGTGGTATGATGCTGAATGTCGCTCTCTTCATCAGCTTGTCACCCATGCCCGCACTCACGATCCTCATCTCCTCCACTCCGCTAGGCGCTCTTACCGTCGCACACTCCGCCGAAAAAAGCGTATCTATGATGACTCCGAAGGAACGCGTCTTGTTGATCTCCTCTTCAGTTCCTCTTCAGGCGCCTTTTGGCGTAAGTTTATCCCTCGTGCTCCACCACCCCTCCTGAATGACCTTCGCATATGGACTGAATACGCTACCAAACTATATACCATACCCACTGACGCACCCATCTCTATCTCCCCACGCCCCTCTGAGTTCACCTTCTTCACATCTGACATGGTACTTACGGCCATCAAGAGAATGAAGTCCCATAAAGCAAGAGATATCGAAGACCTTGAATCTGAACTCCTAACCCATGCTTCCGAGATCCTTGCTCCCACACTAGCCACTCTCCTCAATTCCGCCGTTGTCTCTGGTTTCCCCTCATCCTGGTGCACCAACATCATCCACCCTATTCATAAAAATGGTGATCCCATGATTCCTGGTAATTACCGCACCATCATGATTGGACAAGTTCTCACGAAGCTCTATGGTACCATACTCCAGTCTGCAGTGAGTTCAGAGGCGGAAGCTCGGAGATTACATGCATTGGGGCAGGCAGGTTTCCGATCTCATTATTCTACCACTGACCATATTTTTACACTTCGAGCCTTGATTGAGGAAGCTAAGTACAGGAAAGAGAGGGTTTACTGCTGTTTTGTAGATATCAAGAAAGCCTTCGATTCTGTACCACACTCCCTGCTCATTCATAGACTTCGTGACCTTGGTTTTTCCACAGATATTGTTTTAGCAGTGATGGCTCTTTATGAGAAGGTCTTGGGATGTTTCCGACATAGCAATGGCCTATCTGATCACATTTGGAGCACCATTGGGGTGAAACAGGGGTGCTCTCTTTCACCGGTTCTCTTTGGATTGTATATTGATGAGTTAGAGCAAGTCATCTCACAGTGTGGCGGGGGTGGCTGTAGACTTGGCACCATTCTGATTGCTATTCTCCTTTATGCGGATGATGTACTACTAGTATCCCCGACCAGAGAGGGTTTGCAGAGGCAGCTCAATTGTTTACAGGGATTTTGTACCAGATGGGGGTTGGGGGTGAACACTACGAAGACCGAGGTTATGGTCTTCAACACTTCTCGAGCCTTCATGCAGTGCTAGGAGCTCATCCTAGATGGACAGGCCTTAGAGGTAGTTTCCTCTTATACCTATTTGGAGATCCTCTTTTCTGGTCCTACCTTCAGCATGCGGCAGGCTGCCACCACCCGACTTGGGAAGGGGCATTCCTCTCTTGTTCAGCTTGAGCGGTTCTGTTTCAGGAAGCTCATCCGAGATGCTCGCAGTAAGTGTAGACTCTTTGATACTACTGTCACCCCCACAGCCTTATATGCAACAAAGACATGGTGTACTGGCCTCCCTTCATCACATTGGGCCAGCATTTCACAATTGCAGACCACCATGTTAGCTCGTATGATTCGGGCGAAGCCCTCGGTTCCACATGAGATCCTTCTTGTAGAGTTTGTCGTTCCACCCATTCAGATATATGCCGCGTTCCAGCTTATCACATACATTCAGAGAATCCAGGCTCTGCCCGATGAGGATATGAGATATACACAGACAGCACTTGTTTCCTCACACTTTCTTCATGACCAAGGTTATCGACTATCATGGTTCTCTCAGGCATCCCATTTCCTCCTTAAGTCATTTGGTATCTCCATTATAGAGCTCCCCTCAAGTACTCATCAGTATATCAGGCGCATCTTATATCGGGCATATCTCGACCGTACTTGGGGGCGACAACTTGGGGTTAAACCCGGCTACTACTGGACTCATTTTATTGAGCTTGACATAGCAGGGTTCCCGGTCTTACCACATAATTTGGACTCGAGACTATCACATTGCCTCAAATTTACATTGGGACAGCTCCACGTATCATCACATCAGTTGGCTATTGAGACTGGTAGATTCCAGGGTACCCCGAGAAAGGAGCGGATTTGCCAGTTATGCTCTTTAGAGGAGGTGGAGTCAGAGGAGCACTTTATCTTTGGGTGCCCGGTATTTTACGAGATCAGAGGGAGATACCACTGATTGTTCTGAGACACACCTGTCACCTTACGATCGCTCATAGCTTATGAGGATTCCCGATGCGCGGCACTCATGATACAAGAGATGTTTATACTACGACAGGATTTGTATCAAACAGCCCAGCCAAGTCAGGTTTCTCAGCCTCAGATCACTTCTTTCTTCTCCAGGAGGAGAGGACGATTTGATGACGGTGACGATGATGATGATGATGATGATGATGATGATGATGATGATGACCTACTTGCCCACAGAGACCAGAGACAACGTCCCACACATACCCATGTTGCAGCACGAGCTACTCGACATATCACGAAAAGACCTCTTCATCCTCTCAGACGACGTCAGAGACCACCAGTGGCCCTTCATGCCGCAGGCCGTATTACATCCTTCTATAGCATCAGCACCAGCAGGACAGGACTAGATGATAGCGTCATACCTCACTCATGACTGTTAGCAGTATACATGCTCCCACATGTTTCTTATAGCATCACATCTATTTCAATTTATAGCTTTAACTCTAGATTTGCTACTTTTGTTACTGTTTTGGAGACGTTTCATATGCTCCTATGGTTACCACATACTTGACATGTACATTTACTAGTCTTATGCCTTTTGGCATGGAAAAGACATTAATAAAGCTTTCTTTCTTTCTTTCTTTCTCTCTCTCTCTCTCTCTCTCTCTCTCTCTCTCTCTCTCTCTCTCTCGCTCCGCCGCCCTGCTGGTGCGCTGCCCGCCTGCTGGTGCGCTGCCCGCCCTGCTAGCGCTGCTGCCCTCTCTCTCTCTTGCGCGCCCACCCGCCCTGCTGGCGCTGCTGTCCGCCCTGCTGGCGCTGCAGTGCTGACCTTCGCACCTGCCCTACGCTGCCCTGCGCTGGTCTGTGCTACTGCGCTGCTACGCCTGGCCGTTTGTCTACACTGTCCTCCATCTGCTTACCGCCTCCTATGGCACCTAAGAAAAAGGGGGGTGTTCTTACACCCCCCTCCCTGTTGGACACCCCCCCATCACCGGTAGTGATGGAGGAGCCATCTTCGGTGATAGAAACTAGTGACATTCCTGTCAACATGGCTGCCATTGACTACACTCCTTCCAAACCTACCGAAAGTCTTTTTGCTTATGATCTTAGTTTTATCCGACAAGAAATTCTTGGACTTAAGAAACAACTACACCTCTTTGAAGCTGAAAATAGCAAGTTAGCTAAGGATCTTTTTGGTGTCACGGAACGTGTGGAGCAGCTTGAGCAAGAAAATATATATCTTAAGCAACGAATTGCAGAAAAAAGTGCCTTGGAGGAGACTTCCAACAAGATCAATAGCTTGGAGAAACAAGTCGAGGAGACGAAAACGTGGGCAGCACTCTTCAAACCGGATGATATGGGCAGCAAACTCTCATCACTCGCAAAACAGGTTGAAGAAACGACATCGATCCTTAAGCAAGGTAATCACTCTCAGATTTCATCTTTTCTGAAGGAAAACGATTTGGAGACAGTTTTGGGTGAACAAGCCAGAAGGGCCAAAAAAGCCTTTAACATTAGAGTAAGAGGCATTGCCAATGGTGGAAAACCGTTGGAAGAAGCTACGGATTTGCTCATTTCCAAGTTATCTCATGTGGCTGATGGTTTTGATACTGCTTGGCGTAGTAAATTTGATGACAATGTTTTGTTTATCAAGTTCCGCTCGCTTTCACAACGCAATGCTGCCCTTCGGCTTAGGGCAAAGCTTAAAGGTACTTTCATTTATATGGATGATGACTTAACAAATACTCAATGGTTGGCAAGAAAAAAGATTATCCTTGAAGCGAAAGAGAAAGGGCAAAGGGTTGTTTTTATTGACGGGAAACCGAGATTTTTCGACCTTCCACAATAGGAACTAGGGGCCCCCGGATATAGAAGCTACCCGAGATCCCCTACCAATTTGAGACTTGGCTTCTGGAATTGTAATGGTTTTTTATCTTCGTCATCAGCCGGAGACTTTGCTGATTTTATTAGAAAATGCGACATTTTGTTGTTGGCTGAAACTCATGAGTCCTTATATCATCCTCTTCCAAATATACAGGAGTACTCTTGGCATTCTGCTTTTCGTCCATTTGTTAGGGGAAAAACTTGTCGAGGATCTGGAGGAGTAGCTTGTTTATACAGAGACACCACAGTTCAGATGGTTAAACAAGATCCATACGCTCGCTATATTTGGTTACACATTATTGGCTCACTATTGGGATTACCTCAGGACATCTATATAGCTGTATGCTATTTTGCTCCACAGACCTCAGTGTTTGCTGAGTTTGGCGGGGACCCTTTTCAGGCTCTCTCAGATGATATTGCTATCTTTTCTCAGCAGGGTTCCATTTTACTAGCAGGTGATTTCAACGCCCGCACAAGCTCTAGACAAACCGAATTTCATGCAGCTACGGATCTTCTCAGGCTTTACCCTTTGGATATGGGGCTAGACCGGGTATCACAGGATGCAGACACTCCAGCTACATCTTTCGGGGAGCAGTTGATCACTCTAGCAGAGACACACGCTCTTGCCATTTTGAATGGCCTCACACAGTGGCCTTCCTCATCAGCATATACATGCTATCCTCATGGTGGAGGACATAGTGTGGTCGACTACTTCATTGGATCACCTGCTTTGATCTCTCACATTTCTGATTTCTCCATTACACCCCCTACCATTTCCGATCACTCACTCTTACACATCTCACTTGGTCACATAACCTCTTCTTTGCAAGTTTCTTGCTCTCTTCCCACTCATAAACGTATTCCTTTCACCCAATCTGGATTCACTAATTACACCACAATCTTATCCCAACTACTCGCTAACTTCCCGTTCATGGCACCAATTGACCAGCAAGCCACTTTTCTCTCTACATCCCTCTTAGCTGCTGCTTCCTCATCCTTCCCCACCAAAACGACATCATCTCACAGAAGTGTTCACAACAGATGGTATGATGCAGAATGCCGCTCTCTTCACAATCATGTGACATATGCCAGGTCACACTCCCCTGCCACACTCAAACAATGCCAGAAAGAATATCATAGAACCACCAGAACAAAGAAGATCAAGTACCTACAATCACTCTGCCAAAAAATGATCAACTCTTTAGATTCACCCTCCTCCTCTTTTTTCTGGAAACATTTCACCAGACACTCTTCAACATTGGCCCCCATAGCCATCGAATCCTGGATCGAGTATGCCACGGAGTTATATACCACGGACTCTCCTCCTACCTCACTCTCACCGAGACCTGACCACTGCTCACTTTTCACCCCTGACATGGTTGAAAACGCCATTAAACATGCCAAACTAAATAAAGCCACTGACTATGACTCCTTAAGTGTAGACTTCCTAAAGCCCGTAGCACATCTCATCTCCCCTTACATTGCTCATGTTTTTAACACAGCTGTTACTTCTGGTTTTCCTACGGCTTGGTGTACTAATATCCTTCACCCCATCCTCAAGGCAGGTGATCCCATGAATGTAGGAAACTACCGCACCATTATGATTGGCCACACTCTGGCTAAGATATATGGCTCTATACTACAGACAGTTACTGGATCTTTTGCTGAAACTGAGGGTTTACACGCTATGGGTCAAGCTGGTTTCAGACCGGGATATTCTACTTCAGACCAGATCTTCATTTTGAGATGCATTATTGAGGAGGCTCGACATCGAAAACAGAGAATTTACTGTTGCTTTGTGGATTTTCGCAAAGCTTTTGACTCTGTTCCACGACATCTTCTTTTCCAGAGACTGTCTTCACTTGGCTTTTCAGAGGATACTATTGCTGCGATCATTACTTTATATGAGCGAGTCTTGGCACGTTTCAGAGATGGTAGTGGCTGGTCCTCACAGATACATTCTACCATTGGTGTGAAGCAGGGTTGCCCCTTATCACCCACTCTTTTTGCACTATATATAGATGACCTCGAGCGGATTATTCGCGAGGAAGGTGGAGAGGGCTGTCCCCTAGCAGACATTATTATCCCCATTCTCTTGTACGCTGATGATGTGGTTCTCCTCTCATCCTCTGCAGCTGGTTTACAGAGTCACCTTTCTGCTTTACATCACTTTTGCCAGCGTTGGGGATTGACGGTTAACCTTAAGAAGACTAAGATTATGGTGTTTAACACCAACAGACAACATATGAGAGATGTGATTTTCTATTATGACGGGCTACCGATTGAGATCGTGACCTCCTACACCTATTTGGGAGTTCTTTTCTCTGGTCCGCTACTCACTTTTCGACCAGCAGCCACCGCCAGGCTCCGCAAGGGGCATACCGCTCTTGTGCATATGGAGAGATTTTGCTCTACTTATTATGTGCAGGATCCTGCTACCAGATGCCTACTATTTTCTGCTACTGTCTCCCCAGTTGTGCTATATTCGGCTGAGACTTGGTGCCCTGATTTATCACGCGATACATGGAGAGATCTTACTCGTATCCAGATTCTCATGCTCAGTAGGATAATCCGGGCTAAGCCCTCAGTACCACATGATATCATACTAGCCGAGTTTGCTTCTCCTCCATTAGTTGTTGGTGCTATGTTTCAGATCATCACCTTTCTTCACAGGGTATCAGATCTAGATACCTCCAGATACATTGTTGCTGCTCTCACTTCATCTTGTACCATTGCGGATCAGGGAGCCAAGCACTCTTGGTATCGCAGTGTCTCAGCCCTTCTTCAGACTTGGGGTTTATCCGCACTTGATCTTCCGAATGGAACCCATGCTTATATCAGACAGCAGATCTACCGGAGCTACATACGCACTATATGGTCACATCCTGATCCAGATAGGGTCAAGCTACATTATTATGGCACACATCTTTTACGGCTGGACGTTTCGGGCTTGCCTATTCTTCCAGTTTATCTTACACAGACGCTATCTTTTGGTCTGAGATATCGTATAGGACAGCTTCGAGTCTCTTCTCATCAGCTTGCTATCGAGACAGGTAGATACACAGACACTCCCAGATTGCAGCGGATATGTCAGCTCTGTTCTCTTCAGGAGGTGGAAGATGAGTTTCATTTCATCTTTCGCTGCCCAGTATACTATGAGATTAGAGGACGATACCATTGTTTATACCGAGATATTCCCCTCACGTTGAGCTCCTTCCTCGAGTATCCAGACGCTAGATGTGTGGGTCTTCTTTTGAGAGAGATGTATATTTTACGAGCTTCACTTCTACCTACGCTCTCAGATATGGATTCCAGTCAGGCTCACATTACTCAGTTCTTCCAGAAGCGAGACAGAGTGGATATTTCGGTTGCGGATTTTGACGTCCCCGTCCGAAGATCGAAGACACAGAGAGTTTCGGCTCGATCCAGTGCTACTAGATCTTCATACGCCTCCCACCAGCCTACATCACGACCCACTACTACCATCACTCATTACTTTCGGCTTGCTCGTAGCTAGTTTCCTCCGCGGAGCAGGTGGTTAAGCTCTTGCTTTGTACCCTCACCAGCTGGTGGTCAAGCTTGGATACTTTTTCTCTTAGAGACAGAGAGATCGATATTTTAGTTTTAGTTTTACTGTCTTTTCATTGGTAAATAAGTCCTTATGCGGACAATGCTTCTCACATTTTGTACTCTCTTTTGTCTTATGTGCCCCTGGGCACCAAAAGACGTTAATAATAATAATTCTAATTCTAATTCTCTCTCTGCACATCAATCACTCACTCTTACACCTCTCACTTGGTCACATAACCTCATCTTCAAAAGCTCCATGCTCCTCTTCCACTCGTAAACGTGTCCCTTTTACCCACTTTGGACTTACAAATTACACCACAACCATGTCCCAATTGCTTATTAATTTCCCGTTCACGGCATCAGTTGACCAACAACAAGCCACTTTTCTCTCTACATCCCTTTTAACTGTTGCGTCCTCTTCTTTTCCCACCAAGATGATACCATCTCATAGGCGTGTTCAGAACCGAGGGTATGATGCAGAATGTCGCTCTCTTCACAAGCATGTGGCATATGCCAAGTTACACTCCCCTACAATACCAAACAACGCCAAAAAGAATACCATAGAACCACTAGAACAAAGAAGGTAACATACCTGCGATCACTTTGCCAAAGATTGATCGACTCTTTAGATTCCCCTTCCTCCTCCTTTTTTCGGAAACACTTCGCCCAAAACTCTTTGACATTAGCCCCCATATCCATTGAATCCTGGATCAATTATGCCACGAAACTATATACCATGGATTCTCTTCCTACCTTACTCTCACCGAGACCTACCCACTATTCGCTTTTCACTCCACACATGGTTGAAAAAGCCATTACACATGCCAAATTTCATAAAGCCACTGATTATGGCTCTTTAAACGTAGACTTCCTAAAGCCTGTAGCACACCTTATCTCTCCCTACATCGCTCACGTTTTTAACACAGCTGTGACTTCTGGTTTTCCCATGGCATGGTGTACTAATATCCTTCATCCCATCCTCAAGGCAGGTGATCCCATGAGTGTAGAAAACTACCGCACCATCATGATTGGTCACACTCTGGCTAAGATTAATGGTTCTATATCACAAACAACCAGCTGACACTAAGGAGTTACACGCTATGGGTCAGGCTGGTTTTAGACCAGGATACTCTACCTCAGATCATATTTTCATCTTGAGACGCATTATTGAGGAGGCTCGACATCGGAAACAGAGAGTTTATTGTTGCGTTGTGGATTTCCACAAAGCTTTTGACTCTATTCTGAGACATCTCCTTTTCCAGAGGTTATCTTCACTTGGCTTTACAGAGGAGACTATTGTTGCGATCATTACTTTATATGAGCGAGTTTTGGCGCGCTTCAGAGATGGTAGTGGCTGGTCCCCACAAATACATTCTACCATTGGAGTGAAGCAGGGCTGTCCCTTATCACCCACTCTCTTTGCACTATATATTGATAATCTCAAGCGGACTATTACAAGATACATTTTTATGGCACACATCTATTACGGCTGGACGCTATAGGCATGCCTATCCTTCCAGCATATCTTACACAGCCGCTCTCTTTTAGTCTGAGATACCGTATCGGACAGCTTCGAGTCTCTTCTCACCAGCTTGCTATCGAGACAGGTAAATACACAGACACTCCCAGATTGCAGAGGATATGTCAGCTTTGCTCTCTTCAGGAGGTAGAGGATGAGTTTCATTTCATCTTTTGTTGTCCAATATATTATGAGATCAGAGGACGATACCATTGTTTATACGGACATACTCCTCTCATGCTGAGATCCATCCTCGAGTATCTAGACCACATATGTGTAGGTCTTCTTTTGAGACAGATATATACTATACGAGCTTCACATCTACCTACGCTCTCAGATATGGATCACAGTCGGGCTCATATTACCCAGTTCTTCCAGAAGCGAGACAGAGAGAATATTTCAGTTGAGGATTTTGAAGTCCCCGTTCGGAGACCGAAGACACAGAGAGTTTCACATGCTTCCGCTAGACCAGCACTACTAGGACTTCACGTGCTCCTTGCCAGCCTACATCATGCTCCACTACCACCATCACTCATTACTTTCAAACCAATGCGAATAAATAAAGACATTTAGGCCTAAACCTTAACACCATACTTCTTAAATTTGATTGTCTACCGTTTACAAACCTGTTTAACAATCCGATAACGATGCTTTATAAGTTGTCCATTACTAAGGTTTTCGACATAACGATCTTAGATAGCATGGATATGCATAAGATACATGGTTCTTACATAAGGATAAGAACGGCACAGATCTGCCCTAATACCTTGTAAAAACCGGGAAAACCTCTTTTACAAACTACGGCCTATCTATAATGAAGTCCTAAATGCCATGGGTTGAATTTGTCGTTCTGATAAACATGGTTTTGTTTAGAATTACACTATTCAATCATGGCTATGGTTAATGCCACCCATTTAGATGTGATACATTTGCCCATAAACTGATCAGCATGGCACATGCCCTGATATGGTAATTTTAGGGCTTGGCCTATCGCTAAAAAACATTCTGTTGTTTGGGAAAACAGGACTATGATTTAAAAAAGCTATTTATGTTGTTAAGTGGTATAGCTTCTTTTGAACATGGATAACAACTAACGCTCAGCTATGACACCTGCCTTCCCCACTGTACTAACTCGTGCGATTTTGTGTTGTGGGATGGTGGCAGGTATCAACTACACGTTTTGAAAGTGGTTATGCTTTATGGTGCTTTTTAGTATTGTATTTTACTTTTCAGCTTTATGTTACCTTGTTGGAATATGAATAAAGGCTTCGAAGGGTTCAGGCTTGCTTTGTCAAGAAGAACTATGTGAAACTGTCTCTCTCTCTATACGCATCAGAGACATGGAGTACTGGCTTGACGGCTACCGAGTGGGCACGCATCTCACGACTTCAGATTCATATGCTATCTCGGATGATACGGGCTAAGCCCTCTATACCACATCATATTATATTGGCGGAGTTTGTCGTCCCCCCTATCAGATAGAGGCATTGTTCCATATTGTCACATTCATAGGATCTTCAGGGTAGAAGCACACACTATGCAACAGCAGCTTTGTTGTCCTCCCAGCACCTACATTGTGGTATTCCCAGGCCTGTCGTCTCCTCTCCACATTGAGCATTCACATTACGGATCTACCAGCCGGTACTCATCAGTATATTCGAGGACATCTGTATAGGGCATACCTTCAGAGCACTTGGCAGGGTTTGTCTGGGGTGAAGACTGAGTTTTATCGGGCACATTTTCTATCCCGGGATCCTGCTAGGTATCCTATCGTACCCAGATACCTAGTGGACAGTATCTCACACAGACTGCGGATAGTGATGGTTCCTCTCACCAGCTAGTCGTTGAGACTGGTAGATACAGTGGCATCCCGAGAGAGGCTCGGATTTGTAGTATGTGTGATCTATGTGATATAGAGGATGAGTTTCATTTTCTCTTCAGGCGCCCAGCCTACTATGAGATTCGAGGGAGATACTATTGTCTTTTTCAGGACCATCCATTCACACTCTCTACCTTGATATTGTATGAGGACCCCAGATGTGTTGCGTTGATGATCCGGGAGATGGCAGACCTGCGTAGGGTGAGATTAGATGTTGACACCTCCCCCTTGATACAGCTGAGCATACATGAGTGTCTATCCCGCCGGAGACAGAGGCAAGGGAGTATTGATTCTGATGGAGAGGCAGAGACAGTGTCGGCGACCAGAGATACAGCCAGCCCACAGGTCCCAGTCTACAGCTTCTCGACAGCATAGACGCCTCCGACCATCCACTCGGAGACAGACACGCAATTCGATCAGAGGCGGGGCCACAACATACTTGACATCATTTTTTCACAGACGGAGAGACATCTATATGATGATTGACCATACTTGTGCCTATCACTATTTCCTGTTTTACTATAATCTTGTTTCTTTTAGGTGGTTGAGCTTTCATGCTCCCACCGGGCATACTTGACATGTACCTATTTTTTCAATCCTATGTACCTTAGGGTATTCCATGGACATTAATAAAGATCTCTCTCTCTCTCTCTCTCTCTCTCTCTCTCTCTCTCTCTCTCTCTCTCTCTCTCTCTCTCTCTCTCTCTCTCTCTCTCTGCAATGGCTCTCCTGGCGATGGCTCTCCTGGCGCGATGGCTTCCTGCCTTGTTGACCTGTACCGCTCCTGCCTCTGCTCCTACATGCTCCGCTCCTGCCTTGCTGACCTGTATCGCTCCTGCCTCTGCTCCTACATGCTCCGCTCCTGCTGACGCTATCTTCCTCGCTAACCTGTACCGCTCCTCTGATGTTGTACGGCCCCTACTGGCGCTAACCTGACCCACAATCTTGCCTACCGCTACCCTTAGCTCCATGGCACCCAAGAAAAAGGGGGGTGCCCCTACGCCCCCCCCTCTATTCACCTCTTCTCCTCCTCCATCATCTGGGAGGGAGGGGGATGCTATTTCACCTACAGCAATCCCACCGCTAGCTGCACTAGAAGGCATTACTGATGCACCCTCTATTTTCACTGACAATCCACTTGCTATCACAGAAACGCATCAGCTGTCCACGGTCGATTACACTCCTTCCAAGCCTATTGAGAGCCTTTATGCCTATGATATTGGTTTCATCCGAAACGAAATCCTCGGCATTAAGAAACAACTACACTTTTTTGAAATGGCGAATAGCAAATTGGCTCTAGATCTCGTGGGCGTCAAAGAACGGGTGGAGCAGCTTGAGCAAGAAAATGTATATCTTAAGCAACGGCTTGCAGAACATGTACCTTCTTCGGATGAAACTTCCAACAAAATATCTTGCTTGGAAAAATAGGTCGAAGAGACAAAGACATGGGCAGCACTCTTCAAACCGGATGATATGGGCAGCAAACTCTCATCACTTGCAAAACAGGTTGAAGAAACGACATCGATCCTCAAACAAGGTAATCACCCCCATATCTCAGCCTCTATGATGGATAACAATTTGGAGACAGTTTTGGATGAACAAGCTAGAAGAGCTAAAAAGGCTCTCAATATTAGAGTAAGAGGCATTGCCAACGGCGATAAACCAATAGACGAAGCTACAGATTTACTTGTTTCCGTTATCTCATGTTGTTGATGGTTTTGATACGGCATGGCGTAGTAAATTTGAGGACAACGTTCTTTTTGTCAAATTTCGCTCTCTTCAACACCGCAATGCAGCCCTTTGGCTTAGAACAAAACTCAAAGGCACTTTCATTTATATGGATGATGACTTGACAAATACCCAATGGTTAGCAAGGAAAAAGATTATTCACGAAGCAAAAGAAAAAGGGCAAAGGGTCGTTTTTATCAACGGCAAACCAAGATATTTCGACCTCCTCTTGCACTAGGAACTTGGGGCTCCCGGGTTTAGGAGCTGCCCGAGATCCCCTACAATTTTGAGACTTGGCTTCTGGAATTGCAATGGTTTTTTATCATCATCATCGGCAGGAGATTTTACTGATTTTATAAGCAAATGTGACATTTTGTTGTTGGCTGAAACCCATGAGTCCTTATATCATCCTCTTCCACATATACAGGATTACTCTTGGCATTCCGTTTTTCGCCCATTTGTGAGGGGAAAAACTTGTCGTGGATCTGGCGGAGTAGCTTGTTTATACAGAGCCACAACAGTTAAGATGGTTAAGCAAGATCCATATGCTTGATATATATGGCTACATACTATTGGTTCATTATTGGGATTACCTCAGGACATTTATATGGCTGTATGTTACTTCGCTCCACAGACTTCGGCGTTTGCTGAATTTGGTGGGGACCCATTTCAGGCACTCTCAAATGATATTGCTTTTTTTTCTTAGCAGGGCTACATTTTATTAGCAGGAGATTTCAACGCTCGTACTAGCTCCAGACAGACAGAATTTCATGTAGATACTGACGTTCTTCGGCTTCATCCTTTGGATATGGGATTTGATCGAGTATCACAGGATGCACACACTTCAGTTACATCTTTTGGGGAGCAGTTGATCACTTTTGCAGAGACACATTCTATGGCCATCTTGAATGGCCTCACACAGTGGCCTTCCTCATCAGCGTTTACATGTTATCCTCATGGTGGAGGACATAGTGTAGTTGACTACTTTATTGGATCACCTGCTTTGATCCCTCACATCTCTGATTTCTCCATTACAACTCCCACCATTTCTGATCACTCACTCCTACGCCTCTCACTAGGTCACATAACCCCGTCTTCTAAAGTTCCAAGCTCCTCTTCTACTAACAAACATGTTCCTTTTACTCACTCTAGACTCGCCAACTACACCACAACCCTGTCCCAACTACTTACTCACTTCCCTTTCACGGCATCAGTTGAGCAACAAGCCACTTTTCTCTCTAAATCCCTCTTATCTGCAGCGTCCTCATCTTTTCCCACCAAGACGATATCCTCTCATAGACGTGTTCACAACCGCTGGTATGATGCAGAATGTCGCTCTCTTCACAAACGTGTGGTAAATGCCAGATTACACTCCCCTGCAACACTCAAACAACACCAAAAAAAGTATCATAAAGCAATCCCATAAATGTAGAAAACTATCGTACTATTATGACTGGTCACACTTTGGCTAAGATTTATGGTTCCATTTTACAGACGGTTACTGGATCTTTTGCTGAGATTGAGGATTTACATGCTATGGGTCAGGCTAGGTTCAGACCAGGATACTCTACCTCAGATCAGATTTTTTTTTAGCAATGCATCATTGAGGAGGCACGACATCAGAGACAGAGAGTTTATTGTTGCTTTGTGGACTTCCACAAAGCTTTTGACTCAGTTCCGAGACACCTCCTTTTCCAGAGATTATCTTCGCTTGGCTTCACAGACGAGACTATTGCCGCGATCATTACTTTATATGAGCGAGTTTGGGCGCGGTTCAGGGACGGTAGTGGTTGGTCCTCGCTGATCCATTCTACTATTGGAGTGAAGCAGGGCTGCCCCTTATCTCCTACTCTCTTTGCACTATATATTGATGACCTCGAGCGGATTATTCAAGAGAAAGGTGGAGAGGGCTGTCCTTTAGCAGATGTTATTATCCCCATTCTCCTATTCGCTGATGATGTGGTTCTTCTCTGATCCTCTGCAGCTGGCTTACAGAGACACCTTTCTGCTTTACATCACTTCTGTCAGCTTTGGGGATTGACGGTTAATACTAAGAAGACCAAGATTATGGTGTTCAACACCAATAGACAGCATATGAGAGATGTGACCTTTTATTATGATGGGCTGTCGATTGAGATTGTGACCTCTTACACTTATTTGGGAGTACTTTTTTCTGGTCCGCTACTCACATTCCGACCGGCAGCCCTCACCAGACTCCGTAAGGGGCACACTTCTCTTCTTCATATGGAGAGATTCTGTTCCACATATTATGTACAGGACCCTGCTACCAGATGCTTACTATTTTCTACCACTGTCTACTCTGCTGAGACTTGGTGTCCGAATTTATCACGTGATACTTGGAGGGATCTTACTTGTATCCAGATTCTCATGCTTAGCAGGATGATTAGGGCTAAGCCCTCGGTGCCACATGATATCATATTAGCGGAGTTTACTTCCCCTCCCCTGGTTATCGGTGCTATGTTTCAGATCATTACCTTTCTTCACAGGATAGGCTCTCACTTCATCACGCACCATTGCTGGACAGGGGGCCAAGCATTCTTGGTTTGGCAATGTCTCAGCCCTTCTTCGTACTTGGGGCTTATCTGTACTTGATCTTTCGAGCGGGACTCATGCGTATATCAGACAACATATTTATCGTAGTTACATACGCACTATATGGTCACAGCCCGACCCTGATAAGGTCAAGATACATTTCTATGGCACACATCTACTATGGTTGGACACTACGGGTACGCCTGTCCTTCCAGCATATCTTACACAGCCATTATCTTTTGGTCTGCGGTACCGTATGGGACAGCTCCGAGTCTCTTCTCATCAGCTGGCTATTGAGACAGGTAGATACACGGACACTCCCAGATTGCAGAGGATATGTCAGCTTTGTTCTCTTCATGAGATGGAGGATTTCATCTGAGATCAGGGGGCGTTACCATTGTTTATACAGAGATACCCCTCTCACGTTGCGATCGTTCCTCGAGTATCTAGACTCCAAATGTGTAGGTCTTCTATTGAGAGAGATGTATACTTTACGAGCTTCACTTCTACCTACCATAGATATGGATCACAGCCATGCTCATATTACCCAGTTTTTCCAGAAGTGAGACAAAGAGGACATTTCCGTTTTGGATTTTGAAGTCCCCACTCGGAGATCGAAGACAAAGAGTCTCACATACTTCTGCTAGATCCAGGATCACTAGATCTTCACGGGCTTCTCGCCAGTCTACAGCACGCTCCACTACTACTATCACTCATTATTCTCAGCTTACTCGTAGCTAGTCTCCTCCGCAGAGCAGGTGGTTAAGCTCGTGCATTGTACCCTTGCAAGCTGGTGGTCAAGCTTGGATACTGCTTCTTCTTAGAGATAGCGAGATAGACATGCTAGTTTCTTGTCTTCTTCTCTTTTTTACTAGTAAATAAGTTTGTATGCGGACAATGCTCCTCACCTTTTGTACTCTCTTTTGTCTTATGTACCTTTGGGTACCAAAAGACGTTAATAATAATAATTCTCTCTCTCTCTCTCTCTCTCTCTCTCTCTCTCTCTCTCTCTCTCTCTCTCTCTCTCTCTCTCTCTCTCTCTCTCTCTCTCTCTCTCTCTCTCCCCCCCTTGGTTTCTCACAGGAGATCATTGCTACTATCATCACATTATATGAGAGAGGTTTGGCCAGATTTCGTGATGGAGATGGATGGTCTTCATATATTCATATACGGTCGGAGTAAAGCAGGGATGTCCTTTATCACCCACCCTTTTTGCTTTATACATTGACGACCTTGAGCGTATTATTCGGGAAGAAGGGGGGGATGGCTGTCCTTTAGCAGATATTGTTATCCCCATCCTTCTTTATGCAGATGATGTGGTTTTACTATCTAGTTCAGCTACAGGACTTCAGCGACATCTGGATGCTTTGTATACTTTCTGTCAGATATGGGGGCTAATGGTGAACATTGGAAAGACTAAGGTTATGGTGTTTAACACCAACAGGCAGCATATGAGAGACACTATGTTCTATTTTGATGGACAGCCTCTAGAGATAGTAGCGTCTTACACATACCTGGGTGTTCTCTTTCCTGGCCCATTGCTTTCGTTTCGACCAGCTGCATTGGCTAGGCTCCGCAAGGGGCGCTCTGCTCTTGTTCAGATGGAGAGGTTTTCCTCTACTTATTATGTGCACGATCCAGACACACGATGTCGCCTCTTTTCTTTGACTGTTTCTCCAGTGGCACTATACTCAGCAGAGACATGGTGCCCAGGCTTATCTAGAGATACTTGGAGTGATATCTCACGTTTACAGATTCACATGCTTAGCCGGATGATTCGGGCCAAGCGGTCCGTTCCTCATGAGATTATTCTGGCGGAGTTTGCCTCTCCTCCACTGCTTGTCGAGGCTATTTTCTGAAAAGAGTTAGGGAGGATACTTCTGATAGTGAGATTGACATTCCAGCTCGCCGACAGAAGCTCCAGCGTCTTCCTCGACCGTCCAGAGTTCGTCATCAGAGGCCACCGTGTGCCTCACACCAGATCACACAGTTTTTCTCTTTCAGTTAGTGAGTTGTACTCCTCTGCGTAGCTGGTTTTTAAGCTACTGCTTTTGTACCCTCACCATAGCTGGAGGTTAAGCTTTGGTTATATTTCCAGTTTATTCTATTTTTTTAGCTTTAGCGGATAGAAATAGGTCCAACATGGACAACGCTCCTTTCTGATGTACTTTTTCTTTGTCTTATGACAAGCTAGAGCAGGTCATCTCTCAGTGTGGTGGGGATGGGTGTCGACTGGGAGACGTTTTGATTGCCATCCTTCTCTATGCGGATGATGTGGTACTAGTCTCTCGTACCAGAGAGGGATTGCAGAGACAGCTGGACTATTTACACACTTTTTGTACTCAGTGGGGTTTAGGGGTGAACCTCTCGAAGACCAAAGTTATGGTCTTCAATACCTCTCGGGCCTTCATGCAGCGCCAGGAGCTTACCCTCGATGGATAGTCCCTAGAGGCGGTTTCTTCATACACTTACCTGGGCGTGCTCTTCTTTGGTCGTACCTTCAGTATGAGACAGGCGGCTACTTCTAGACTTGGGAAGGGCCACCCTTCCCTAGTCCAGCTAGAGAGATTCTGCTTCCGCAAGTCTATTCGTGATGCTCCGAGTAAGTGCAGACTGTTTGATACCATCGTCAACCCCTCAGCCTTGTATGCCGCAGAGATATGGTGCACAGGATTATCATCTTCACACTGGTCCAGCATTTCACGCTTACAGACCACCATGTTGGCTCGCATGATCCGAGCGAAGCCCTTGGTTCCCCATGAGATCATCCTTGCAGAGTTTGCCACCCCCCTATTCAGATTGAGGCTGCCTTCCAGCTTATCACGTACATCCAGCGAGCTCAGGCACTTCCTGATACCGAGCAGAGATATACTCGGATTGCACTCATGTCCTCTCATCACCTTCAGACTCAGGGATACCGGCTATCATGGTTCTCTCAGGCATCACACTTCCTCATGGAAGCATTTGGTATCACTATCACTGATCTCCCTTTGGGTACACACCAGTACATTAGACGTTTTTTATACAGAGCATATCTCGACCGTACCTGGCGTCACCAGCTGAGGTTAAGCCTGACTACTACCGGACCCACTTTCTAGTGCAGGATGCCACTGGTCTTCCAGTTTTACCTCGCTATTTGTCTTCTGGACTATCACATGGTCTCCGTTTCACTTTGGGACAGTTCAGAGTCTCCTCACATCAGTTGGCTATTGAGACAGGCAGATTCCAGGGTACACCACGAGAGGAGAGACTATGCCTGCTGTGTCCCCTACATGAGATAGAGTCCGAGGAGCATTTCATCTTCAGATGCCCCATATATTATGAGATTAGAGGGAGATATCATTGTTTATTCCGTGACATGCCTACTACACTTAGAGCACTGATGGGATATGAGGACTCTCGTTGTGTTGCACTTATGCTACGAGAGATGGTCTTGTTGCGCCGGGATATGTACCAGACAGCTCACCAGCCACATCCTAGCTCTCAGGCTCAGATTACGTCTTTCTTCACCAGGAGACGGACACGGCCCGACGATGATGACGACAACATACCACCTCACCGATGTCAGAGACAGTGTATCACTCATAGTCATGCAGCAGTTCACACTTCTCGCCTTGTTACGAGAGTGCACAGTTTTCACCCTCCTAGACGACGTCAGCGACGGCCCATACCTCCTGATACTGCTCGTATTACGTCTTTTTTCAGCAGCAGCAGTGAGACTATCTAATACTACTCTACTCTACTCTACTCATGGCAGCTACTCTTGCTCCCACTTATGGACAGTTGGGAGTTTGTAATTTACACTTATATTACTCATTTTTCTTTTATGCATAGTTTTTTCTTGGAGACGTTTATATACGCTCCCATGGTTTTCACATACTTGACATGTACTCCTTTTGGTCTTATATGCCTTTTGGCATGGAAAAGACATTAATAAAGCTTTCTTTCTCTCTCTCTCTCTCTCTCTCTCTCTCTCTCTCTCTCTCTCTCTCTCTCTCTCTCTCTCTCTCTCTCTCTCACACACACACACACACACACACACACACAGGTTAAGCTTCAGTTCTATCACATTCACTTTCTTCACCTTGATGCTTTAGGGCTTTCCATCAGACCGAGTTATCTCTCTCAGGCGCTTCTTTTGGATTGCGCTACCGCATTGGTCAGCTTCGGGTCTCTTCTCATCCGCTCGCTATTGAGACAGGAAGATACACAGATACGCAACGACCCTTACGGATTTGTCAGTGTTGTACACTATAGGAGGTTGAGGATGAGTTTCACTTTATTTTCAGATGTCCAGCTTACTATGAGATCAGAGGCAGATACCACTGTCTCTATCGGGACATTCCACTCGCACTTGGTTCCTTCTTTGCCTATCTAGATACGAGATGTGCTGGTTTGCTATTACGAGAGAGAGAGAGAGAGAGAGAGAGAGAGAGAGAGAGAGAGAGAGAGAGAGAGAGAGAGAGAGAGAGAGAGAGAGAGAGAGAGAGAGAGAGAGAGAGAGAGAGAGAGAGAGTCTTCTCTTCTGTCGGACAGTGAGATTGACATTCCAGCTCGACGACCGAAGCTCCAACATCTTCCTTGACCATCCATATCCAGAGTTCGTCACCAGAGGCCACCATGTGCCTCACGCCAGATCACATAGTTTTTCTCTCTCACTTAGTAAGTTTTATTCCTCAGCGTAGTTGGTGGTTAAGCTACTGCTTTTGTACCCTCACCATAGCTGGAGGTTAAGCTTTGGTTTTATTTCCGTTTTATTCTATGTTTTAGCTGATAGAAATAAGTCCGGCATGGACAATGCTCCTCTCTGATGTACTTTTTCTTTGTCTTATGTGCCCAAGGGCACTCTGTAGACATTAATATATTCGATTCTATTCTATTCTCTCTCTTAATGTGCCAAACATTGAACCCTGTGCGTAAATCCTATTACACACTAATTTGTACAAGTAAGAACTCATGAACCATGTAAGCATGAACCTCACTCTCATTGTAATACGGATGGTTGGTCGGATAGGGCTCCGTAGTCAAAAATTACTTTGAATGGGGCAACCATCGTAGGTACAATGGGATGCTAGGGATGTCCTAATTTGTCTTATAATCGTTTCAAATTGCTACGGTAATTTTTGGGGTTTTTTTATGCCCAATGAATTAAAAAAATGAAAATAAATATACAACAACATTTTGTAAGTGCCCGTTTTGTAGCTAGAATCATACTAGAGATCGAGATTTGAAAGTTGCAGACTCTATCACTTTGGGAAAGGTTTAAAAAGTCATTGTGTCCAGAAAGTTTTATGAGTTGCAGAGATTGATAGCAACTAGTCTTGAATTATGATTGTTGGTTGGAAAATCATAGTAAAGATTTAGATTTGGCTGGTTTAGAAAGTCAAGATAAGAATTTTGAACTTTGATTTACACATGAGTTGGCAAATCATCTACATACAGAGCGACCATGTCCAAAGCTTCTTGAATAAGTGTAGGTGCAATATCTTATAAAAGATATATTTCATATTTTGGTGGACAAGACGCCAAAATTTGAAAAATTCTTATCATATAAAGAGTCACAACTTCATACTTTAGTCTCTTCTCAATGCCATGAGGTGAGATTTGTTTTACACTCAATCTTCAAACATCCCTTGTTAACATTGACAAAAAAAACTCGGTGACCATTCATCACACATTTGTTCAAAAAGCTCTATTCTCATGTGTACAAATAGCATCTTTTGTCTCCATCTTCCTCCTCTAGTAGATTTAGATTAGTGTGTTTCAAGGACCTTGAAAATGCAGTTGTCCTATACCAACATTAATAATGTTTCAACATCAAATAAGAACTTACTCTAAGTCACAATCATGTGATGGGTAACACTCAACGTTGGGTGTGTTTCCAAATTGGTAAATTGATACATTTGGGAATCTACTTTTGCAAAATATCAATGCAAGCTGCAAAAAATTATCAAGTGGATATGAAATAAAAAAGGCAAGGTTACATACAAAGATGGGTGAGCCTCCCTCTGACTTATGTAGGCAAGGCCTATATCCTCATCCTACATGTTGAAAATGAATCATATAAGTATAATATTGTCGTTGTCGTCATATTCACTAAGTGCCATGACCAAAAACTGAAAATGGAAATAGTAAGAGTTACAAAAAGCTAAAGTTTGGTGAAAGTGTACGGTATGCCTACAAGGTAAGATGGCTGAAGTCTAGCACACAAACCAATGTTTAATTTATGAATGATAAAACAAAGTCAATATGATTTCAGCAAACATTCCTTATGTAACTCAAATATGCATATGAAACATACCTCAAGAAGTTTTGCAGCTATTGTAGGGGGCAGAGTGATAGCAGCACCCAACTCTCCCAGGATTTGTCCTTCCGTGATGCCACTCTATAAAGTTCAACAGATCCAAGTCCAAAAAACACTACTTAATACATAGATGTGTGTGTGTGTGTGTGTGTGTGTGTGCATGTGCGTGCGAGAGAGAGAGAGAGAGAGAGAGAGAGAGAGAGAGAGAGAGAGAGAGAGAGAGAGAGAGAGAGAGAGAAACACACACACACACACACATTTCTAAATTTCTCTTTACTTTCAATAGAAAGTCAACAATACAAAAATTCATCTTTTCCAACATTTTTTTTTAATGACTTCAAAACACCTCTTTTTGGACAAACTTTTCAATGTAATTTGCAGGTGACTTCTTTAACAAAAATCCCTACAACATATCATTGAACAAACCTACAACAAGCTAGCTAGTGGTACTAGCTTGATAGTGTCACATGTAAACACTAACTTGAACTCGAATTGGGGTTGTAAGAATCAAATCCTTAAAGATTCTTTGCTAACTCGCATGGTCTGATGTGCAAACTATACTTTGCAATCTTCTAAGTTCTATCTGTGAATTGCAATTCTTTTGCTCAAACCTGAACCATGGCTGTTTGAATCCTATTTAGTGTTTCCACCCGGTTCAAAATCAACCTTTTCAAAATCGGAAGAATCTTCATGAGACACATTGCACAATTTAAATTTTACAAATTTTGAACAATCATCAATTATCAATGCATCAAAGTCCAAACTTCAAAGCAAGAATTGAGACTAATTTCTAAACCTTGAAATCCAAATTCATATTCTAGCGTCGAGAATGAGACACATCACATGTGTTGTGCGTAAGGACTCCATGCTAGGTCCACGTTATGTCGCCCCGATAGCAGCAACACTTTCTATCATATCCCCCCAAGCATGAGTCTTTGCTAGATGGAAGGGGAGGTTCGAGGTCACAACGGTAGAAGAGTCTTCTGATAGCCACATCTACCCTATGCTTGTTGTCACCCCAAAATGATTGCACATCATATTCTCTACCGATAACAATACCTATGTGGGGGACTCTAGAAGTAGAGGGGCCAACTACATCTACGTGCGCCGGCCTTTGCCTTTGCCTCACCCTAACCTGCAGTGGGCATGATGCCTAGCAGCTGATCCTATTGCAACAAAAGAAATCGAAAAACATTTAATCACTACAGTCTACAAGTGACAATCAAATCATCGTGCACATTGCAAAATTCAGAATTCAAAAGCAAAAGTTTAAAAATCAGGTCACAACTATATGATGCTCACCTATAGTGATCGTCGGAGGAATGATCTGCTCTAGGTCATGTGGCCCAAAGTTGAAGGGTCTCGCTAGCATTGCAGAAGTTAGTTGGCAACAGTGTTCCTGGTCTTCATGCAACAATTTAAGCTCAAAAGCTGCTGAACTTGGAAAACTTACTGTCTGAACAAGATGAACTTGTTTTTTATCTTCTTCTTTTTTTTGTGAATGGCCCCTTGGGACACTGTCTGACTGTGTGTCCCTTGCCCATGCACACAAAGCACAAACGTTCTTGTTTGGCTTTCTCAAAATCTTTTGGTTTTAAGGGCTGTATGAGCGATGGGCGTTTCTGAGGAGCTTCACTCTTAATTTTATCTTCTTTCTTTCTTTTTAAAAATTTCTTTTAAATTGACAGTCTTTCTGAGGAGACTGCTCAGAAAGAGGTTGTTGTCTCGCCTTCTTCCTACCCACTGAATCATCATAGATTTGAGCATATCTAAGAGCTTGCTCTAGGGTGGTAGGCGAGTTTCTCTGTACTTCTACTTTATATTCATCTTTAAGGCCATGGACAAATCCTCTAACTTTCTGATAGTCATCCATATTTTTTATCTTTAAAATTGCTTCTTGATACTGCGAGATATAATGGATTAAGGATTTGTCCATTACTGTTTTCTCGCTCTATCAAGTTCATTTTTTGGTAGAAATTCTCTTAGGAACGCTTCTTCAAAAGCCTTCCATGACCGGGGAGTCTGCCCAGTCTCCTGGAAATTTAACCACCACTTATAGGCCATGGGTCCTAGGGAAAGACTGGCCTCAATAGCTTGCAAATGGTTAGGGGTCTGATTAAGAGCATGTATGTTCTTCAATTTGCTGAGGAAGGTATGTAGAATATCTGCGTTTCTATCCTTCTCTTCCCCAATAAAGGTAGGAGGCTTTAAGTCTTTAAAGACACTGGGATGAGACAAAATAGGCTCACCCGAAACTAATGGAAGTGGAGATGGGATGGCTGAGAAGTGGATGGGAGGCTTCCTTTCGTGGAGTTCAAAATTAAACTTTTGAGCTCAGCGAACGAGTCGTCCATACTGGCCTCTGTTACCAAGTGGAGATACTGCTCCTTGGTAACCAATTCGTCGAGTTCTTCGGCGAATTGCTCCTGTTCCTCCACTTCCATTGGTTCTTTTCCCTTACTGAACCTCAGAGATTCCGTTTCTAATTCATCAATGCCTCTTGTCGGGGGTTGATCAGGTCCCGGAGAAGTGGTCATTTTCTGAGATAGAAAAAAATTATCTGACGTTCCTGTTAGAAGTAATAAATGATAATGATAGTTTCCCATAGGTTACTTTGACCCAAAAGGTCGAGACTTGTGTAACCATGGGTTAGGTTTATTATTTAGATCATGTTAAGTCAGTTTTAGTTGAGTTGGACCCAATTTTGGTCCAGTAGTAATTCGTGGGTCCAAGTAAAGTCTAATTACATTAAGGGACCCTATCTTGACTTTTGGGGGTGCCCTATAATTAGTAGTGGGTCTTGGAAGGTTCTAGAACATAGAGTTTGGAAGAGTCTAGGCCCTTGGAAGGCCTATTTATATGTACTCTTTGTTCATTTGTAATTCATTCCCTTTCAAGCATTGCTACTACTTTCTCTCTCCTTGAGGGCGCCTAACCCTCTCCCTCTTCTTCTTCTTCCTCTTTTTCTTCTTCTTGTATATGGAGAAGCCATTTTGTACTAATGGAGGAGGGGAAAAAATCATGTCAATTAGTACATTGGTTCAAAGTGGCGTGTTGCTGGATTTTTTGGGTGTTCAAAGTGGCAAGCTATTGGTTTTTTTCTTGAAGATGGTGGACACCAGGTTTAGCCATGGTTTATTGATCATTTTCAGCCTATGTTACATTGTGAGCATCCTATTATGCATTGGGAACGGCCTGCAGAAGGTTTTTGGACAGCAAGGTCCACATTTGGAACACTTTGGACAGCAAAGTGTTGGTGATTTTGTGGCTGTTGGACAGCCTGCTACAGCCTCTTGTTGGTTGTCCGAGTCTTTGCGGGATAGCAAAGCATCTTTTTACCTTGGAGGAAACACACATGCCTCACCAAAATCAGTACCGTATGCTGATTTTCATGTTTTGATGCTTACTTCTTATGAAGACGGTGTTGTCTTACCTAGTGTTGGTGAGCAGATCATTGATAGTAAGATTCGGGAGGATGTGATGGTAAAAGAGTATCATACTCTTCTTTATGTTTCTTGTGGTAAGAAGACTTATGGAATCATGTGGGAACCATTGATGGATTGCAAATCCATATTTCGGCTTGTGGCTGGTTTTTTGGTTACCTACTTTGGATGGAGCATGCTTGTCTTCACTCTTCGACTTGATGCTACCGCACTTCGTATTCTACATCTCTTTTACATTAGGCATGATTGGGGCTGAGATTTCGGCTACTTCGACTACTTCAAGCTGAAGTTTTTTTTGGCGGCATTAAGCTTGGACAGCAAGCTACATCTTTTCTTTTTCGGCTACATGGAGTTTTGGGCAGCATGCAACACTTTGCATTTTTGTTGCAATTTTTCATACTTCATGTCATGTTATGTTTTTTACATTATCATTTAAGGAGGGTGTTAGAAGTAATAAATGATAATGATAGTTTCCCAAAGGTTACTTTGACCCAAAAGGTCGAGACTTGTGTAACCATGGGTTAGGTTTATTATTTAGATCATGTTAAGTCAGTTTTAGTTGAGTTGGACCCAATTTTGGTCCAGTAGTAATTCGTGGGTCCAAGTAAAGTCTAATTACGTTAAGGGACCCTATCTTGACTTTTGGGGGTGCCCTATAATTAGTAGTGGGTCTTGGAAGGTTCTAGAACTTAGAGTTTGGAAGAGTCTAGGCCCTTGGAAGGCCTATTTATATGTACTCTTTGTTCATTTGTAATTCATTCCCTTTCAAGCATTGCTACTACTTTCTCTCTCCTTGACGGCGCCTAACCCTCTCCCTCTTCTTCTTCTTCCTCTTTTTCTTCTTCTTGTATATGGAGATTGAATGTTA
Source organism: Diphasiastrum complanatum (assembly GCA_029204225.1). Classification (NCBI taxonomy): domain Eukaryota; kingdom Viridiplantae; phylum Streptophyta; class Lycopodiopsida; order Lycopodiales; family Lycopodiaceae; genus Diphasiastrum; species Diphasiastrum complanatum. The sequence goes on along the minus strand of CM055111.1, from coordinate 10,243,581 downwards.
AAAGGATCTTGGCACTTTGATTTCCTACAGTTCCTTCTTAAAAAAAAAGTCGAAAAGACTAATTAGAACTATACAAAGGAGGGAAAAGAGACTTAGCTGTTTCTGAGGACTGTACTTCCAAAGGAAATATCAAGACAAACCCTTTCAGCTCTTCCGAAATCTGTTTGCAGACCTGCTGTCCGGAAAAATCAGCAATCAGGGCCCAAAATGCAAGTAAATTTTTGATCTTTCCTGGTCCCTACTCTCTGCTCACCCTTTTCTAGCTTGATATCCGCTCTGTTCTGATAATATTGCACCCCAAAAATCAGACTTAAAGGCTGATTTTGCAGCACTGGACCTGCTCTAGAAATCTGGTTCAAATTCTCTACAGTGCTGGCCCTGCTCTACCAATTTCTGAAAATTGGAGAAGGTTCTGTACACTCTGATAGACTTCTCTCTTGCTGAAACTAAGCTCCCAAAGATGGAGATGGCTTTGATACCAGTGTTAGAGATCTAAACACCACAGTAGGGCAAATACTAACTGATCCACCCAACCTTGCCTCCTCCTTGATATGGAGCAAGCCCCTCCTAGCCCAGTGTGAGGACTGGTAGCATGCATGCTGCCAAGTGTCGGCCACGTGACACTGACGTGGCCGACTGCACTTCGGGACCCAACGTGGGGCCCTATCCTGCTGACAGGGTCCCTAGGCTGTGTTAGGCCCACCATGACTATGGACCGTGTCGGGGCACATTACTCACAATGTCTTGCCCTGTTGGTCGTATATGGTGGACACGACCCTGACTGTGGTGTCTGACCTCCTGTGTTCTCTAGGGTTCGCCATTGGTTACGTGCTCATAACATGTGCCCACATGCACAGTATGCATTGAGAGGCATCCACATGCACAGTGGTAACTGTGCATGTGAGAGGTGTGCATGATCTCCTTGATGAAAACTTAACATTGAGCCTTTTTGAGTTTTGGTAGTGGGTAGGAGAAACATATGATCATCTTAAGAAACTAGAAGAGTCACATGTTGCATGGGAAACCATCCTCTTACCCAATACATCGCCAGTTATCGGGATGCTACCATGAAACTATCTGATTTAGATGATTACAACCAGGTAAGGGGATTCATTCATGGTTTGCAAGCCGAATACCAAAAGTATCTTCGGCCTTTTAAGCCTAAAACATTAGAAACTGCTATCACCCTAGCTCAGACTTATGATGACATAGTTCACTGAAAAGGCAAAAGGGTTGTAGAAGACGAAAATCCCGGTAAGAACCAAATTGGTTCTTTCAAGAAGCCGGAAAAGCAAGTTCATATTGTTCAAGTTTTACCCTTGGGAAAATCTCCCAAGGTAAAGTTTGTTCAAGTGTCTCATGTGAATGAGGCACATGCATGTTCTGTCACTACCAATATTTGGCAAACCTGCAGTTGGACCCCATACTATTTTCCGACTGTTAGGAAGTATTAATGGCCAGAAAGTTCGGATAATGGTGGACGATGGGGCAACCCACAACTTTCTAAACCATTCTTTGGTGAAGAAGTTGAAGTTAGATAAAAAACAAAGTGATCATCAATACATAGTTACACTTGTTGATGGTCAGCGAAAAGATATTTATGATACTTTTGTTCCACAAGTTCCCATACAAATCCAAGACTATCAAGATACTTTAGACTTTCAAGTGATGAGCTTGGCCTTGGCAAATGTTATACTTGGTCGGGAGTGGTTGTTCATGTTAGAAACTATTGGTGGTCTTGTTCGCAGTTATGTTGATAACACTTTGGAGTTCACTCATCGAGGTCAAAAAGTTAAGTTGGTTGGAAATGCAAGTGTGCCGGCTTCGCCAGTTGTCCCAGCGGTTAGTGCGGAAACAAAAAGATAAAAAAAGGTATTTCTTTGTTTCCTTACTTCTGAACGTTTTTCAAATACTTCAAGTTTATCTTTTCCATACCCAAAGAAATGTCTTTCTTCTGTCGAGAGATGTGAGTTTGCAAACTATTTTAAATGATTTTAAAGACGTCTTTCCTAGTGATTTACCTTCCGGGTTACCCCCGAGAAGAGAAGTAGATCATCCTATAGAGCTTGTACCTGGGACTAAGTCTATTAGTAAGCCTCCTTATAGGTTAAGTCACTCGGAACACCTAGAGGTAGAGCGGCAGCTGCAAGAGTATTTAGCTAAAGGGTTTATACGCCCTAGTAAGTCACCATGGGCCGCGCCCATTTTGTTGGTTAAGAAAAAAGATGGGTCTATGTGTATGTGCATAGACTATAGGGCTTCAAATAAACTCACTATTAAGGATAAATATCCTTTGCCCAGGATTGATGAGATCTTTGATCAAGTCAAGGGGGCAAAGTACTTTACTAAGATAGATCTTAGGTCTGGATATCATCAGGTACGTATTAAAGAAGATGATGTTCCGTTGACGGGGACCTTTCGGTCACAAATGGTTCTTCCCTTTGGATTAACCAATGCCCCAGCAACATTTATGAGGTTAATGAACAACGTGTTCAGACATCTCTTGGGCAAGTTTGTATAAATCTACCTTGTTGATATCCTGATCTTTAGTCGTACTAAAGAAGAACACTTTGATCATTTGCGTCAAGTGTTCCAGGTCCTGAGAGAGAATTCCTTGTATGCGAAGGAATCAAAATGTGAGATTCACTACCTCGGACATATTATCTCCGCTGAGGGGATGAAAAAGTAGCTACAATTATGCAATGGCCAGAACCAACTTCGATGGAAGAGCTGCAGATCTTCCTCAGATTGGCTGGATTTTACAGGAGGTTTATCCATCAGTATGCCCACTTGACTGCTCTTTTGACGGATCAGCTCAAGGGTAAGGGCAACTACTTTAGCTGGGGGCCTAAGCAACAAGCCAGCTTTCAAGATGTAAAGGCTGCAGTTGTAACTGCTCCTGTCTTAAGTTTGGTGGATCCAAATAAAGCATTTGTAGTAGAAACGGATGCCATTAATAAGGCAGTTGGTGTTGTTCTCACTCAACATGACCGTCCGGTCGCGTTTGAAAGTAAGAAACTGGATAAACACCAATTCAATTATTCCACTTATGAGAAGGAGTTGTTTGCAATAGTCTATGCTCTTAAGAAATGGAGGCATTACCTCTATGGAGCCAAGTTTGAGATCGTGTTTGATCAAGAAAGTATCAAGTGGCTTCCTCCCAAAGCGACTTGAAAGGAAGAAAAGTTCGTTGGGCCGAACTTCTCCAAGAGTTTGACTACCAGTTAAGGTAAAGAAAAGGGCGCTACAATGTGGTAGCAGATGCTTTGAGTCGAATGCCCATGGTAAGCGTGCTAAGTTTTAACATTTGGGAAGAGTATCTTCCGCTTTTGGAGTTTGCTTATAACAGTACTAAACACTCCACTACAGGAGGGTACAACCCATTCATGTTAATGTATGGATTTCAACCTAGAGCCCCCATGGCCGTAGGGCTTAGGAAAGAGAAAGTAGAGTGTTAGAGAGTTTCTTGAGGATATGGAAACTATGATCAAGATAGCTAAAGCTAATGTGAAGCAAGCGCAAGTGCGAGCTAAGCATTATGCGGATAAAATCTGCAGGGATGTTACCTTCCAAGAAGGTAATCGGGTGTTTCTGAAAGTTCTTGAAGACTCTACCACTCTAAGTATAGGTAAGTGTCCTAAGTTGTCCCTGAGGTATTGTGGTCCATTCATAATACTCAAGCTTACCTCTCAAGCTTACCAGCTGGCCTTGCCAAAATCCGCAAAGGTACATCCGGTCTTTCATGTCAGTCGACTGAACCGGGTGATGCGAGAAGGAGACAATATTGTCTCAGAACAAACCCTAATAGACTTTGAGGAACCTAATTCCTTGCCACACGAACCAGAGAAAATTCTGAATATCCGAAACTGCGAGACTCGTCATGTGCTCTTTCGAGAAGTTTTAGTCAAGTGGAAGGATGGGTCCCAAGAAGAGTCAACTTGGGAGTCTGTAAGCAAGCTTCGCAAGAGGTATCCTAATTTCATCCTTGAAGATTTCGCTTTCGAGGAGTAAAGCTCCTTTTATGGGGGGGGGGGGGGGGGCCCCCCAGTTGTTATGGCCATTGGCAAACACAAGGGTACATGTGACTCGTTAATCCCTAAGGGGTCCCGGCGGGGTGACACTCAGCCCCGTAGTTCGGGATAATCACCCTTAGGTACTAGGATCTAGAGGGCTTGGGCTATATCCATAGGGAGTGCCACTAAGTGGAGGGCACCCTTAGTAACTAAGGGCGGGTCCCTATAGTTAGCCCATGTAAACTTACTGGAATATGCCACAATTTCAATTGAAACTAGGAAAACGAAGATTTCAATAGTTTTGCACGTGCACACACACACACACATGCAACATAAATCATACCAAAAAATTTAATCAATCAAACCCATTGCATAAAAGACACAATTTCTCACCTTAGGTGGCATCCATTCCACACCGTGTATAAGGCAAGTCTCACCATAACTTGCTCTTACTGCTGCGACAAATAAGGTGCTACGAAAAAACCTTGTATTTCCATCATACGGTTCACCATAGTGAGTTAGAGATCTGACATCAGCTACTGGCAAAGGACCTGAAATATTCACCAGAAAAATTACTTCTTTTCAGACCCAATTTGGTTCCACTATCTTTGAGTTGACTTTCGCAAAAAAAGTTTTGCATGTTACGTTGGTCTAGACTCTAGACTTGACACATGAGCCCAACAAAACAAGTTTCAAGGTTCTTTGTGGTAGAAAAATCTTGTCAGGACAAGCATGTACTGTCTCCTTAATTTTTTGTTATTCCAGCGTGTTGTAAAAAACACATTAGTTATACTCGAGAAATGCAGCAACATGACATGTTTACATGGTGGTGAAATCAAACCCAAAAACATTGATGGCAACATGGACCACAAGTGCTTATGATAAGAAAATTAGCAAACTTTCATGTCCCGCCAATTTTTAGTGACTTGATCACAAGTAGACAACAAACTTTCTTTGAAATCTAAAAGAAGTAATGCGCAGGAATTTCTGACTCAGTTTGAAGGAAAAGGGCTATTTAGAATATGAAGACTACATGTCAAAGCCAAACACAATAGCTTATTCATGTCTTTCAAGCAAATCTTAAACATAGATCATAAGAGCTCTCGCATTCTCATAATAAATACCATTCCTTTGCAGATATAAGTAACTTTCTGAATTTGAGAAGTGTTTTTAGCCTAAAGATAACCCACAGTAGTTTAATTGTCCAAAATGTTTATTAACGTGTCAAAAAGTTTCAATGGAAAATATACATTCACTTAACATGACAAAAACAAAAAGAATCGCATTTCTCAAACCAGATGCAACCCTGTAGTGTTGTCTTTTCTTCCAGCACATGTCCAACCTTTAAAAGCTACTTTCTTGTAGCCTACAATGAAATATCAGAGACGATCGGAAAACATATACTAACCTAGTTCATTGTCAAAAGCCATACAATATGCCTTCAATTCACGATCTGTCTCACCATTCATGCGCTGACAGATTAAAAAAGCACCAACTAATGCATCTCCAATATTCCCTTGCAACGGAAGAATGTCACGCAAAAGGCCAACAACTTCCTCAAACCCCAGATGATCACCTCTAAGTACCTCTCTTAGAGCTCCCACTAATCTCATCTCTTGAGGTCCTCTTCCAACAAAATGAATTCCAGCATGCAAAGCTCCTTCACTCAGTAAACCATCTGGATCAGCAATAAAAAGCACATCTGGTGGTAAGACTTGAACAAGCAGAGGCCAAAGCTCCTTCATTGCAGCACGTTCACCTTCACTCCACTGTGTGTTCTGAGGAAAAGAACTAGCTCGAACTGTCATTGCCCCAAAGAATGCTCCCATTTGTGCAGCTGAGACCCTTTCAACTTCACAAAGTTCCTGCTTTGCTGATCAATCAATAGATCTTCATAAGGCCAAAGCAAACAGCAACATCCTCCATAAACTGTGACAACCAGCGCTTATTTAGGATCTCAAATGAACCCTTAGTTGGAACTAAGAAAATAACATTATTTACTAGCCTTGGTACAACTTAGCAACGAATCGTCCTTCAAACAGATACAATCTCTCTCTCTCTCTCTCTCTCTCTCTCTCTCTCTCTCTCTCACAAAAAAAAAGAAAAAAAAAGAAAAACTACCACACTATCACGATCACACATATCATGGAAGCTCTACGGGATCATATTGGTGATTGTAGTAAGTACATAAGCAAAAGCTAGAGATAAGCTGGTTTCAGGAAACACCACGAACCATGTAATTACTCTCAAGAGACTTGCAGAGAGCAAAACATCGGAAAGAGGGAGTATACTACTGTTTTGCTGACTTAAATGAGCCTTTGACTCCATTCAATGCCACATGCTCATTTCCAAGGTTGTGAGAGTTGCACATTCCAGCAGATACTATACTTGCAGGTATGGCACTACATGAGAGGCTAATGGGATGTTTCAGATCTCACAGGGGCATATCATTGGTACTATTAGAGTAAAACAACTCGCTCTCCCCTACCCTGTTTGGTCTCTATATTGATGAGCTTAAGATGGCTATCACAGAAGATGGTGGCCATGGTTGCCTCTTGAAAGATATTCTGCTATCTATTCTACTATATGTTGATGATCTTGTTTTGGTCTCTTACCCTCCTGAGGGACTGTGGCATCAGATTCACATGTTACACTCATATTCCCTGGAGAGACGTATGGTGGTCAATGTAAAGAAGACCTATATTATGGTCTTCAATACATCAGAATCATACATGCAGCATGATGCCTTACTAGATGGTCTGATTTTAGAATTAAAATTTGTTGTAACATCTTCCCAATCTTTAAAGTGTGGTTTCTAGAATATCTTAGCATTCTAGTTATGTCTGAAAAAGGTGAATTCCTTTCTTTCTAAAAATCCAAAATTAAATGGTAAAAATTATCAAGTTTGGCAATTCAAAATCAAGATCTTTGGGATCTAACGCTTGGGGAAGAAATTCCACCTTCCAATAATGATACATCTGATGAGGAGGATGCTTCCTACAAAAAGAAGACATTTCATAAAAGATCTAGCCATTATCAACATCTCAATCAAGCCTTAGATCACATGTTACGGATGTTACACTCCTAGAGAGGCTTGGAAAAAGCTGCAAATTCAAGAGGGAAATGGAAGGCAAACTCTCAAAACTTAACCATGCAAGCCGAAAATGAAACAAACCACTTTGTTGGTGGTGGTCTTTGCGATGAAAATCTCCTTATGGCTAGCGACGAAGAATGAGTATTGGACAGTGGAGCGTCTTCACACATGACACCTCAAAAGGAATGGTTCTCATCCTTTTTCCAACAACATACAGGTGGCCAAGTAGTGCTAGGTGACAATAGCACACAAGAAAATATAGGAAAACGAGACATACCCAATGCCCATTCACATGTCATAAAGAATGCTTTGTATATTCCTAAGCTGGCTCAAAATCTTCTTTTGGTTGGAGCAACTACCCATCAAGATAGGCTTGTGGAATCCTACAAAGATAAGTGCTTTATCAAAGATATGAAGTGCAACAAAGATAGTTGATCAAAGTTGGTTGTGGCATAAGATTTGGGCACTATGATTGGCATGTAATAGCGAAGCTGTATGGCACTATTCTTCAGTCAATTGTGAGTATTGAGGCAGAGACTAGGAAATTGCATGCTATTGAGTTTAAAGCCCATTATTCCACTACGGATCATATATTTACTCTCAGAGCCATCATTGAGAAAGCTCGACACCAAAGAGAGCAAGTTCATTGTTGCTTCATTGACATTGACTTCAAAAAAGCGTTTGACTCTGTCCCACGCTCCTTACTTATCCAACAAATACAAGACCTTGCTTTTTCTGATGACACAGTTTTAGCAATGAGGTGCTCTATGAGAGAGTATTGGGATGTTTTCAGAGCGACAGAGGTATTTCTAAGCAAATCATGAGCACTATTGGGGTGAAGCAAGGGTGTTCCCTCTCACCTACACTTTTTGGGCTATATATTGACGAGTTGGCGAGGGTTATTGAGCAGTGTGGTGGGTCTGGATGTAGACTTGGAGACATCTTGATCACCACTCTTCTTTATGTAGATGATATGGTTCTAGTTTCACCTACAAGGGAGGGCCTATTGTTGTAAAGTTACCTTTACAAGCTTTACTTCTGGTGCCACCGGCACCAGCATTGTCCCCGGTGCCAGCAGCACCCCTGCTGCTCCCGGCGCCACTGTGACCAGAATCCAGCCGGCGCCAAGTTCCTATGGCTGAAAATTTTTTATCGGTTCTAGGGAAGTCCAGAAAACTCATATCGATGTGCAATCACCTCACACGATCTAGGCATGATTAAAGGAAACCTGGGGATCAATAAATTCTAGAGAGAGAAAATGACTTCTAGAGAGAAAATCCTAGAGAGAGAAAACGTGCTTTACCAGCCTAGGTAGAGTACTTGGTATGAGGGGAGGTGGCGAATCCCACCAATACTACAGGGGAGTGCGGGTTGCGACTCAGGGCGAGCTCCAACCAAGTCTCAGCCTCCCAGGCTGGAATGTTGTCCTGGCACTCACCTTGGCATGCCAGCGCCCCGGAGACTAGGGTCGGTCACACACTTGAAATGTAACCTTCTCAGATTTATCAATAAAGTGGGATTTTCCGCAAACTGACTTTGACTACCTTCTGGGTTTCAGTTTTCGGTAAAAGCACCAATTGTAAGGCCGCTTCAAACTTTTTAATTTGGCACATAGCTGAGGGTCGTATCCTGGGACGCCAGCGGTATGCTGTCGGGACCATTTGGTCTAGGAACTGGTTGTCTCCGTATCTGTCAAGGCTTGTGGTTCTGAGTGTTCCTTGCATGAACGTGAATGGGTTAAGCTCTTGGGGAACGGGCTCTAACCTGTCGGCTGAGTTGGATGGCTTGCTTGGGTGGAAGTTACCTGTTTATGGCTGTCCAGTCTGGCGTGGCGCCAGGTTGGCTTCCAGCACTTGTGACGAAGCTTTCAATTGGTTAAGTCTGATGTAAGTCAGACCACTTGCTTGGAATGGATGTTACTCGTTTGTAACGAAGCTTCGAGTTGGTTAAGTTTGATGTATGTCGGGCGGCTTGCTTGGAGAGAAGTCACCCACATCGGGACCCCCGATCTGGCATGGCGCCAGGTTGGATCTCAATGTTGGTTTTCGAACTTCAAGTTGGTTAAGTCTGATCGTTGTTGGCGAGTTGGCTGCTTGTATGTCAAGTGGGTCTGGACGGCGAGAGTTGAAGGCTGGGAAGTTAAGTCGTGGTTCCCGGCTCCCTTTGGGATGCCTGCGCTACATGTGGTATCAGAGCCGACTGGCCGGTCAGCTATGCAGATCTCACGAAAATGGCCATTGTTTGGGGTTCATCAGGACAATTGTTGTGCAAGGTGCTGCCCACAGTGTAAGCACGAGTGCGTCCACGGTCGGGGTGGTCGGCAGAACGGGGGACTTGATGAGTCAAGGTGCTGCCCTTGAGGTGTAAGCACGGTCAGTTCTCGCGGTTCGGGCCTGGCACTGTCTGCACGTAGGACAGATGAGGCAGTGTGCTGCCATTAGATTGGTGTAAGCACGGTCTGTGCCTTGTGGGGTGCGGGAACTATACGGGTTAACCATTGATACAGAGATGATGCTCGAATTCGGGTGTAAAGCACGGGTGGTTAGCTGCCGGTGCGGGATAGCTACCGATCGTTTAGCTATAAGGGCTATCGACCAAAAAGTGGTGGGGCGTGACTGAGGCAATGTGTTGCTTAATGGTGAAAGCACGAATAGTTGAATGGGTGTTCTCTGTGGGCTGATTCTGTGATTGATCTGTATGGGCGCGGCCAGGCAAAGGTCCTTTGGCAGGACTATCTCAAAGGTACTTTGTCTTTGTTACATGTTAGTAAACCTGCCTGAGTGTCTTGCTTGCATGTATTCGTGGTGAGTCTTAGTACTCGTGCTTTGCCTGGTTTGCATGATTGCTTGTGATACAAGGAGCTGATGGCTCGAGAAGGAACCTTTCTTCATCAAACAAAGAGGACTACAGAATCTGGGGGCGGATTCGCAATTCAAGTACTCGCACGTGAACGGCAACGAAACGACTCGATGTTTGCAAAGGATGGACGGCTAGCCTATTTCTTGGGTTAGTTTCATTTGCGACGACACCCACCAAACGCAAGCAGGAAGTCAAAAGTTGGAAAGCGCAATTTCAAGGGAGATCTTATATGGAGCAGTTGGTCTTCATTTGGGATGCCTACCTTCGGAACTAAAACTCACTGAGCATGGGTGATATCCAGTATCAGTTGGGTTTTTCCTCAAAGGGGAAAAAGACTAGGATCCTCTTCAGAGATTGGCAACAAGTTGGATCAAGCCATAATCCTAGCAGATGGGAAGCAAAGTGTTGGAAAGGCTCTACTCTAAGTCCGATCAACTGTTTTTATAAGTGGAGGGAAACTATCACACACACCTCTCTCTTGGGGCAGATTTTGAATGAAAGTTGATCAAAATGGGGGCAAATTCAAGGTGACCTAGCCATACTCACACGAGGAGACTGGCGAACTTTGGACCTAATAAGTTGACAAGTTTTTGTTGTGGAAGGGAAAGCTTGTTATAGGCTTTCTCTGGACCAGCAATGATGCTTCTTGGTTTCCAAGGGGAGGCTCGAACCTGAGACCAAAGAAACTTTGGATGCTGGACCAGCAATGATGAGGAGACATAATGAGTACGCTGACTTGTGTTACGTGTAAGACAGCTGATCAATGAAGGAACTGTGAAAGTTGAGTCTTGCACAAGAGACTTGGTACTTCCAACAGACGCTAAGGGACAATTCGTGTTGAGATCGGACTAGTGCAAACTCTGGGTGCATGTGTCTAATTCAAAGAGAGCTACTTGAAGCCAAGCTAGATGTACACTTCTTGTTTTGACTGTGAGGCAACTGACCAGTGATGGACTAGTAAAAGTCAAGTTTTGCGCGACGGACATAGCGCTTCAAATGAACGCGAAAAGATAGTTCATATGCGGATCAAACTGGTGCAACCCCTTGGCTCTCCACGAGGTCAATGGTTACATTTGGATTGATTCAAAGACAGCTACTTCAAGCTAAGTGAGAGATGCATTGCAGAGTACTCAATCTTTGCCTACCTCAAAGAGCCAAAAATGAAAAGTATCAAGATCAGGCTGGGACAAGGAGAGAAATCAAGGTGCAGAAGCAACAAGGCAGAGAGTGGACCATAAAGTGGGCAATCAAACGATAAATCCTTTGGCTTAGGGAGCCCTGATACCTGTGCAAAATTGATCAAATCTGGAGCTCAGGGAGCTCAACACAAAGTGCATCAAGGACAAATCAGGAGCTCAAAGGAGTTCCAAAGTCAGAAGTCAGAAGCGACAGGGACGAACATCTCACAGAAAGGCCTCTGTCACCAGTTAATAAGGTTCTTGGGTTTTACGAAAGCGATATAAAATCTACGCTTTTCCCAGACAAAGTGATATTTTCAAAGTTAAGTAATTTTTCCGTACAAAGAGCTAAGCCTCCGACTTGTGGTGTGCCAGCTTCAACGTTAATAAAAAGTGGCCAGTAAATTGAGTACTATGCCAAGTAGCTCAAATGTATAGTTAATTTTAATTGGGAGACACCTTTACTTTAATATGACATCTGATATGGACATCAGATTTTATAAAGGTGGGGTGGATGTTGTAAAGTTACCTTTACAAGCTTTACTTCCGGCGCCACCGATGCCAACATTGTCGTCCCCGGCGCCAACAGCACCCCTGCTGCTCCCGACGCCACTGTGACCAGAATCCAGCCGGCGCCAAGTTCCTATGGCAAAAAATCTTTGATCGGTTCTAGCGAAGTCCAAAAAGCTCATATCGATGTGCAATCACCTCACACAATCTAGGCATGATTAAAGGAAGCCTGGGGATCAATAAATTCTAGAGAGAGAAAACGTGCTTTACCAGCCTGGGTAGAGTACTTGGTATGAGGGGAGGTGGCGAATCCCACCAATACTATAGGGGAGTGCGGGTTGCGACTCAGGGTGAGCTCCAACCAAGTCTCAGCCTCCCTGGCTGGAATGTTGTCCTGGCACTCACCTTGGCATGCCAGCGCCCCGGAGACTAGGGTCGGTCACACACTCGAAATGTAACCTTCTCAGATTTATCAATAAAGTGGGATTTTCCTCAAACTGACTTTGACTACCTTCTGGGTTTCAGTGTTCAGTAAAAGCGCCAGTTGTAAGGCCGCTTCAAACTTTTTAATTTGGCACATAGCTGAGGGTCGTATCCCGTGACGCCAGCGGTATGCTGTCGGGACCATTTGGTCCAGGAACTGGTTGTCTCCATATCTATCACGGCTTGTGGTTCTGTGTGTTCCTTGCATGAACGTGAATGGGTTAAGCTCTTGGGGAACGGGCTCTAACCTGTCAGCTGAGTTGGATGGCTTGCTTGGGTGGAAGTTACCTGTTTATGGCTGTCCAGTCTGGCGTGGCGCCAGGTTGGCTTCCAGCGCTTGTGACGAAGCTTTCAGTTGGTTAAGTCTGATGTAAGTCAGACCACTTGCTTGGAATGGATGTTACTCGTTTGTAACGAAGCTTCGAGTTGGTTAAGTTTGATGTATGTCGGGCGGCTTGCTTGGAGGGAAGTCACCCACATCGGGACCCCCGATCTGGCATGGCGCCAGGTTGGATCTCAATGTTGGTTTCCGAACTTCAAGTTGGTTAAGTCTGATCGTTGTTGGCGAGTTGGCTGCTTGTATGTCAAGTGGGTCTGGACGGCAAGAGTTGAAGGCTGGGAAGCTAAGTCGTGGTTCCCGGCTCCCTTTGGGATGCCTGCGTTACACCTATAGTGACAACTTGATTGCCTTTATGACTTCTGTTCTAGAGGGGACCTAGGGGTTAGCAACTCCCGGTCTGTGGCTGGAGGTATCTCAACACCTATGACAATGTCCCCATATTCCCGATCCTGGAGAATATTTTGCATCTTAAACTTCCAATGCTAAAGTTTGTATTTGTTAGAAATCCATAAATCATAATATGGATGGACAGACTAGGATTCGAACCCAGGACCTCCCTCATACCGGATGGGATGCTCTACCACTGAGCTATCCGCCCTGTTTGATAGTTCTCTCTAGAGTGTGGATTGATATTCCAACAGTATTATCTAGCTTACTAGATTCTGATCTAAGTTACATCAGAACGTCATTCTAGAGAAATCGGGTTCCAGAATAAGCGTTCCGGAACGTTGGAACCCTAAAAAAACACTTTACTTCCTGCATGTCTAAATGCACGGTTACCTCTTATGATTATGGGGCTGCTCTGTGAACTATGTTCATGTTCTTTTACCAAGTTAATCATTAATATTTGAACAGTTTAGAATCTGTAATATGTATTATGTTGGCAACGTCGTCATTCACTAGTTTATCCTGGAAGAGATGAACACTGGTTCCGAAACGTGACTATGATTGTAGCAGTTCCTCATACAACTCCGCTAGTCCATTGAATTACTGATTTTTTATGCTTCCAGGGTGAACGAGAGTCATGTCATACGTAGTCCAAACTTGTAGGAAAACATAACCAAGTATTGATGAGGAAGTAAAACAGCCATAAGATCATCTGGCAAAAAAATTGACAAGACCTGCCAATGATTTTGAAGCTCAAAAAGGGCTGTGAAGCTGCACTAGTGTGGCACACTTTATGTAAGTCCTTTTATCCCAAATCAAGGGCCGCATAATATGAACAAAAACATGATGGTGTTTGTGTGTTGAAGTTACAAAATGACCTCTGAAGAAAGCATGTGGACCTGATTGCAGAATCGCGTGCAAAGCTTTGGTGGTCTGATCCTTGTTGAGAGGTCTTGTCTGAGTCGGGCCTGTGCATACTCGAGCCTGCGCATCCAGTACTGTAGGGTTCGGCCCAACATTGTCAATGAGGAAAGCACCCGCCAATGATTGCTTCTGCTGAACACTGTCCGTTTTCAGATCTTCCGTCACAGAACTGGAAATCTCGAAGGAACGCAACCTGGAAGCCTGCAACGCAATTCCGATCCTTAACAGACTTCGAAAGTTCCTATTAACAGGGATTATTCCAGGTACCGGATTGCGATTGAATCTTCGAGGCAGCCTGATATGCGTTGAGCTCTCAGTAAACCCTGATTCATGTGGAAAATCAGAACTCGGATTTGTGAAGCATGGCAGGCTGCGATGGAGATGCAACGACGCCATGCTGCTCATTCCTGACATGGATCGATCGATTCTGGTCTCAAATGAGATGACGGAAATTGGATCGTCTTATTTTTGGCGAGGAATGAAATGGTATACACTACTTTTTACAAGATAAAACAATTATTTTCTATGAGGCAAGTTTTGCCCACATGAAGGAGATTGGGGAGTAGCAATGTTGCTATATGTGGTGTTGCCCTAATTAGTGAGGTGCAATATATCTATATTAATTAAAGTCTTAATCTTCCCGGGCTGCTAACTCGTGACGGGCAGCACTGCCCGGAATCCCCCTCCCCCTCGCACTTTTCGGCACACGGGCAGGGCAGCTCACACCACACGGGACCCCCTCCTTTTTTTTTGAAATTTTCGTGACGAGCCTGTGGGAGGGAGGGTGCAGCGTGAGCTCAACGTTTAAAAACGTTTGCCCACCAAACACTTTGAATTCCAACGACAAGAGGAGATGGAGGTTGACTCCATCATCTAATCTGTGACAGCAATTTTTTTTGAGCAAAGGGCAAGAAAGTTTTTTCTACAGACCATTTAAGACGCAGATTTGTTGTTGCCTTGAAGATTTGAGCTAGATCCGACGGTGCATCTGACGACCTAGATCCGACGTTCTAGATCCGACAACCTAGATCCGACGAGTTGCATCCGACGTTGCATTCGACGAGTTGCATCCGACGAGTTACATCTGACGAGTTGCATCCGACATTGCATTCGATGAGTTGCATCGCATACAAACACACATTTCGCACTAACACATTCTCTGCCGCCTTTGACCTCCAACAGCCCGTCATCGACAGGCTTACCCACTAATGATTAACCCACCCGCCCAAAACCTTGCCTTGCCTGCCCGCAAACTTGCAAGCTCACATCGCTAGTTATGTTTTTAAGCACATATTTCGGAGTGAAGCAAAGCTATCAAAAATGCAGTTGTCTGTATCTCCCAAGCCGCATGTAATGGCTTGCCACCAAGAATGATACGATTGTCTATGTATGCCGAGCCATAGGTAATGTATCTTGGTTTCCAAGGGGGGCTTGAACCAGGGACCAAGGAAACTTCGGAGCCATTAGTAATGCATCTTGGTTTCCAAAGGGGGCTTCAACCTGGGGACCAAAGAAACTTTGGATGCCAAGCTATCCAACTGAGTCAGCCCTTGGATATTGAGCCATAGGTAATGCATCTTGGTTTCCAAGGGGGGCTTGAACTTGGGACAAAGAAACTTTGGATGCCCGAGCCGTAGATAATGGCTTGGTACGTAGAGAAATGTTATTTTTTGGTAGTGCCCTCTACCTAGTTTGTCATGGCCCCCTTGAATAGGGAATACTTGTTGGCCCTTGCCTACAACATAGGATCCCTTGTGTTTTGGTTTTTTCTTTTTTACTTTATTTATACTTATAGCCTATTAAGGGCTTGGCATCAGATTTTTTACCATTAAAAAATAAGTGTGAAGATTATCAACTTATCATATGTTCCATTACAGGGAAGCAAAAATGAAGCATTTAGACGATCATCAAGAACGTTGTACCATTTGTTGCATCAACTTGATTTTCATTCAAAGACTGATTTAAAAAATTATGTGTTATAAAAAAGGTGGTCTTTCAAGTTATTGTTAGAATTTATAACCCTATGTAATGCATATTCAATGCACAGGATACATTTCTTCAAAGCAAATATCAAAGGAGTATCGTGAAAAACAGATAACCTTGCAAAACTATTAAAAAATGAAGTCTTAAAGAAATGTTAGAAATTTATTTAAGTGAGCTTACAAATAGCAATAATGAGAAAAGTTGTGTTTCAATCCATGTAGATCTCATATTCATCTTTAATTAAATATAGGGACTTGCTAATAGTTAGGCATAAAATAGATTTAAAAAAAACCAATTGCCAACAAAAGATATTTATGATTTTTTCTCAAGAGGATATCACCATAAAACAAGGATCAAGTGTTAATCTATCCTAAGTTCACAAGTCACTTCTGGAAATTTCTTTTAGCTTTAGTTCTTCTGAAAATCTTGAATCAAAGGGCCAGACGGAAGGACTAATCAAACTATGGAAGATATGTTGAGGACATATGTTTCTCACAAGCAATCTCATTGGGAAGATTAGTTTTCTCTGATTGAGTTTGCATACAATAGTGGAAAGCATTATGCTATACGTTACAGTCCTTTTATGCTTATATATGGTTTTCAACCTAGATCTCCTGTTAATGTGGAGACGAAATTTATTAAGATAAAAAAACTTGCGGATTTTCTGCATGATATACAAGAAATGTTGCAAGTGGCTAAGGAAAGTATCTGGGAGGATAGAGCTAAGCACTATGCTGATCTTAAGAGATCTCCCAAAGGTTAAAAAGTTGATGACTAGGTATATCTTAGAATTCCAAAAGATTCTAGGATGTTATGTACCGAGAAGCATTATAAACTGTCTACCAAGTATTGTGGACCGTTCAAGATTGTACGAAAGCGTATGAACTAGATCTTCAAGGCAAGTCTACTACACACCCGGTATTTCATGTAAGTCGGTTGAAATTAAGTTTACATGAAGGTGATACAATTGGATCTGATGAGGATCTATCCCACTTGGAAGATTTATCACTTAGTGTACCTTTGAAACACGAGAAAGTGCTCAAAACTAGAAATAGTTGTTCTATCTATGAGTGCTTGATCCGATGGAAGGGTCGAACTGAGGATGACGATTTTTCTGGGAGAGAGTTGATAGCATAAAGAAGAATTTTTCTAAGTTTGGCTTCTGAGGACAAGAGTAGTTCAAGGGGGGAAGAATGTTGCGTCCCCAATGTCCTATATATAGGATTCAGCATAATCCTAGACTTGGATACATGTTACTCTAGTGCTCGAGATTATTGGTTACACCACGTCATTCCGGACAAGGCCAATAATGTACTTAATACTATCATCAGGGAGTCATCTACAAAAATCGTTAGAATCACAAAGCTCCTTCCTACTCTTTTTATATAGACATTACAGTCTGGCTGTGTAGGAACAAAGTCTAGAGACTTCAGAAGTTTGTCGAGCTTCTTGTACCAAGCTCGTGATGCCTGTTTCAGACCATAAATACATCGATGCAACCGACAAACATACTATCGATTGTCGGGGTCTTCGAATCCTCCAGGCTGCTTCATGAATATTTCTTCCCCTAGATCTCCATGGAGAAAGGCTGTTTTCACATCAATCTGGTGTATTTCCAGATTGTATTGTGTTGCATATGCAATGAGCAGTTGAATGCTTGTCATCTTCACCATTGGTGAGTAGGTATCAAAGTATCGATACCGTACCTTTGCATGTACCCCTTGGCGACAAGTCTGGCCTTGTGGCATCCGATGGTGCCATTTGATTTTATTTATCTTTTTTAAACCCATTTGCAGTTGATGATCTTTTTATCTTCGGGCAGTGGCTCTAGTGTCCATGGGTCATTCTGCCTCATTGATTCGATCTCTTCCGACATTGCCTACTTCCAGATGTGAAAATATAAAAAATATGCTTGGTCAAGACCAAATCTATGTATATAGGATGATTAGTTATAGTGGCTAAAAAGGCCAAAATCATGTTTCCTGGTCATATGACACATGGCATCAATGCCACATCATGAGATTAGGTGTCACATCTTATGTGTAGAGGTCTGCTCACATGTGTGGAAAAGGCTGAAGTAGGTGAGTTTGGACTTCTAGAAGATTCTTACTAGTTCTCAATATAGAAAGAAATGGACCAAAAGTGCTCAAAATAAAAAGTTTGATAAAAGTGTCAATTTTGCATGATGAATCATCATATGACAAAGCATCTTCGCACGTGTGAGATCTGATACATGATCAGTACCACGAGCTCCAAGAAATGTATATATAGAGGCATATTTGGCCATAATCAACAAGCAACACCAATCTTGATTTTGGAAGCAATTTCTTGTCAATTTCTCCATTTGTCTTCATTTGTTTTGATTGAATTGAGTTTCTATCATAGTGTAATTTGTTTTCAGGCTGGAGTCCATACTCTAACAAGTTTTCACGTGTGTGAAATCAGCAAGTACAATTTCCTTCATTAATGATTGTTCTTGTTAGATTTTCTCATGTAGAATTGATCTAAATCTTGTGTAGATTGGTAGATCAATTGTATCTAACATCCAATACCTCTTGTTGATCATTTTATGATCCATTATTGGTCCAATTTGCAGATTTTCACATGGTATCAGAGCCAAGTACAAAAGGATCTATTGATATTGATGGGGTTGATCCAAAACTAAGCCCAAATTAGCAAGTTTTTGGAAACTAGCTAATTTTGATGTAGCTAGTTGGATTTGGTAGCTATACCAATTTTTTTTTGAACCAAAACTTGTTGTGGGCTACAGGAGTGTTTTTCACACACGTGAGGCCGTACAGATCCAGCTTTGGTTAGGAAAATTCAAATTGATGCATAATTTGACTCATACACCCAAATTTAAAAATTTTGAGTGCAAATTAGAGATCCTATTCCTATTATTTGTTCTTGGATTAGATCATCCAAATAATTTGATTTGAAGCATGATTCAGGTACATTAAATGTGTTTCTCTAATTTTTTGAGTACATGTCAAAGTTGAGAGAGATATTGCCAAAAATCATAAATTAAGGAGTGATTTTGCAAGATTGAGACTACAATCTAAATTTCCATCATTCTAGATTGGTTCATGAGTGATAGGATTGTGTCTATATGGATAGTGGATTAGATGTACATTTCAAGCATGGAGCATGTTCTATCTTGAAAGATGATAAATGTATTGCTAATGGTTTCAAGCAAGGGAGGTTATTCAAGTTGGATGCTAATGTGATGGTTGGAAGTGTGAACATGGCAAGGGAGGAGCTCAGTCAAGTGGAATTGTGGCACAAAAGATTAGGCCATCCTAACTTCAAAGCTATGGAGACCATGATGACAAAGGAGCTAGCAAGTGGACTTCCCAAGACCATATCCAAGTGTGGCAAGCTTTGTGAAGCTTGTGGACTTTCCAAATCTCATAAGCTTCCTTTCAAGAGATCTTTGACAAGATCTAACTCTCCTCTTGACCTTATACACTCGAATGTTCATTCATTTTCACATGAATCTAATGGTGGAGCTCTTATGTATGTCACTTTTATTGATGATAGAGCAAGATACTCTTGGGTTTACCTCTTGTCTAAGAAAAGTGAAGTTTTTGAGTCCTTTGTAAAGTTTAAAACTCTTGTGAAAAAGCAACTTATTACTAGCTTGAAAGTATTAAAATGTGATAATTGAGGGGAGTACATCTCCAATAGGATGAAAGAGTTTTGTGGAACTAATGGCATTAAGAGAAAGTGCACATGCACATACACTCCACAACAAAATGGAGTAGCTGAGAGAAAGAATAGGACACTATGTGAGTGTGCTAAAGCTTTGAGATTAGATGCATCCCTTCCTATTTCATTTTGGGGAGAAGCTATTTTATGTGCAAATTTTCTATGTAATAGAATGACTAATAGTGCCATTGAAGGACTTACACCTTATGAAGTATTGTATGGCAAAAAGCCAAATCTTAGTGATTTGAAAGTTTTTGGATGTACTTGTTATGCACATATTCCTTTAAAAACAAGGAAAAAGGAAGATGCTACTTCATTCAAAGGCATCTTTGTTGGTTATAGTGAAAATAGTAAAGCTTATTGGATATTTGATCCTATTACCAAGAAAGTTGTTGTGAGTAGAGATGTATTTTTTGATGAATCTCTCCAAGCCAAAGGAAAGGTGACTTCCAACAACACTCAACTTATCAAGGATCATGCTATGGCCGAGGAGGAGCTTCATGAAGATGAAGACCAAGAGGAACTTGTTCAAAGTCCAAAGGTGCCAAGAAGATCAACAAGGGCAAGGATTGAGCCATCAAGGCTCACTTATAGTGACAAAGGGGAGCAAAGGGAAGATTCTCAACTACTCAACTCTTATACTTTCTTGACTACTATGCTTGAAGAACCAACTAGCTTTGAGGAAGCAAATAAGTCTCAAAATTGGAGGAAAGCTATGCAAGTAGAGTTTGATGCCTTGTTAGAAAATCAAACTTGGAAGCTTGTTGATCTACCTTATGGAAAGAAGCCTATTGCTTGTAAAATATAATCAAGATGGTTCCATTCATAAGTATAAAGCTAGGCTTGTGGCAAAAGTTTTTTGCCAAGTCAAAGGCATAGATTATGACGAAACCTTTGCACCTATTGCAAAGCTTATAACCATTAGATTAATCATATGTCTTGCTACTTCTTTCAAATAGGAGCTCTTCCAACTTGATTTGACAAATATTTTCTTGAATGGATTCTTGGAAGAAGAATCTAATATGGCTAATCCTAGCATTACCCATTGGAAGGCTCTCATAAGGAGTCATGAGATATATTTGAACTACCATGGACCAGTGCATCTGCTATGGAGATGTCAGCAACGACAATCTTCATCAGCTCAGTGGATATTCTGATGCAAGTTGGGGAGAAGATGTAGACAATCGTAATTCCACATCTGGATTTACATTCTTCTTCAACGACGGTCCTATCTCATGGAACAGTCGTAAGCAAACCTCTATCACACTTTCTTCTACAGAAGCAGAATACATTGTTGCTTCTCAATCTATTAAGGAAGCGTTTTGGTTGAGAAATTTACTGTCAAACATTAATTTGTATAAGTACAACCCCACAATTTTATTCTATGATAATCAGAGTGCTATTGCCTTATCGACCAACCCTAGATTTCACTCTAGGAGTAAGCACATTGAAATCAGATATCACTACATCAGGGGCAAAGTTCTCAACAAGGAGGTGAGCTTAACGTACTGCAGAACGCAGGACATGGTTGCAGATATATTCACGAAGGCATTAAGTGTTAATGCACACAACAATTTTGTGCATTGCTCAGTCTGAAGATCAAGGCATTCACGGATCAAGATTAAGAGAGGGTGTTGGATTTATTTCCTCTACTCTCCTAAATCCTATTTTAATCTGCCTCCATTCATGCTGCATTTTTACTCATGTTGTCGCACAGTCTGCATATTTACATGTAAAATAAGACAGGCAAAAAACTCGACTGTTTGCATAAATACAAGTAATTTTCCACAAGCGAAAAAGGCAAAAAACGCGACACTATGTTTTTACACGTGATTTGTGACAGGCGAAAAAGACAACACTGTCTTACAAAATGCCGAAGGTGCCCTAGGAAAAGCGAAGGCACCCTATAAATCAAATCCTAAGGCATTTCGTTAGAGTGTGGGATTTTTGCATCTTCACCAACATTCATTTCAGCAAAGGCTAAAGTCACGGCCTTTTCACGCTCATCCCACGCAACTGTGCTAATAGATTTGACAACGATAGAAGCCACCCACGATCTCCTACAGACAACACATCCACTTTGTACTTTCTTCATCTACACACCTGGAAAATTGTGTATAAATTGAATACCATCTGCGTATTTAATTTGTGTGAAAGTAATAGCATCAGAAACTTATCAGAGATAGACGAAGTAGATGCCTTGTGCATTGATTCTTTTGTATTGTCAATAATAGGTTCATTCCTTTTACAGATTGAATTAGCTTTGTAGAGCACGCGGTTTCGTCCGCTATTTTCTTGTGCTCCACAACATTATTGACATGTATATTTTGTTATACTTAATCTGATAACAGCTTTGTTTTGTTCAGTGTTCAGATTTGTGTCAATATTGCTATGCTTTTCTACATTCTGTCTGACTCTCTTATTGTTCAATCTGGTAATCTGTTTTTAGCGAATTATTATTAGTCTAGCTGTTGATGACTAATATTTAGTCTTGCCTTTTGCGACTAATTCGCGACTGATTATCAATTGAGCTCAGTCTAGCTCTTCGCGAATCATTCGCGACTAATAATTTGTCTAGCTGTTCGTGACAAATTATTATTTTGATGTTTTGTTGCTTAAAGTTTGGCTACATAATCAGATCGACCGTGATTTCTATCACTAACGTTCTATTTGTTTCTGATAGGCGTAGTCATGCTTAGGGAAAGAGTAATATAGCTCATTCCGCTGCGCACAAACACTTTCCGTTCGAGTTCGCTTCTTTTTGTGTTCGTTTTCTTTTTGAGCTATTTTTGTTTCTCACACTCACAGACCCTCTTTCTCCAACAACCAGTACTACAGTGATTACGTAGCCAAACAAGTAAACATCGAAAATTATCAGACAAATAATTAGTCGCGAATTAGTTGCGAAAAAAATATAGAAACGCATACATTCTGAGACGAAAGCTAAATGCAATGAAGGATAGTATTGATTCAGTATGAAAACATAACAGAAGTAAATGAGTACAATAAGTTGTGGATCGAAGCTGCATACTCTATGCTATCTCTGAGGGGCTAAAATGGAAGTCTGAATTAAGCGCAATGTTGATAAGCAGTGGCGTAATAGCAATCTCTAAAACAACTCTAAGAAGTGAGCTAGAATGCTCAGGAGTGTTCAAGCTCGCAGTCTTGAGAGAGAGAGAGAGAGAGAGAGAGAGAGAGAGAGAGAGAGAGAGAGAGAGAGAGAGAGAGAGAGAGAGAGAGAGAGAGAGAGAGAGAGAGAGAGAGAGAGAGAGAGAGAGAGAGAGAGAGAGAGAGAGAGAGAGAGAGCTAACTATTCAAATGCTTCTGATAATTCCGATTTTCAATGAATTTCAGATGATTTCAGATAACATAATTGTATGAATATGAACAACTATCTATACTTAAGAAATTAGGTCATCAAATGCGATCGCCAGTTGGTTGGTAATCAGCTGGCATCCATCTGGTCCTTATCATTGATTGCTGATAGGCGATGAAATTGGCCGTAAATGTTCTGTCTATGTAAATGAATTAAAACTGTTGCTCTATAGAAATGAACTAAAACAGCCACAGGTGACACTGTCAAATTTTTTACGAAAAAGATGAAAAAGACAAAGGTGCTCTTAAATCTCATTTAGGGTTGTCCCACACTTTGCCATAGTCATTTTTTTTAATATTTGAGGATCTTTGAAAAAAACAAAAAAAAAATGCGACATTGTGATTTTACATGAGATTTCTGTCAGACGAAAAATGTGACACTATCGTAAACTCCGTGTAATTCTGGAGATTGAGTAAAAAAAATTGTAATTCTGCAGACTATGTAAATACATGGGAAAATCCACAGAACTGGATCAACAATGGATGAAGATTAAAACCGATTAACCGATTGGTAAGAAGGAGAATAATCCAACACTCTCCCTTAATCTGAATCCTTGAATGCCTTGACCTTCAAACTTAGCTCTACACAGAATCTTTTGTGTGATTCCAAACTTAATGCTTTAGTAAAAACATCTGCTATCAAATCTTGTGTTCTACAGTACTACAATCTGACCTCTTCATTAAGAACTTTGCTTCGAACAAAATGATACTTCAGTTCAATGTACTTACTCCTGGAATGAAATCTAGGACTGGCTGGTAAAGCGATGGCACTTTGATTATCACAAAATAATATCGTCGGAGCATATTGATTCATACCAATATCTGAGAGTAAGTTCCTCAATCAAATTGCTTCCTTTGTAGCTTGAGAGGCTGCGATATACTCTGATTCAGTGGAAGATAGAGCTATTGAAGATTGCTTGCGACTGTTCTAGGAAATTGGACCATTGTTGAGGAAGAATGTAAATCCTGAAGTAGATTTACGAGTGTCTACATCTCCTGCCCAACTTGCATCTATGTAACCACTGAGGAAATTGAGTTTGTCATTGCCGACTGCTCCATAACAAATGTAAAAGTCCATAGTAGCTCAAAGATTTCTCATGACTCTGATAAGAGCCCTCCAATGTGTTATACCAGGATTAGTCATATACTGACTGAGAGAGCTGACTGCAAAAGCTATGTCTGGCCTGGTATAGATCATGGCGTACATAAGAGATCATATAATAGAATGGTTAAGATACTCACGCATCTACTGCTTCTCATGAATTGTTTGGGGATACTGGTCCTTTGACAATTGGAGTCCTGGTTCCATTGGTGAGAGAGCTAACTTGCGATTGATCAGATTATATCTGACTAGAATGTTGTAGATGTACCTCTATTGTGTAAAGTAGACCAACTTCTGTTTTCTATCTTTGTGGATTTGTATACCAAGGTATAAATGAGCTTCACCAATATCGGTCATGTCGAATTCAGAAGATAGCATTATCTTGGCTTCTTTTATCAAATCGGTACTATTGTTGAAAAGCAATGTATTATCTATGTACAAAGTGATAATGATAAAAGACTGCTACACTGCTTTGAAGTAAACGTTTGAATATGAAGAGCTAGGTGTATAGCCGTGATCAATAAGGAAAGTATTGATCCTTTGAAACCATGCTCGGGCAGATTGCTTCAAGCCATAAAGTGCCTTATGGAGTTTACACACATGATTGTGTTTACCCTCGATAATATAACCTTCGGGTTGCACCATGTAAATGTCTTCTTCGATGAGTCCATTGAGATATGCTGTCTGTACATCCTTTTGATGTATTTCCAAATCTGTTGCAGCGGCAAATGATAGCAAAAGTTGAATAGAAGAATGCTTGACTACTGGACTGAAAGTCTTAGTGTAATCGACATTGTATACCTGAGAGAATCCTCTGGCTACAAGTCGTGTCTTTCTTTTGTTGATGCTTCCATCTGCGTTGTACTTGACTTTGAAAATCCATTTACAATCAACTACGTTTCTGCTGGCATGTAATTCGACAATCGTCCACGTCTGGTTCTTGATAAGAGATGAATACTCCTTATCCATAGTTTCTTTCCAGAGATCTGAATCAGGCTAACTGAGTTCCTCTTGGACGGACGTTGGTTTCTGAACAAGATAAGCTGCAGACTCGTCAATGTACCGGTTAGGTGGTCTGCTGGTTCTTGAAGATCTTCTAGGTAATGTAGGAAGTTGATTATTTCCATCATACTGTAGTTGCTGATCTGCAACATCATCATCTTTTGGTTCGTCATTGATTTGTTGTTCGTCAAGAGTAGAGGAGCTTGGACCTTCAATAGAAATAGTCGACTGAGGAACTGGAAAGTTCAAAACATCAGGAGAATCTGATAGGTTGGCTACATGGGAACTACCCTTTCCTTTGAGGTCTTGAAACTGATCTTTGATAAGATGACATCCCAGCTAGTAAATATCTTCTACTCAATGGGATAGAACAACTTGTAGGCTTTAGCTGAAGTAGTGTAGCTGATGAAAACACATTTGATACTTTGGAAGTCGAGCTTCTTCTTGAGATCACAAGGAATCTGCGCAAAAGAAGTTTATCCAAGAACTCATAGATTTGATAAAGAAGGTTTGATTCCTGTCCAAACTTCGAATGGTGTTTTGTCTGAAAGGCCTTCAGTAGAACATCTATTCTGAATATAGGTTGCTATTGAAATAGCTTCAGCCCAGAAGCACTTCGGAAGTGTCGCATGTGATAACATGCACTTTGCCGATTCAACTAAGGTCCTGTTCTTTCTCTCAGCAAGACCATTTGACTGAGGCGAATAGGAAGTGATGTATTGTTGCTCAATGCCGTTGTTAAGGCAATAGTCCTTGAATTCGTTGGAGATGTACTTCCCCCCCGTAATTTGACCTCAATGCTTTGAGTCGTTTGCCAGTTTAATTCTCAGCATGCTCTTTGAATTGTCTGAATTTTATGAAAGCCTCTGATTTATGTTTAATGAAATAAACAACTATTCTTTTAGAGAATTCGTCAATAAAGGTAATGAAATACTTTGCATCTAGCAATGAAGGAGTTTGCATAGGTCCACATATATCTATATGAACAACATCTAACAGATCTTTTGCTACATGCATATGGTTTGATCTAAAAGGAATCCTAGCATGCTTTCCAAAGATGCAGCTTTGACAGACAGGGAGATCAACCTTACCAGAAGGATAGTCGAGATCAAGAACCATGGATTGTATAAACATGTTCAAAATAGAAGCATGATTTACGTGTCCTAAGTGATGATGCCTTAGTAATGCTTTATTGAATAGAACAGAGGTTTTCAAGGCTTGACTAGACTCAGAATAGCAGTGTGCCAATCTATATAAGTAACCCTGCCTCTTGCCAAGTGCAAGGATCTTATCACTCCTATCAATAATTATGCATTGATCAGATACCTTATGACCTAAATCTGTAATTCTACTTACTGATAACAGATTTGTAGAGAGTTCAGGAACATATAAGACTTTTGATAGTAATTTGAATTGATCATGCTGGAATCGTATTCTTATAGTACTTTCACCTTCAATGGTGTGAGTACTATTGTCACCAAGATGAACAAATTTCTTCGTGTTGTAAGGCGTGTAGGAGTTGAAGATCTCACGTTGATTGGTCATATGTTGAGTTGCTCCAGAATCCAGAAACCATGAGTCATCCAACAATGCGCTGTCATCTTTGACCATGAATGTGCCTTCGTCCACTTCGACCTGGGGAGATGATGAGATTGTGTTTGCTTGTTGATTAGGTCTCTTGGCTGCGTTCTTCGCTTAGAGAATTTGGCAATCCTTGATCTGATGGTTATTGCGCTTGCAATACTTGCAAAACATCTTCTTCGATTGTGGATATGATGATTGTGTTTGAATTTGAGTCTGTTTCTAATACGTTGCAACCTTCTTGGAGCTTTTCTGCTTCTATCGCTTCGAGCCTTTGTTGACAAATAGAGCCTGAGAGGAGGAAGTAGTCGAAGTGTCTTGACTTCTTCTATTGTCTTCTTGCAGCAACATAGATAGCTCTTGTAAGAGTTAGATCTGAGTGTGTCGATATAATCATCACCCAGTTCTCATGTGTAGAGGGAAAGCTTGAAAGTAATGTCATGATTGCGTCTTGATCGTCTATGACTGATCTGACAGCGGCCATTTGTTGCAAGAGCTTAAACTGGTTAATGTGACTCTGAAGTGAATCACCAGTAGACATCTTGAATGTGAAGAATTTCCTTCGTAGATGTAACTTAGTAGTTATGTCCCTTACGTCATATAGTGAGTTCAGGATGTCCCAAATGTCTCTTGACATTTTAGCTTCAGCTATGTGTCCAATCTGTGTATATGATATATTGAGGATAATAAGCGCGAAAGCTTTATCGTCCTTCGATTTCCACTTTGAGTCGTCGTCTTCAGGTTCTACTTCTATACTTGTAACAACATCCCATAATTCGTTGGCGATTAGCAAGGTCTTCATCTTAGATTTCCACAAATAATAATTGGATCCATTCAGCTTGTCTGTGATAAGACCGACTTTACTTTGAGAATCCATTTGGAATTTAGTTTGTTGATTGTATTGATGACGCTAAGATGTGGTAATGCCAATAATAAGAAATCAATTCTCTAATACTGAAAAGTTGAAAAAGAACTGAAAAGTATGATATCAATTTGATATCACGAAAGATATCAAGTATTAGAGCTTTCACTCTGATATCATGTTGGAATCAAATAAAGAAGTAATGATTTCACTCTGATACCATGTCGGAAAGTGGTATGCAGAAGATAGGTCTAGCTCAAAATAATTTGTGTGTCTAGAAAGAAACAGAAAAAACAACAAAAATCGGTCAAATCTGCCAGATCTTGGTCAAAAGGAGACAAAAATTATCATCAGAGCTGATAACTTTTTACCCTCTTTCAAGAAACATTTGCCGAGTTGCAAGCACCTTCGATTTTGATTACTGAACCTTCATATTGAAGAGTGAACATTCTTTCTCAGCAGATTTTCAAAATATCAAAAAACCAATCAGAAAACACCAAAAAACATCCAAAACCCTAAAAAATACAAAAAAGAACATTCGTCTGATTCACTGTGCATAAGTGTGATTCAAATATATCTACTGCCAAGTCAACGAACATTAATTCTAAAAATAGAAGGTCAAAGTGACTTCGGATTCTGGTAGCAGTCCATAGCTCCATGACCTTTTTTGTATCAATGGATACATTCGATCTTCGAGTTCAGCCAACACATATCGACTGTGTGACCTTCTCGCTTACTTCTCATGCATGTTTTCTTTTCATAGTCTTGCTGTCTTGGCTTGTCTTTGCTCATCCATTTGCCTTTGGCGATTTTCTCCACCTACTGATCTCGATCCTGTTTTCGGTCTGATCAAGGTGCTTCGACTTCTTCTCAAATCTTGATTACCACTTTTTCGAGAGTCATCTGTGGATCTTTGGCTAGCAATGTTTGGGTATTCTGGAAGGATCTTGGTAAAGCTCGTAGCAAGTAGGTGAGTTGCTTCTCTACTGAGACTCCATTGTCTATTCCGGCGTTGTGTAACGAAAGGAACATATTCTTCATCTTTCTGATAAAGGATGTGAAGTCTTTCCATTCCATCGTAGGTTGGTTAGATGGTCTTCGAGAAGCATTATCCAGCTGCGTGATTTTGTCTGGAACCTGGTCAATAATGCATCTCACATCTCTCTTGCGTAAGAGAGTGTCGTGAGGTCAAGCATTAGGCTATTTTCGATGGAGGAGGATAAGATGGCTACTGCCTTGTCATTTCTTTATCTCCACTCTCGTATCTCTCTGCCAATGTTTGTAGGCATCTCTTCGGTGACGTCCACCTAGGGCCATGAGTTTTCTCCCTTCAAGATGAGAGAGGTCTTTACCTTCCATGCTAGGAAGTTAGACTCGGATGAGTGGAGGATGGTGTAGATCTTCGACTGTATGCTGCTTATAGATGCCATTGTAGTAAACTATGTTTTTTAGCTTGTTTTTGGTTTCTTGTTCTGAATGTGATCTCTTGGATCTGATAGCCTTCAGAGAACTGATAGGCTCTGATTGGCTTTTGCTGTAATAAGCTTCAATCGACTCTGAAGTTGTTATACACTCTGATACCACTGATGAGAAGTAAGAAATTGAATCAGATTGAATCAACTTCATCTCTTGAGCAGCTCTGATAGCACTATTGATCGAAATTAGATGCACGAAACGAATCCGAAAGGGATTCGTCCTTTTTTCTCTTTGATGGACTCGGATGGAATTCGATTATGACTGGCGGCTAATGTTGCTAGATCAGATCTACAATCTTTCAGAGTGTAGACAGACACTGCTGACCTACGTTACTAATTCGTTTAAGCATTTAGCAAGATTGAGCCATTGTGCCGAATAAGAAGAAACAACTGAAGATGTACAAGCAATGATCAAACATAAAAAACATTCGATATCATTCAAGATAAAGAAAAAGCATGTGCATAATAGCTATTGTATTATCAATGATCTTTTCTAGAGCGTTGTGTGACAAACCCACCCAGCGCGTCCGACGCAAGTCTCTCATGAACTATGTCAGACAGTCTCGCTTACTAGCGGTGTTACATACCTATGTAACTAGCAATACTTCAGACCCCTAATAGTCCATTTAGTGTTGGGGGCTAAATGGCAAGGTACCCTTAGGATTAAGGGTATGTGCCCTTGGATAAGGGTAGACAAGTGACTATACCTGAGTTGGAGGTATGGAGTCACGTGACCCTTGGATAAGGGGTACCCTTAGTATTAAGGGTAGGTGTCTTAGATTAAGGTACTAGTGTCCTTGGTAAAGGGCAAGTAGGTGTCTATGCCTTGGATGGAGGTATGGAACCTAGAGAGGTGTTAAAAAGTCATTGGATGACTATTATTCTAAACCTTGGGCCTCAACCTTGAACCATATCACTTTATTGGTCTAGGACCAAAGTGTACTTGCACAACTTGGGCAATGGGACCTAGTAGGAGGGCGCCCTTCTAAAGTGTCCATTGAGTTTCCAACTTACACAAGAAAGTCATTCAAAGAGTCATAGGTTATGGAAGGAGTCTCTTAACCTTTCATAAGCCTATGGAGGCTCTTAGAGATTCTTTAACTCCCCTAGGCTTCTCTCTCTCTCTCTCTCATTAAATGAGCATGGAAGGGTCCATGGGACATCTATATGAGGGTAGTAGGGCGCCCATTGGGAGAGGGAGATCTCTCTTGTTTGCTTGGCTTATGCTCTAGTGTTGCTACTAGTGTGTAGAGTGCTTTCTTGTGGTAGTATGCTCGAGGTGTGGATCTTGCTTATGGTATGGGACATAAGTAGGGTTTAGATCTTGAGAATGCTATGGAGTGTTGTGGTATGCTTGTGATTTGTTTATGGTTAGCAAGGGGGTGCTAGATAGGTCTTGCGCTGAGCTTGGATCTGGCTATGGTTGGGTGGTGAATACTTGAGGCCAGCTTGTTATCTATCTTCATGTTTAAAGAGTAGGGACACAAGTGGAGGAGAGATCTTGGAGGCTTGCAGATCCTTACTTGCAGGTGGAGACATTCTAGCTTGGAGTTGGGGAGCATCTTGAAGCTTGCAGGTTGCCTGGAGGACATTTGGAGGCTCTACCTTGGATTTGGAGGACTTCCTCACTTCTACTTGTAGAAGTGGTATTAGAGCTAGACAAAGGATGGTAACCTTTTTAACCTTCTTCAAGTTCTATTAAGATCACCAACTTAATTTTTTTTGGGAAAGATTATAGGCTTTTCTAGTTGTAGGAAGCTTGTAGTTGAAGTACCCAATGAATCTAGTTCTCTTTGGAAGAGAGTAGTGATGCTTATAGAATTGTTTAGGGGCTGATTTTTTATCATGTTAGAGAAGTTTTAAAGTGGGCTTTGGGTTTTTAAAAGTTCTGAAAAATGATTTGTGGGATGGGTAGAGGAAGTCTTCCTCTACATACACAAACATTTTTTGACAAAAAGATTGACTCTAGCTATGTGTTTTGATCAAAACTAGTGTTTTTTTTTGCGTAAATGCAGGTTTGAAGTTCTAATTTTCATTTTGAAATTCTGTTTTTCAGACCTGTAAATCTGAAAATCAGATCTGAAAAGTGAAGTTTTCATTCAAACTTCATTAGTTACACCTTTTTATCTTCTAGTTTCATGAAGATGGCAATGTAGGAAGGGAATGGTAGTTAACTTTGTGCATAAAACAAGTTTTGAGATTCTGTTTTTTGTCATTTTGAGACTTGTAAATCTGAAAATCAGATCTGAAAATTAAAGTTTTCATAAAGCTTCATTAGTTATCCATTTCTAGACACTAGTTTCTTGGTTTTGGATATCTAGAATAGTGAGAAATGTGAAAACTTTGGTTGCTTTTGAAATGACAAATGGAATTGGAAACTTTATGTAAACATTAGCTTAGATTAGTTAATTGAAGTTTACATAAAGATTTGATTTTCATTTTTGCTTTTGATTAAGACAAATGTAGCTTGTTGTTGTTTTCTTCTTAAGCTTGGATTAAGCTTGCAAATAGTAGGCTTGGATTGAACTTACAAACAATAAGATTGAATGAATATAAGTAAATGCTTTTTATTTGCATTGGATGTAACAATTGAAACTTTCTATCATTCTAATTTGAGCACTTGTTGTTGTATTTGCATAATAGGAAAACACACAAGCAACCCCAATGGATCAAACCAATGAAAACCCAACATTTGATCTATCAAACCCATCCAATGTGGCACAAGCTCTTGAACTTTTATACCAACAAATTCAAACCACTAATAAGCAGCTTCTTGAAACTAATCAAAGAGACCAAGACTTAGAGTCTAGGTTAGCCAATCAGAAGAAGCATGTAGTTCCACCTCCTGTAAAAGTGTTTAAGGGGGAGAAGAAAGATAGGAACTTACAAGTGGTAAGTTCTTGGCTAAATGTTTGGCACAAGTACTTTGCCATGAACCAATTCCCTGAATCTGAGAAGTTATCCACTGTCACCATATTCCTTGAAGGAAGAGCCTTAGTTTGTTGGGATGACTTAGTTGCAAAGGGCAATCAACCTTGTACATGAGATGATTTTTGCAAGCTTTTTAGGGATTATTTTCTACCACTTTTAAATGACTATGAACACTTCCAAAAGTTGAGTCATCTAACCATGAATAAAGGTTTGGAATAGTTTATTCAAGATTTTCATGAGTACTTGAGTCCACTTTGTCTAAGGTACAAATGTTAATGTTTATTGATAGGTTACCAAAAGATTATCAAGTGGATGTTTGTAGGATCCATCCAAAAACCCTAGAAGATGCTATTAGGGCTGCAAAATACTTTGATGACACACCTAAGCCACCTAGGGGTCAACAGCCTAATGAGCAAAAAAAAGGTTTTCAATTTAAGAGGAAGGATAGGGAAGGTGTTAATGAAACACATCCCAATTCCAACTATCCTAAGAAAACCAAGAAAAACTTTAAAAACCATCATGGTGGCAATGATAAAGCTGAAGCTTGTAAGAAAAACATGTGCTTCAAGTGCAATGACGAGGGACACCTTGCACATGATTGTGTCAAAAAACAAGCTTCAACCTCAAGTTATCTATCTCGAAGTAATGAGATGGATGTTTGTTTCCTTAGTTCTTTAGTTTTCGGTTCTAATGACCTTATTTGCATTGAAATAAAATTAATGATCAGGTTGTTATTGTTCTTTTTGACACGGGACCCACTCATAATTTTGATGCAGGATGGACATCCTATGGCTTATGAAAGCAAGAAACTCAATCCTACTCAGTCTAGGTATTGTACCTATGAGAAGGAACTGTTTGCAATTGTTCATTCCTTGAAAATTTGACGACATTATTTGTATGGAGCCAGATTTGAAGTTTTGACGGATCATCAGACTCTTCGATATTTCTGTGATGCTATAGATTTAAAGGAGAGGCAAGCTAGATGGGCTAAGCTGATGCAAGTCTTTGACTTTTCTATATGTTATTGTAAAGGAAGTCAAAATACTTTAGTGGATGCTTTGAGTCGGTTACTGGTTATCAATCAGTTGTGCTTTACTGTTATAAAATCGGAGTTGTTTCAGTCTCTTCAAGGACTATATGAGTCCGATCTTTTTTTTGAAAAGTATTGGCAACAAGTACTTTCGGGGGTTGATTCAGGTTTGCAAGATTCCTCGAATCAGGAAAAGACTGAAACAGATTTCCTAATTCGAAACAAGATTTTGTTCCGTAAAGGAAAGGTGTGTGTACTGGAGAATGACACTTTAAGGGCCCAAAACTTGCATGAGTTTCATGATAGTCCATGCGCAAGACATCCGGGTATACAAATAACACTTGACTTAGTTCGAAGGCAATTTTGGTGGCCTAAGATGAAAAGTCAGGTAGAGGCCTATGTACTTAAATGTACTAAGTGCCAGTTAAATAAAGCAGAGAGGCTAAAAGCTAGTGGCCTATTATATCCTTTAGATATTCCTATCGAAAAGTGGGAAAGTATATCTATGGATTTTGAGGTCGGGCTTCCACGTACAAGGAAGGGCCACGATTCGGTTTGGGTCATTGTTGACAGACTTACGAAGTTTGCTCAATTTATCCCAATGAAAACTACTGTTAAAGCTTCAGAACTAGCTCAACTGTTTGTTGAGAAGCTTTTTCGACTATACGGGCTGCCTTGCGATATTGTCAGTGACCGTGACCCATAATTCGCTGGGAATTTTTGGCAAGCAGTATTTGAAAAGTTGGAAACAACTTTAAGTTTGAGTTCTACAGATCATTAAAAATCAGACAGTCAAACAGAAAGGACCAATCAGATGATGGAGGATATGCTTCGAGCATATGTGAGCCATCGGCAGTCTGATTGGGAACAGTACATTCCATTGGTGGAATTTGCATATAACAGTGCAAAAAATTCAGCGATTGGATTCAACCCTTTCATGCTTATGTATGGTTTTCAACCTCGATCACCAATTAGTGTTGGCATGAAAAACCTACAGGGGCAAGCCGCAGCTGATTTCCTTGCAGATATGCAAGAAATGTTACAGTTGGCTAAAGATAGCATAAGAAGTGCCCAAGACAGGGCGCAAGGCACTATGCTGATCTATCTCGGAAGCACAAGGTATTCATGGTCAACGACTGGGTGTTTTTGAGAGTCCCTAGTCACTCTAGGGGCTTGAAAACTATTAAGTGTGCAAAGTTGGCACCTAGGTATTGCGGTCCTTTTAAGGTTATCCAAGTGATAAACAAGGTCGCATACAAACTAGACCTTCCAGCTAACGTTGGAATTCATCCTGTTTTCCATGTTAGTAAGTTGAAACCCTCGTTGGGGGTTGGGGAGACCCTGGTCCCTATGGAAGATCTAGTGGAACTTCTTTGTGATGAGTCCGTGAGTGGACCACCTGAACCCGAGGCAATTGTTAATAGCCGACAGAGAACTCTGTGATGGTAGCTATGTGATTGATAATGGTTAAGCAAGGGGGTGCTAGATTGGCTTGCTTGTGCATGGATCTAGCAAAGGTTGGATGGTGAATTCTTGAGGCCAATTTGATTGTTTACTTTGGACGGATCATAGGGGCATTGGAGGAGAGGCACCTTGGAGGGATCTTTGGAGGCATTGGTGGACATCAACCCAAAAGCTTGGAGGGCAGCTCTTCCTAGTTGTAAAAACCAGCCCGAAGGCTATGAACTGAATGGCAAGGAACATATGGTGTGCAAATTCCATTAGGCCCTATATGGACTAAAATCATCCCCACAAGCACGGTTCCACAAGATTAATTCTTTATTTGAAATCATTATTTTGTACCAAGCTCTTCTTAACATACAAACGTATATTTTAATGCCAAAAGAACTTCTTTTATTATTATCACACTGTATGTTGATGATATAGTAAAATATGCAATGACATCAAATTTATTAAGGAAGTAAAAGCTATGTTGTCAAATGAATTTGATGTAACAAATCTGGACAAATTTTTTCTTGGCATTCAAGTCCATAGAGGCAAAGCCAATAGAATGCTTTATTGAAGACAACAAAGATACATTAATAATTTATTGCAAGACTATGATTTTCAGAATTGTAAGATTTTCAATGGATCCAAGATTAAAACTATCTAAAAAACAATGCTCTCATACAAATACTAAAAAATGACAAGTAGTCATCAGTACACATAGTCAATACATGTCTATTCTTGGAGTAACACATTGGAGACACTTGTGCTAAAGTATTTATAAGCTACAAAGGACCTATGCATATGTTATAGCAAACCTAGTGTCAAATATTATAATGTTTTGTAGGGCTCCTCAGATGCAGATTGGATAGGAAACATGGATAGAAGGAAGTCCACATCAGGCTACGCCATTCTACTCATCAATGGACCTATTTCATGGAACATTAAAAAAAATACTTCTATTGTCTTATTCTCTATAGAGGTAAAGTATATCTTTGCAATATATGCTATAAAAGAATGTATTTGGCTAAGACATTTACTCTCTAAGATCAGACTAGCTCAAATTAGTCCAACTCAAATGTTTTGTGATAATCAAAGCACTATTGCACTATTACTAAATCCTAGGTTTCATTCCAAGAATAAGCATATGGAGATTAAATACCATTATGTTAGAGGGAAAGTCTTAATTAGAGAAGGCATTTATATTTTTTATAAAACACAGTTCATGGTTGCAGACATTTTCACTAAGCCTCTAAATTTAGAGAGCCATAATAAATTTTGTGAGATGATTAGATTAAAGAAAGGGAAGTTACAAGGATACTCATTCAATGAGAGTGTTAGATTTGTATCTAATTCTATTTTTTTTAAGAGGACCTATAAAGTATATATATGTATTTTATTTCTAATAGCCTAAAGAATTACAAGGCAATTGACATAGTCTATAGGACTACAAAGGAATCAAAACAATCTATAGAATTACAAGACATTTTACGTATTCTAGGTCGAAATCTATTTCAGCCCTGAAAATCGAGATCTATTTTGAAGTTGGCTTGGGTAGACGAATCAGATCGGAGTCTACTTTGATCCTTTGGGTCAAAATTTTGACCCCAACTAATTCGATCTAGCACTTATTTTGATCTAATGTCTATTTCGATCCAACAACTAATTTTGACATGTGTCTATTTTGATCTAGGTCATGATCTGTTTTCAACCCTGAGAATTGAACTTCATTTTGACCTTGTTGCAACTACGTTTATAGAAATGAAAGAGTTTTCTACTCAAAGAACCATATTTACTGCCTAGTTTAAGTGCACCAAATAAACCCAATAACCATATATACATAGTAAAATCAACAAGATTATATAAAAATAATCTCACTATAATCCTGTATATAACTGTATTTGTATGTGGTAGATTCTTCCCTAATATGCAATGTGTTGTTCATACATTTAACTAAGAACTTTGTAACTAAGATATCTCAACAAAAGTCGTACTCGACAAGAGTAAATAACATATCTGAGAAATTTTTGAGACAAAAAACAAATTCACTCTCACAAATTTTCCAACCCAACTTATCTCTAATAATAAGATTTCTTCTATTAACACAATCAACCACACACAAATCCTAGTACTCATACTAAAATTAGGTTGATTCTATATAGACATTCATGATTCATTGTTATAATAAAAAATTATCCCATCTAGCTCCAATTCACAATATGATTGGGATTATTAATTTTGATCAATATGAATTGCTATGATTTTTTCCAATACTACTTACACATATGAATAATGATTGAAATTCCAAATCACATCTACTTCTAGATTGTTCTTCATAATCCTTAGAGAAATCTCTATTACTTCCAAAAACTTCCACTTCTGCAACGTACTCTAGATTTTTCCAAAACTATGCAACTGATGGATTTGAAGATAGAATCAGTCCTATCACTTCACCCTCCCTTTCACAGAAATTAACATAGCTTTTATAAAAGTTGTCAAAAGAGATGATATAAAAATATCTAAAGACAATGAAATGTCAAGAGATGTTTTCCAGAAAGGTCCCGCTCTATTGTAGCTAGGAATTTCTTCTGATCATAAAATATTTTAGTACAAGTGACATCGACTATCAATCATCCACTTGTAATCCATTTGTGTAAAAGAGATAAAAATTCAGTTAAAAAATTGAAATTCTTTGGATTTCATTCACCCAAAATTCTTGTCCTTATTCACACAAGTAGTTCTTCATATTGATAACATTCCTAATAAAATTATTTGCTAAGTTTACATATGCTCTTTAAACCATATGTGCATTTTTCTAAATAGCACAAACCATCAATATAAAGCCATATTGATTATGTATCAAGAAGAGAATTTGTGACACAAGCATAATCCTAATTTTATAATTGTCAAAAGTGAGTTGCAACTTACATCTACCTCTTTGTATAGCATGTTGCTTGATGATGTAGCAACATTGACACCTAGGTCCTACTTCTACGAAAATATGCATCAATAGGAACACAAGAAAGTTTGGATGCCACTAAACAACAACTAAAAGAATCTCTCTAATCACATGGATTCAATTAGAAGTCACTACCCACCTCTCAAAGCATGAACATTTTGCGAGTATTAAAAATGTGAGATGGGTGATATTTTCCATCGATTAAAGTGGTCATTGTGATAATCACTCATTTC
This sequence comes from Diphasiastrum complanatum, assembly GCA_029204225.1. Lineage (NCBI taxonomy): Eukaryota > Viridiplantae > Streptophyta > Lycopodiopsida > Lycopodiales > Lycopodiaceae > Diphasiastrum > Diphasiastrum complanatum. Next base: position 10,206,106 of record CM055111.1, on the reverse strand, counting down.
TAATTGTTAGGAGGATGTTATAACCTTGTTGTGATATTAGTCTGATGCTACATTTGGATTATGTCAATATTTGTGCAATATAAGATTACAAAAAAAAAATCTATTTCATTTGAATCTCATAAAACATTAAATTTCTTTAGTTTATTTGGATCTCATAAAACATTTAATTTCTTTAGTTTATTTGCCATTAGTTTCAAGATTTTGTACTAACAACGCATGATAGCCATATAAAAAAAGATGACAATATACATGAACATTGTTTTCCATCTAGCATGGCATTCATTTTACATTGAATTCATAACAAAGATCATGTCCTCAAAACAATGCACTCTCCTCTTAGCAATATACTTTTATTTTGAAAATTGCTATATGAAATTCTATCATGATTGGCCATTAGTGGTCTCCATACAACAACAAACATGCAATGCCTTTTTGTTTTTTTGTGTGTGGGCTCCACGACATCTATGGCCCATGAATCATGCCAATGCTTGTACATATGATGACAAAGAGCTAAATTTTTGGTGCAAACACAATCAATTGTAACAAGTTATGACGAATATCTCGCCAATCTTGGTAGTCATCTAGATCCCAATCCAGATACTAATAGAATAGGGTGTTTGATCCAAATATGACATTTAGTTTTCACATAAGATAGAAACAATGAATGAAACATCAAATTTGCACATGAGGCACTTCTTGTTTGCATTCTAAATCTTTCTAAATATAGTGATTGTCATTATGAAGGGTTTTTTTTTTCCCCAAAAATACTTGGTGAATCAACACATATTTACTCACAAAAGGTCAATCCTCCCATCTTTTAGATATAAACACAAAAAGAGGGATATCCAAGACAATATTTTTTGTGTTTAATTGTGTTGTCTTTTTTCTTTGGCTTTTGCTCATAATAATTGTGTAGGACATCTTCTCTTTTGAAAATTGAGATTGTTCTTTGCTTTTAAGTAGCTTCTTAAAAGCCTTTTGACTAATAGGCCTTGTACTTTTTTTTAAGTCCATTAGTCTAAGTTACTTCCTTGAGAAAAAAAATGTTGAGCCAATTGGGCTTTAGCATCATCCACATCATAAGAGCATTTGAGAATCAAACCTCCCAAAAAAACAAAACTCACTGATGAGATGGATGTACTCCAAAGTTCTACCTAATCTATAGGCAATCTGCATATTTTAACACTTCATCATATTTGAGATTCAAGAATAAGTCCATCGCAGTGGGGTGTATGCGTAGAGTTGTTGACTGCCACTAGAAAGGTGTAGGCTCAATTCTCGACCATTACGTACGTACGAGCTTAGCTTCGTAAATGGCATTGCCAGGTTATATATACGTTGCATTTAACCACCACGTCTAGTTGCTTAATCATGCATGCAAAACAAAAAAACAAAAAAATTCAAGACTAATGCAAAAAAAGAAAAAAAGATCTACTATTGAGATAGTTAAAACACACTATAGTCCTAATCTATTAGAGTCAAAACATGACATTCTATGTTTTAGGAGATATAAGATGTTAAGTCTATATTTGGAAGAAGTCTCAAATCACGTATTTGACCCTTGCTTATGAAAAGATTATATATATATATATATATATATATATATATACATATATCTTTGAAAGATCTTTGTATTCATGGAAGTATATTTTTGGTGAATGCTCTCTCTCTCTCTCTCTCTCTCTCTCTCTCTCTCTCTCTCTCTCTCTCTCTCTCTCTCTCTCTCTCTCTCTCTCCATCCAGAGCTTGGATCGTATCCAAGATGTCACGGTAGCTAAGGAGATATCACCATTTGATCAGTGGGTTTATGAATAAATAAATGTAGCTCATGATCATGCAGCTAATTAACAGCTATATACTCTGATATTTTGCATTATTCTACTGCAACAAATCTTATGTCTCAGGAAAATTGGAAAACTTCTATAAAATGCTGTGGCCTTGGCTCCCATCAACAAGTTAGGTTGACCAATCTATCATCCACAACCAGCTTGTGGCACTGGCGCATTGCATCTGGGCACGATTGTTTTGTGATCTTGAGCTGCAGCTTGAAGGATCACTAAAGAGCAACAAATCGCATTGATCAAGGTGTGTATCTTGTTATTTCTTCCTGATTTAGACAAGTATGGAATGTTGTTACTATGGGTCAAGCAAACCTTATAATGCTCTCTTCGCCTTATGACCTTCAGTTAAGTTTTGAGGGCTAAATTAACTGGCTCATTGTCACGTCTGTGTTGCATTAGTAAGGATTGATCTGGTGATCTCAAAAGAAACTCAAAGACAGATTTGTGATAAGTAATGGCGTTCTCAAACTGCTCTATTGTGTTGTTGCTCATGGCGATTAGATTGCTTTGTATGAAGTATATAAGGCAAAGACGTTGTATTTACTGAGACTAACTACAAATTGAGATATCGTCTGTTATGCAAAACTTAAAAAAAAAATGCTTCATTGCTAAAACTCAACAGCTTATATCTTTGAATGGAAAAACAGAAAAAAAAACAATGGAACACTTTTTTGGGGCAAAGACCATTCACCTTCGATGTCACCATGGCAAATACTTATGCGCAGAAGAGGATCATATCTCGATTTCACAAAATCGACGTGCTAATAGCGACTCAGCAATCTGGATAGTTGAGATTGTCAAAGACAAGTCAGTTGAGCAACAGCCCATCATTAGATTAAAAACCCGTTTTAACACTTATTTGACTGCCTCAAAGACTCCCTTCTTACTTGGAATGACTGGGAGAAAGGTACTACAGTGTTCTCGATGTAAAACAGATTCTTCTGTTGAATGGGAACCTATAAGTGAGGGAAATTGGATCAAGCTAAAGACGCGTCATGGAAACTTTTTACGTGCCAATGGCGGAGTCCGACCTTGGAAGAATTCAGTTACTCATGACGTTCCTGTTAGATCGAAAACTACAGATTGGATTCTGTGGGAAGTTGAGGTTGTGGAGACTTTAAAAAAAAGTGTCCCTGTTTCACCATTTCCCCCAGAACTAGAAGTAAGAAATCTTTTTAATTTTGAATTGATCTTTTGTGCTCGTCTTCGATTTTACAAACAGACAACCTATTGTTTGAGCTCAAATGTTTAACACCGGCTATAATTGTTCAATATGCAGCCACTAACTTTCAGGACATCAGCAGTACCAGATGGCAGACTTATTCATTTTACTTTGATGGAAGATGATCAAGAGTATTCGAGTCCTGGAATGTCTCTCAGCTTCCTATTTAAGGGACAAAGCTTGATGAAACTAAACAGTACGCTAAAAGATAAATTAGAGACTCGAGAAGACATCATCGTGTGTGGTCGCAGCCCAATCAACAATGAGCTCTTTCCATTACGGCTAGAACTCCCACCTAGCAATTCACCAGTGCACCTTATTGTTGTAAAAGCATCTTCACCAGGTAATTGTGAGGGCAAGACTTTCTCTACTTCCACAATAGCTGCCAAAAAGTAAGAGTACATGTGGAGAAGAAAAAATAGAAGTAGTCAGGTAGAAGCTTTGAGTAACTGAGTGGGTATTTTATCATAGTAAGTTTCATAAAGCCTTCAGATAAATTCCAACAAAGAGAAGCATTCGCAAAAGAAATCTTACTATAAATTTTCTGACAACCTTGGCGTTTTGTGCAGCTGCAAAGCACATTCGTGAAGCTGCATAGACCTTGTGTATATGTACCAAGAGCATCAATTTCATAACCTGTGATGCATAGCAATCTCAAACACTTGGAGCGCAGAGTTTTATGTGCTTGATGTCAATTCTCTGTGACTTGTATGTACATAGCAAGGATAGAAGTTTCTTGCATAACCCATTGTCGATGAAGGTGTGGTTATGTCTGGAGAGGTGGATTATGCTAAAAACCAGCGAACTCATGGAGAACTATTGGTACACATATCTCCATCAAAGTGAAGCGGTGGAGTACTGCATGTGCTGGAAAAGGGCAAGCGAAACAAGACCTTTATATTCATAAGCTCACTGAAAAGTTAAAAGTATACAGTCCTGGCCATATCTGGTAGTCATGAGTTGGTACATAGAGCTTCACATTTTTTTGGTCCTGGAATTGCAAAGGCAAGGACTCTCCTCAAAAGTCAGTGACAATGATCAAAGGTTGCTCTAGACTGCAGGAGTTACTGTATCTTAGTCACAAATGTATAGATATCACACACTCTCCAACAAATCTGTGAGATTAGAGTCCATAATTTGCCATTGTAGTAGCATATGGGATGTTAACAAAAAAAGCCTCAACCATGTGAACTATTAGAGCTTCAATTTCAATTTACTTGCATATTGTATCATGTATTATGAGAAGCTTGCCACTCAAAATAACGATGGATATAACAAAATGATGGTATTTTGAGCTCTAATCTTAGTGATATTCTAAAGGAAGGCTTCTAGCTCATACATGAAAACCCACATAAAACTACATGCATGAAATACTTGTTTTTTGCTTTTATATAGAAGTACTTCATTCACTATTTTTGGCTAGAAAGTGGCAACCTTTGGAAACAACTTCATTTTCAAGCTGGAGCATAACGATGGTATGAATGTGTTCTATTCATGTTTTTGTCTATATTTGTTTTGATCAACGATTGTTTACTTGGGGGATGATTTGATTAGATAATGCTACTTAGTGTCTAGTCCACACAAACATGCATCACAAATTAGTCTTTGTTGACATGTGATATGTGTAGAGATTTTTCCAAACGACAAGATATCATATTGATGAAAGTTAGAGTATAAAAGAGAATATCCCATATCGAATATTATGTATAGACCAAAATAGGGGATTTCATCACATCAAATCAATTCTTTAAGAAAAATTCCATATGGAAAGTTTCTAGCACTATAGAGATGGCATAAACACAGATCAACAACGCCTTCATCGATTTCAATGCCATAACAATGGAGACACTCAATGTAAACAAAAAATTGTACAAAATTGGCCTTGTCTCACAAATGCAAGTCTATGTGGGGTCTAGTGGAAGATTAAAGATTTTGAAATTCAAGCTGGTCATAAACTAGTTAAAACTTGGCTAAGAACTTTCACAAATACTCTCAATCCAAGCTTACATAATTTATTTTCAGATGCTACAATAATTCCTAGAACTAGAAGTATTTGTATCGACAAAAAGATTGTTCTTTAACTACATTAAGATCCCAAAAGAAATTGCATGTCATGTCCATGAAGCTTTGACCCTCGATTTATGTCCCATAGACTAGGTTACCTATCTGGACCCGTAATTTGTAAACTAGTTATCATTATGAGGGGTTGGGGGCCCTCATAACATTTAATCATAATTAGTGGTTAGAGGCCTAAAACTCATGATGGTGGATTTGCATGATGCTAGTAGTAACTCATAGGGGGGGTGTGGCTAATGTGGCTCAATTAGGCTACTGAGGTGTCACAATTTACTCTTGGTTGAGGAGGAGTCTTGGAGGATATAAGTATAGTTAGAATTAAAGTAGAACTACTGTGTTATTGTACTGTGGGTCCTATCAGTAGATAAGGATCAGTTGGCCTCGCCACACGTCCCGTCAATGACAACCTGGGCCATGCATGGGTTGCCATAGTGAACAAATTGGAGTTGGGTCCCTTCACAATTGAAGTTTGAAGCTACTTCAATAGCCTTGACTTATATCAACTTGTCAGTAAAGGATCACATCATTACCCACATTTGTGATGCTGTTACACCCAGACAGACATGGGATGTGTTGGATTTACTCCACCTACTCTCCTAAATCCCAATTTTAATCTGCCCCCATTCATGCTGCATATTTTTCTGACATTGTCACGCAGTCTGCATTTTTACACGTAAATTCGCACCAACGAAGAAAAGGCAAATGAATCGCGACACTGTGTTCTTACACAGGTCATGGTGACAGGCAAAAAGGGGACACTACCTTATTGAATGCCAAAGGTGACCTAACAGATAAGGCGCCCTGTAAATCTTATCCTAAGGCTATTTATGAGAGTGATGCACTCATCACCAACGTTCACTTCAGCACTGGTTGACGTCGCACCCTTTTCACCTTCACCCCATGCAGTTGCAGCCACCCACGATCTCCTACAGACAACACATCCACTTTGTACTTTCGCATCTGCACACCTGTGATATTATGTATATGTATTGGATACCATCTACATATTCAAAGATGATGATTAGATGATCAAGTGAGTTAAGAAGGGACTAAGAGAAAGAGGTTTTTATTCCTCATTACAGATAGAAATAAGCTTCATAGGACACGCGGTTTCGTCCACTATTGTATTGTGCTCTGCCGCATTATTAACTTGTATACATGATAGACTTAATCTGATACAGCTCTTTGTTCTGCATTCAGATCTGTGTTAATATTGCTATGCTTGTTCTTCATTTTGTCTGATCTTTCTAGCTACTCTTTCTGGTAATAGATGATCAATTTTTAGTCTTGTCTTTCACAAACAATTCGCGACTAATTATCAGTCGAGCACAGTCTAGCTCTTCGCGAATCATTCGTGACAAATAATTTGTCTTGCAATTCACGACAAATTATTCATCTAGCGCTTCATCCATTTAAATATTTGGCTATGTAGTCTAGAATGACTGTGATTTCTTTCACTAAAGCTCTGTTCATTATGATAGGTGTAGTCATGCTTAGGGAGAGAGTCATTTTACTCTTTTTGTTGTGCACGAACATTTTCTGTTCGAGTTCGCTTCTCGTTCGCTTCTTGTTCGAGTTCATTTCGCGTTCGTGTTCGTCACTTATTCTTCCTCCCTCTCTAATTCAATCCACAGAGATAGATCAAATCGACTGATTTACATCAAAAGGTATCTTCATAATGTTCTTGATAGATACAATTTGATGAATTGTAAATTAGCTCACTCACCGATGGATCCAGGCCTGCATTTGTCAAAGGACCAATGTCCCTAGACAAAGCATGAAGAGGAGCAGATGAGAGAATACCTGTATTGATCGATACTCAGATCTCTCATGTACGCAATGGTCTGTACAAGGCCAGATATCTCTTTTGTTGTCAGCTCACTCAGCCAATACATGGCTAATCCTAGAATTATCCATTGGAAGGCTCTTATTGGAATCATGAGATATATTTGCGCTACCATGGACCAGTGCATCTGCTATGGAGATGTCAGCAACGACAATCTTCATTAGCTCAGTGGATATTCTGATGCAAGTTGGGGAGGAGATGCAGACCATCGTAAGTCCACATCTGAATTTACATCCTTCTTCAACGGCGGTCCTATTTCGTGGAACAATCGTAAGCAAACCTCTATCGCACTTTCTTCTACTGAAGCAGAATATATTGTTGCTTCTCAATCTATTAAGAAAATTTGCTGTCAAACATCAATCTGTATCAATACAGCCCTAAAATTTTGTTTTGTGATAACCAAACTGCTATTGCCTTATCGGACAACCCTAGATTTCATTCTAGGAGTAAGCACATTGAGATAAGATATCACTACATTAGGGGCAAGGTTCTCAACAGAGAGGTGAGCTTAACATACTACAAAACGCAGGACATGGTTGCAGACATTTTTACAAAAGCACTTAGTGTTAATGCACACAGCAGATTTTGTGCATTGCTAAATCTGAAGATCAAGGCATTCACGGATCCGAATTAAGGGGGGGTGTTGGATTTACTCCCCCTACTCTCCTAAATCCCAATTTTAATCTGCCTCCATTCATGCTGCATATTTTTCTAATGTTGTCACGCAATCTGCATTTTTACATGAAAATTCGCACAGACGAAGAAACGGCGAATGAATCGTGACACTGTGTTCTTACACAGGTCATGGTGACAGGCGAAAAGGGGACACTACCTTACTGAATGCCAAAGGTGTCCTAATAGATAAGGCACCCTGTAAATCTTATCCTAAGGCTATCCGTAAGAGTGACACACTTTTGCGTTATCACCAACGTTTACTTCAGCATTGGCTGACGTTGCACCCTTTTCACCTTCACCCCATGCAGTTGCGCTAAAAGATTGGACAACGATTGCAGCCACCCACGATCTCCTACAGAGAACACATCCACTCTGTACTTTCGCATCTGCACACCTGTAATATTATGTATATATATTGGATACCATCTGCGTATTCAAAGATGATGATCAGATGATCAAGTGAGTTAAGAAGAGACTAAGAGAAGGAGATCTTTATTCCTCATACAGACAGAAATAAGCTTCGTAGGGCACATGGTTTCGTCCTCTATTGTGTATTGTGCTCTGCCGCATTATTAACTTGTATACATGATATACTTAATTTGATACAGCTCTTTGTTCTGCATTCAGATCTGTGTTAATATTGCTATGCTTGTTCTTCATTTTGTCTGATCTTTCTAGCTGCTCTTTCTGGTAATAGACGATCAAGTTTTAGTCTTGTCTTTCGCAAACAATTTGCGACTAATTATCAGTCGAGCATAGTCTAGCTCTTCGCGAATCATTCGCGACAGATAATTTGTCTTGCAATTCACAACAAATTATTCATCTAGCGTTTCATCCATTGAAATGTTTGGCTACTAGAATGATTTTGATTTCTATCACTAAAGTTCTGCTCATTCTGATAGGAATAGTCATGCTTAGGGAGAGAGTCATTTAACTCATTCCGCTGCGCACGAACATTTTTTGTTCAAGTTCGCTTCTCGTTCGCTTCTTGCTTGAGTTCGTTTCTTGTTCGTATTCGTCACTTATTCTTCCTCCCTCTCTCCCAACAGGATGTACTAAAGGAGCAATTCGAGACATCAAATCCATCAAGAATCATGTTTTTGAAGTCAAAATTGAATAGTGCCCGCATGGAACAAGGAGAGCACATTCAGATGTACATGACTAGAATTAAGACAATGAGGGATGAACTCCACTCTATTGGTGTGCGCATACGTGATGTGTACCTGGTGCACAATGCATCGTGTGTCATTGCAGAACCTCTTATCAGATGTTTGTGTGCGGAATAGCATCAAGATAAATATTGCCAACCTTTGACGAGCTCACAGGAATCTTGATGTAGGAGGAGCAACGACGAGAAATGGTGAAAGCTAGACATCAAAACACTGATGATCAGGCACTTGCAACATGCCAAAAGCAAGGCAAAGGCAAGGGCAAGAAAAAGTCTAAGCAGCAATTCACCAAGACTCAGGAGGATGAGGGATCTTCCAACAAGACCAAGAAGAAGGGCAAATGCTTCCATTAAGGCAAAAAGGGCCATTGGAAGAGCGAATGTCAAAAATTCCTGGCAGAATCAAGCAAGGGAAAACCAAAGCAAGTAGGTAACCTTGTTGACAAAGGTGAGATTGAAGACTCTAGCATCTTCATATCAACATTGTCATCTAATCAAGATGATCAAGCGTGGTACATTGACTCGAGAACCACAAGACACATGACAGGTAACAAAGATTGGTTCAGTAGCTTGAGAGAGTTGGATAATGGAATGTCTATTTCACAAGCAAATGGTGATGTGTGCAAGATCAAGGGGATAGGCACCGTTTTCATCCAACTACTTGATGAAAAAAGCAGGATGATCAAGGAGGTACTTTATGTACCAAGTTTGAAGAAAAATCTACTTTCTGTTGGTGTCATTATTGATCAAAAGTTGAAAGTAGAATTTGCCCATGATTGTTGCTTTGTGAAGGATGTGAACCAAAAGTTCAATTCATTGCGGATGGTATAAGGGAGCCCAACACTAAATTGTATAGGTTGAATGCTACAATTAGGGGGCAACATGGACTTATCTCATCCATTCCATCGCAAACTAAACTGTGGCATAAAAGGCTTGGTCATTTGAACCTAGGAAGCCTTAGCTTGATGAGGAAACTGGAAATGGTGAGAGGATTGCCTATGATGGAAGACCACTTGAAGACGATGTGCGAGTCATGCGTGTATGGGAAGCAGCATCGAGAGAAGTTCAATAAAGGTTGTATTTCAAGGGCAAATAACATCTTGGATATGATCCACACAGATCTATGCGGGCCTATGAGGACTATGTCATTAGGTAAAGCCTTCTATTTCATGATCTTCATTGATGATATGTCATGCAAGACGTGTATTTACTTCTTGAAGAAAAAATCGGACGCATTTGCCACTTCCAAGAGCTTCAAAGCATTGGTCAAAAATCAAACAAGTAGGAAGATCAAAGTTTTAAGATCAGATAGTGGAGGTGAGTACAAGTCTACGACTTCAATGATCTTTGTGATCAATGTGGGATCAAAAGACAATTTACGCAAGCTCATACTCTTGAACTCAATGGTGTATCTGAGCGCAAGAATTGTACGATTGTGAAAAGTGCCAGATCTATGCTAGCTGAGATGAAACTACCAAAAGATTTTTGGTTAGAAGCATGCATTACAACAGTCTATCTTCAAAATAGAAGTCCTACCATTTCCATACCAAAGATAATGAATCATTTGCGAATCTTTGGATGTAAGGCCTTTATACACATTCCTAAGGAAGAGAGACGTAAGCTTGATTAAAACACATAAAGTGTATATTCCTAGGATATGATGATCGTGTGAAGGGCTATGGAGAAGTAGTTGCTTTTTCTGGTCTAGTAAAAAGCAAAGTATAGTTGCTTTATCCACCACATAAGCAAAGTATAAGGCAATGTGTAGTGCAACACAGGAAGCTATATGGTTGAGGCAAATCTTGGATGAAGTTGGCATGAAACAGAAAAATCCCACGACTATACATAGTGATAGTCAGAGTGGCATTCAGCTAGAAAAGAATCTAGTGTTCCATGCGAAAACCAAACACATTGAAATTTAGTATCACTTTATACGTGAGAGGCTGTTGAGTCATGAAATTATTGTTGTTCACTGCAGTACGAATCAACAACTAGCTGACATTTTCACTAAGCCACTTATTACAGAAAAGTTTGATAAGTTTAGATCAAAGCTTTCTGAACTTAAAGTATGTATATGACTGTATAAAAAATAGAGTCTACTTTACGGGAGAAAGTTAGAATTAAAGTAGAACTACTGTGTTACTATACTGTGGGACCCATTAGTAGATAAGGATCAGTTGGCCTCGCCACGAGGCGACAGGACACACGTCCCATCAATGGCAACCTGGGCCATGCATGGGTTGCCATAGTGAAGAACTATATGTACAATGTATTTTTGTTTTGAAAAATACAGTTGCTACGTGAGCTTGGTGTGAAGAGTGTTTTTTAGTCTGTGTTACTGTGTAGCATGATCTATGTCCCTATTCGAAGCAGATTCTAAGTAGTATACCCATAGGCTTCCTCTTGGGGCATGCTTGATTGTGAGATTAGGTAAATGCTGTTGGATTAATATCTCTTCCTCGCTAGTGGTCCATAGATTGGGGGCTAGATCTAATTAATCTAGGTTTGGTTTGGTTGGTTTTTTCCACCATCCCTTCCCTTGGTTTCTCTTGTATCAGCATCATAGGCTTTGATTCCTAGAGGAGGATACTATAGTGGTATAAAAGCCAAGGTTGAGAGTATTACTAGTTTAAAAGCTCACAAAAAAAGTACAAAAATTGGAAGAGTTTTGTTACATCCAGGTTTGGTTCAAAGGATTTGGAATAATCCTTGATGTGGATATTCGACGATTGCACACTAGAAGGTTTGCATGTATGATTGGATAAAAATATTCTTGCTTTAGCACCACCAATTGATGACTTATTATAACATTTCCTAATTTCCCACATCATCTTTCACTTTTTTCAATTTTAATCTTACTTTTATGTAATCATGCCCTTGAAAGCACCTCTTCCAATTTTGTTATTGTTGATTTAGCTAATGATTTAGGTTTAGTATTCCAAGCAAAAAGAATATGAAGATATATCAAATTTTCTATCATTCATACTTCCATGTGCAATGTGCAAATGTGGACATTTTAAAGAGGAATCGATAGAACACTTTTCAAATTCAAATCGTCCTTGATCTTGCATGGGCACATTATTTGATCATCTCTCATTCATGTCATAACAATCTTTTATGCAATAAAGGCATGGATGTTTCGTAGGTGCATCATGTGAAATATTATACATACGTTTTAATATTTTCAGATCTCTTGCAAGGTGCCATTTGATGTAAAAACTTCCATGATTTTCCATAGTAAATTTTTGACCTTGCAAATGTTCTTTTATAATGCTATCAAAATCAGTCTGTGAAAATATCCATGAAATAATTTCATGATATTCTTTCAAGACCAGCAAAAAACAAAATTTGTGTGATTATAAATGTAATACTTTCTGAGACAAAATTGAAAGTAGACCTTTGCATAATTCTAAAGAATATGGTATGCATTGCTACTAATTCCAACACAACACATGTTCTTTGGACCACTTGCATCCTAAAATGTTTGAACCTTAGTTCAAACCATCTCAACAATCTTCATTTTCATTTTTTTCAAATCAAGCATTATTCATCAATGCTCATGCAGATTTTCGTGGAAGAACGGAATTGAGAGATTTTCCAATGCATGATCGATCTTTGAGGTGATCTTTTGCTATCAGACATGATCCTACAAGATAGAACACATTGTAAAAATCTCCAACAACACAAAAAAATTGCATTTTATGATGATAAGAAATATACATATTAGTGATCATATTTACTTATTAATGCTAGAATATTCTTTTCTTTGATTTTCTCTACTTAGAAACAATAAGTTGTCAACATTCCTTTGCGAAAGTCTTTTCATTTTTCTTTTAATCATTTTCTTATTTAAAACATCTATGTTTCCAAGAGATTGCAAGCTTTCAAATCACAACTCAATCATTGATACTAACATATTTTTATTTGAACATTGAGAATTTCCAATTACAATATTCAACTGCGATAAATTATTCCTAAGAAAAAAAAATTTCCACTTGGCAATTTGTAAATAATGTTGCATTCAAATATTGGCATGATGCAATCTTTGATTGGCATGTTGTAACTTTTGATCATGCACACCAACTTTTTGCAACCTTTGGCAATATCCAAGTAAACCACTATTTTCATCACATATGAATCTAATCACTTGACTAATATATTTGAAATCAGGACATAATTCAATATTAACTTTTCCATTGCTTTCAAAATTTGATACTAGTAAGAAGATGAAACGTTTTAGAAGATGAGAGATTTCACGGAATAAAAAATTTTGCGGGAGCTCTCTGATTTTCTCACTTGATATTTAACAATCACATTTAAAATTCAAAAATTTCTATCAGTTAATGTCTCAAGCAGTTGATATCAGAATTAGTTAATGTCTCAAATTTAGACCTATGCTTTGAAGGGCAAATATGTAACTTTCTTGGTGAAAGGTGTGAAATAGACACAAATTTCATCTGTTAGGATTACATGCAATTTGAAGGGTGTTCTGATGACTGCAAGGATGGTGTTTGGAAGAAAGCTATTCATGACACTTGGAAGTTGATTTTCATCAAAGAAGTCTTATCTTGGTCGTGGTAAGCATGTAAGATATTAGATTGGCTAAATTGAATTTGAGGGATAATGTGAAAGAGTATTCAAACGCCAACTTAGGCCAATGTGTTGCTGTCTAAAATTTGCAAATGGCAACTTAGACCAACATCACAAATGTTAACTTAGTTGTAAGAGGCCAAGGTAGATCTGGAAGGTGATTACTCGGGTTGTGCATGTCATTGGAAGATTTTTCAAGCCATTTTATAGATGTTCTTAAAGTTGGAAAGAGCTACAAGGAAGAAAAAAGTGGAGCTTCAAACTAATCACATTGCATTGCCAAAACAAGTATTGTTTTTGGTGCTCGAGGCTTGATGGTGAAGACCGTTGGTTTTTCAGCCAATACTATCTTTCTCTTTGTTATTTTTCAAGCCATTTGAACTGAAAAACATCATGGTAACTTATGTTCTGAATATTAGAAGCATTTTGAAGAGTCAAGAAGAGCCATAAGTAGAAACATGTGCTAAAAAGACAAGAAGGACATTGCCATGCCTCAAGAGGCCTATTGGAGGCTATCCATCAAGTTTGGCACCTTCATTGAGGTTTATGATCTTTATTAAGGAAATTTTCAAAGCTCAAATCTCATATCAAGTCATGTTATACGCTTGATATCTACTTCTCCAAGTGTAGACTAGCTAGTTCTCATGTGTTAGAATTTTGGGTGCTATGTTTGTTTCATACATAAATGAAAAGATATTACTTGAAGTCTCATTCCATACCAAGGCTTGTTGTATTTGGTGCATTTTTCATTCCACATAAAGGCCTAAACACTCAGGTTCATGTTTGCTAGAGATTGGTAGTGTTACGTGTCATGTGCCAAATCCCAAGCAAATAGCAATAACAATGATAATAAAGCTAGAAGCAAGAAGATAACAAGACAATCAAGATAGCATGTCCATAGAAAGCCAGAAACATAGAGATCACCATAGAATTACATTAGTAATGAAAAGAATTGTACAAGCTATGAACATGAGCATTGATTCTTGTGGATAGGGCACATGAGACCTATCAATGGAGATCCCTATGGCTCACATTCACAAGGAAGCTAGAAGCTCTCTCTTGCAAATGAGCCAAAAGATCCACAAAGTGATGTCTCTTGCCTATTATAGACAATTCTCTTACTTAACTTTAACTTAACTATCTTGAGGGATAGTTAGCCCTTGTTAAATATTATTTAAACTACATTGGGCTCTTATTGGCCTATTATCCTTATTAGTTACTTTGAAGAACCTAAAGAGGGAACTGCCTTGTTCTTAAGGCTAATAGCTCCTTTTGGGCCTACAAAGCTTACAATAGATATTTTGATGTATTGATAAGCACTAATGTACTAGTAGTACATGACACTTCCCTCTACTTAAACATTTTTGTCCTAAAAAATGAAGACGCTTGTCTGATAAGCTTGATCGCCTTGGTTAAGTAGTCAGGATTGATGAGAATGTGTCATCCACAAAATTATTGCCTCATTACAGATACAAAGCTGTCGAATTGAAATCATTTTGTTAGCTTCAAACTGTAATCCTTGTTCCCATGAAAGAGAAAAAATGGCCGAAGAAGAGATGGATGAAACACCATATTGCTTTTTGACAATCAAATCACAATATCCTCGTTTGTCTGCTTCTTCGACATCGTAATAAATTGGATGATCTATCCAATTCCTTTAGGATCATATTTTAGCATTGCATATGGCTATGCTGGTCTAAAGATTTTGTCATGTTGTTGGGTAGTCGCTTTGTTGTTCATCCAAATGCTTCAATGATAACTATAAGCCTTGCATCTGAATTGTGAAGATCCTACATGAAGGAATTATTGGCATGATCAATTTCCAATATAGGAACCAATACGTTCTGATTGATCATCTCTAGAAATGACAAATGATATTCTGAATGGACATTCATTTCCAAAAATATTGAGTGAATGAGATTCTTGCAAAAAGTGATGGTATCTCTTTAACTCAAAATCTACGAAATTTTTTTTGTAGATTACATCATCATGTTCAAAAATATTGATAACTCCAATATTTTGAACCACAAACTAGAAACTTTGATATAATGGATCTTTGATTGTTTGTCCTATCTCATAGCTAGGACAATTTCTAGCTTGTATATTACCAATTTCATCACATTCCGTTGTGCACTCTATGCTGAATGTGAAACATTCATATAGATCAGTTTTATCTTGTCTATTAATTCCATTTCACAAGAAGTCTTAGACAAGTCTTCTGGATGAAAGTGATGCAACGGTTCTTGTGATTCAAGGAAGATGAGGTCCTTGAGTGATTTGCCTCATTGACAACTTCATTGTCTTAACTGGCCTTTGTACTGCTCAATTGAAGATCAACTTTCAAAACAAAAATGTTGTCCTCATAATCCTCCGCATCATGTTTGTTGGCCTCAGGTGATTTTTGGTGTCCTTGCATTGACATTGTGTTCGCATTTGGAATTGTCTTACTTGGTTTAAATTGGGAATTAGATTTATGTTGTTGATCCTGTGTACATTCCATAGCACTGCATAAATGTTGATTGGCCATCTCTTGTGAATTCAATGAAAAATCAAATGCTGTTGATGAAATTGGCTGATCTATTTGCTGAAAAAACTTTCCCATTGTCGATAGTTATTCTTCTTCATCATGTTGCAATTCCAAATCATTCACTGATGATGTTGATGAAGAATCATCTTTATCATCATTTCGTACTTCCAATTCATCCTCGGATGATGTCGATGATGATTCACCACAATCATTTGGCCTATCATTTTTCTGGATTCTTGAATTGACAAATTTTCCCAATTGAACCTTAGGCGCTTTGTCCTAATCCTTCATCTTTTGTAACTATCCTAGGACTTTGTTGAAAGCCAAAGTGCACATAAGTGGTGCTAAGTATTCTGTGGCAGCTTCACGTTGACCCTTGTTTAGTTCATATTCTATGGTGTGAGCATGTGATCTTATATCAGATAATGACATTATCCAAGTCTCCTGATATATATCATGGGATAAACAAGCTCTTATCTCAGGCTTTAAGTCTAAAACAAAGTGCAGTGTATTAAATTCCTCCACTAAATAACCATATCTCTCCATTATCTGATTGAAGTCATTAAAAAAGCTCTCCACAGTAGACATTTGTTGGGTAGAATGCCATACTTGGTCGTCTGTACATTCAAATTCTTCGATGCACTTTTGTACAAAGGTTGGCCATTTATTAGTGGTAACATGAGATTCTTCACACTGTATCCAATATCGCCAGCAAATATATGCAGATCCATCAAGGTTTGTTCCTGCAAATTGAAACTTGTCATGGTCGCTATGTGGATGTGACTGAAAATACCTATCAAAGTTGTCCAACCATGTTCTCACATCCATGTGAGCAATTCTACCATCAAACTTGTGAAAGATATATTGTCTCTGCACCATCGTTGTTTCCACCATAGTCTGGGAAGATTGGTCCACATGAGGATGTTGGTAATGGTGACGTTCTGATTGACGTGCATTTAGCAGCGCATTCTCACTATTACTACTATAAACGCCACCACTTGGATTATGTCGACTGATTAGATAAACTTGTTGATCATTATAATCATTAAAATATGTTTCATTATGTTCCAGATAATCTCCATATGACACATGTTCGCATTGATTGAATTCGTCACACTGATTGGATTCACTATCGCTGTGCTCATATATTGATCTTCAGAATCATAGTTAGATTGATCTAAGTATTCAGAGTCATTGTCATCTATGTATTCAAAATTGGAATCCACATCCATCTTGACAATTGAAGGACTTGTAGGTTATGGTATACTGAGTTGAAGTTTATATGCAATGGACTTCGATAAATAGCTTAAAAGCTCATTTCTCCACCCACTTAAAACTCAGAGTTCTACAATGAGTGAAACTGAAAAGCAAAATCTTGTAGGTCGTATAAAACTGAGCACTTTTGCTTTTTACAGTATTCAATTTCCGAGTTCAGACGAAAACGATATGAAGATTTGAAAATAAGCAAATAAAGTACAAGGAAATTTGACTGAGGATAAAAAGGGGTCTTGAAAAAAAGTGAAAAGTGATAATTAAAAAATTTCAATAACTTAGTATGAGCTATTCTTTTGTTTTGAGTGAAGAGCTCTTCCAATTGCACTAAAATAGAGCTGAAAATCTACAACAATCAAGGCCTTGATATGTGTTGGAACTAGGCAAGAATTTTGTGCCGAAAATATGCCATTTTGTGATGAAAATTTACACTAAAACTAAGCTGAGGGTCTACAATAAATTTGGGTAGAATTAGGTTGAAAATAAATTTTCAGAACTAGTTTTCTAGTTGATATAGATTAAGATGTTTTTGAATTTGTCTTTTCCTTTTTAGCTTTCTTTTTTGTTTACAATGTGTCTTTTTTTTTGTCATACCTCTCTCTCTCTCTCTCTCTCTCTCTCTCTCTCTCTCTCTCTCTCTCTCTCTCTCTCTCTCTCTCTCTCTCTCTCTCTCTCTCTCTCTCTCTCTCTCTCTCTCTCTCATTCATGGATGCTCCTTTGTTCAATCTTACCCTACTGCATTAAACAGAAAACATGGACAAATACTGACGTACCGCTACTTCATGCTTACAAGGTTTTCATTGTTGTACCCTTGCATATGATGGAATTCCATTTTTTTCTTTGCTTCTTCAGGTTTATTTAATGTTTCAAAATGTGTGTATTGTATCTAGAAAATTTCAAAAAAAAATTTTCAAATCTTAGGAGTTCAAACTATAAATGTCTTTTAGATTTTCATTACAACATGGGACAATGAAGTTCAATCTAACAATAATGAAAGAATGCCTTTAGCTATGAAATATCTTGAAGTATATTTCAATATAATTCACACTTAGTTTGTGATTAAACTATATGCTACAATCCACACTTAGTTTGTGGTTAAACTATATGCTATTTTATCGGGTTGCATTTTATAGTGCCTTGTTTGATTGTGACTACTTGGAGAAGTACTTAAAAATAGACTTTTTAAGATGTTTCAAATAAAAAAATAATGTAAGGTTTTTGAATGACATTTCAAACAAGATATATGCAATTTTTGTATGTTTTCTTTTAAATGTACAATAGGTGTCACAGTTCTATAAATCATTGAGTATGATTTTTCTTTATATGTTCAATATAGAAATGATTTAGATTGAGAGCCTTCAACACTAGATATTTTCTTGATAAAGGACACACCTCTATAGATTACAAAAAGACAAAAGAAGGAGAGCTTACTACATATACTCAAATAAATGATAAAGAGATCACATTATTTTATATATTGATATTTAAATTGATTTTGAAGTCTTTTCAAGATGCTTGATGAGGGAGAAGAGGACAAGAATTGCATAAGAAGGATGAGCTCTAGCCTCTAGATATTGGCCTTAATGCATCTATTTTAGATCAACACTCTAAATTTATTAAATGTAAGAAGATAGACAACTCATAGAAAAATGCAAAAAGAACTTGAAAATAAATCTTAAAACAAATGTCTAAAAAGCATTGCAAGTTGTTATGTTTTTTGCCAAAACTTAGAAACTTCAAGAGCATTTGAATGTAAATGTTTTGTGGACTTGATAGGTAAAATGAGACTAAAACGATAAAGGGAAAAGTACAACTATAGATGATATTTGTATACTAACATGAATTATTTTGATATATTTTGTAGGGAGACAAAACTCAAAGAAATACATAGTGATGTTTGTCTTCAAAGCATTACAAAATCCAATAAGATATTTATACAATTGTCTCTCTCTCTCTCTCTCTCTCTCTCTCTCTCTCTCTCTCTCTCTCTCTCTCTCTCTCTCTCTCTCTCTCTCTCTCTCTCTCTCTCTCTCTCTCTCTCTCTCTCTCTCTCTCTCTCTCTCTCTCTCTCTCTCTCTCTCTCTCTCTCTCTCTCTCTCTCTCTCTCTCTCTCATGGATGCTTCTTCATTTAATATCACCATGCTATGCTACTATTCTGTTGGACAACAAAAGGCTACCGCTTTCTCGAGAATTAAAGTTCCTAAACCAATAACCCCCCTAATCTGCACTATATGGCTTTTTTTGAGAATATTTTCTTCCCCCTCTTTTTTATGATAGGCTTTACAAAGGGTTTAAACTTATCCAAAATGGAGGGACATGATTTGTTACTTCCTTTGCAAGGTAAAATGCCACCTTCCAGGAAGCCTCATTACGTACTACTATATATCATGCAGTTTCGACTAGTTTTCCTCACATCTTGTGAAGAGGAGTTCATCATCTCTCTCCTCTGGTAAATGTGCCCTACTACACTTCCATCCTTTAGAAGCTATCATATGGTAAAAGGTTTATCTTATTCCTTTGCCAGCCTATCACTTTTCTTTGTTTTAAGGAATTGGATGAATGCTTCTCTACTATTTTCTATGATATGCTTGCACTTTGCTCCTCACAATAAGCATAAAATATGCTAAGAAATGAGGAGGATGGATTGCACCACCCATCACTATTTTTACCAAAAAAAAGGTCATTTTTGCCTCATGGGCAGCGATGGACAGATCTATACCTTTTCCTAGCAGCGATGGACCACAATAAATTTTGTATGATGGACCACAATAAGTTTATAGGTGATGGTTTTGTATGCTTTTCTAGCAGCGATGGACCACAATAAGTTTTGGTTGATTCTGGTTTTATGAAGATTGCCTACCAGGCTAACATAAGCAACTTTTCTCATTGATAGCTTACACTCATGATGAATAGCAACGATGTTGTAGTAAAAACTACTGGATCTGCCATTTTACAAATATGCAAACTAAAATCCTAAGCAAAACAAAAATGATTAAAATTCTTTACATCCTACTAAATGACCAATGTTTGAAACAAATATGCTTGTGTGGATCATGTAACGTACCTCCCCTTTGAAGATTAGAAAAGACTTCCATTGAAACCCGAAATCACTTTGTGTCATAAGTTCGCTAATCTAATCAAAGATTCAATAAAACATCGATTGTTCTGAATATGCTTTCCACCTCCTTTGTCAGCAAGCCCGAGGCATGCAGACAACATCTGTGGTCCTACAATACGTGTTGCATCTAGAGAAGACAATTGTGTTCCAAATGGGAGTAGCATCTTACAAAATCTCACATCCTCAACTGTAGATGTTGCAAAACCTGACTATTGAAGCTTCTCATTGTAAAAAGTGTAAGTACAACACAAAATGACAACATTTTTTATCATTCTACTAAAAGACAACTCTTTCTAGAAAGAACTAGCTTTGCACATTGAGAAGTTGTCTAAGAAGCACAATAACTTGTCGTTAGTTCTATCTAAGGCAAGAAAGAAGCCTCCAATGGTAAAACTCAAACTAGGCCCCACCACATTTAATAAAAAAGACCTAAACAAGAGCAAGACAATTGAAGTTGTACCCTAACTTCATTCAATCAACGATCAATGTTCCCATCTCAATCTCAAAATGAAATTCTCATATCGTGTGAATCTTGACTCAACTTTGGTGACAATCAAGCTCTCATGACTCGGAATGGCCAATTGATTTAGAAGAAAGACCATATCTAAGTATGCCAATCCTTCAAACATAATATAACCAACATGTACACAAAAACCTAAGCTAAAATCATTTGTTTCAGGCAAGTGGAAACAAGCTTCCTAAGTCCAACACATGTTCTCAAAGAAAATGGAGAATTGGATCTTTCAATTCTATTTATGCCAATGACAACAACAATACAATGCTTGAAGCTCACCTAGTCCTCTTTTCACCTTAGCTAGGAGAGGCCTCCATTCAAATTCCAAGCAAGTTATTGAGGTTGGAAAGCTAGCACTATGTAGGATTTTATATTTGTCAATTGTAGCTTTCATGATGAGGTGCTAGGTATAAGGCAAGTCTCAATTTAGGGGGTTTATGCATGTGAGGGAGTTGCTCGACATCACAAGCCCAAGGGCTCTCAAGCCTAAAGTCTTCATATCGAGAGTTCAATTAGCATGAAGAATGATTTTTTTTTTGGGGGATCTTAATGCCTCCTTGCCTAAGCCATGCTCTAGAGGTGGTTAGGTTTTGGTCTACCCTTCAAATTAGAAAACAAGGAATGTAAATTACTTTGATGAATTTTCAAATTTTGATGTTTGAAACTTTCGTGAAATTGTATCTGCCTTCTCAAGTAGAATGCATGCATTTTTTTTTACATGCACCTTCCTCTCGAAAAGTGCATGGAAAAATACTTTTGAAAAAGAGGTTATAAATAAATAAAAAATGTTTTGACATCGAGGAAGGTCTGCTTCCTTAGTAGTTTCGCCCTCGGAGGGGCTTTTCGCTTTGGGCTACTGCCCTTACCTTTAGACCCTTCCCCAACGAAACAACCTCACATGAAAAGATGACCTTCATGTGAATTTTTATTTTATCAGATTGGGTTTTGCATTCTTTAGTTTTGCCTCTTTGAAGGGGTTAGAGTGGCAATACAATCTACAAACAAAAACCAGAATCCAAAGCCAAAGCCACCGCTCAAGCCTCAAACTCCGAGCTCAAATGTAAGTACATAGTACATACCACTAACTTGAGTGGTGGTAGCCTGTAGGGAGGTGGACACTCGAGTCCCAGAAAAGTTTTGTTTGGAGTTCGTTGAACTTTGAAGGATCTTTTGTCTTTTTTTCGGTTGAATTTAGTTCAGGATTCAGGAATCGGGAATGAGCATTGAGAACCCAGAGGCCCAGACTCCAGAGTCCAGATGGAATAGAAATAGACTATATAGTAGTGAACTACTAGTGATCACTGACTCCTGAGCACGCACTGCACACTGCGTACTTTTTCGTAAATTCCTAATTGTACTACTAGCTATTATATAACTATGTACCATTTCCCAATATTCAATTCAATTTGGCGTTCACCAAGGCCCATATTGTACAACTATAAATGAAGTATTGTAATTCCTGTCATATTCTCATACTATATACTATATACACATAATATATAAATATACTATGATCTATAATAGAATCTACAGGCCTGCTTTAAAGTGCTTTTGCTGTTTCTTTTCTGTATTTCGAAATTTAAGAGCCAAAACTGCTCTACACACTCCACGATTCTGAATTTTAAACACAGAAGAAGATCAAACAAATGTGGGTGGTTGCTGTTTGTACTTTGTACCTGGCAGCAATGCGCTGGATCACCCACTGGGGCCTGGATCCTGTACCCTGGAGGTGGCCAGAGATCCAGTACTCGCCATTGTCCAGCCAACCTCGGCCATCCATGATCCAGGCCTGGCAATCTGGAAGGCAAGAATTCAAACAAAGTCTTTATTGAAAGGCAATTTTGAAAAGAGAGCTTTCAATTTGAAAGCCTAGTTTTCTTCTGAAGAATGAAAGGTTATTCTGGTATAGAGTAAGAGCCAGGAAAAGCCCCCATGGCCCATGAAAAACCAACTCCATCCATCCAAGTTTTGTACCCGTGAAAAAGATCAAAAGACTGCTCGGTGAATATTGGCTAGATGGCCCTTCTACCCACGCTCTCAATGCCCTCAGCTCCGAAAATATGAACCGGTCACAATCTGTGTTTCCTGTGCATGGGGGGGACGTGCTCTAATGCTCGGCTATGAGAGCTTTTTGTGCTTGAGACCCTCAATATACCTAGCTAGGGCACAAGCCCAAGGCTCTAACCGCCCGAAAAATAAAGGCTCAAGGTTTTATCAAGCATAAATACCTGCTAGGGTTTTTCTTTATTTTCTTTCTTTTGGTGATCTATGTGCTTTTGTCTTAATGGTCGGTCTTTTTTATATTATGTTTGTTTATGAGGAGCTTCAATAGGTGGCACCTCCTATAGCCCAATTCATTCGAAGTTTTTTGAAAAGCAAAATTTTCTTAAATGCCTTTTGATTTAAATTTTCTTCATACTCTTTTTCGCGCAATTCTTGCCCGAAAGTTGGGTTCAAATTTTTTTAGATAAATGAAGTTAGAAAAGGCTAAAATCTGTTTCCATGATGAGGAAATGCTTCAAGGGTATACACGTACCTCTCTCCCGCCTTAAAAGTTTGTAAGCTCTAATGCCCATAGAAGATCCTTAAAAGTTTGTAAGCTCTAATGCCCATAGAAGATCGACAAATACAAACATGGCCAATTATGAAAATTATTTTTTTATGGCTTTGTTCTAACTTTATAGGTTTTTAACACTCGCAAAATATCAACTAATTTTAGTTTTAAATTTTACTTGTTTTTTTTTGGAAAATTGGTTGCCCGGCTGCCACGTGTCGGGCAACCAAATATTATCCCATAAGCTAAAGTCACCCTATACTCGCATGTGTGTAGATGGGCGTGGAGGTGCTCGGTGCCACAGCTTGCAGCCCGGCACCACTGCGCTGCCCATCGCCACCAATGTTGCCTGGCGCCATCGGAGGCTGCTCGGCGCCCGCCTCCCTGGCGCCACCGCAGGTTGCCCGGCACCAGAGCAGGTTGCTTGCCGCGCCCAGTGGGCAAAATTTTGCGGGCACGAGCCCAGTGGGCCCAGGGCGCAGGCTGGTGCACCCTGACGCGTGCCAGCACCCGTCAGGGTGCTAAGATTATGTGGAACCGGCTTAGGGCTTCTTAGGGACTTACTTCTAAATTTATAGATCTTTAATAGTCCCAAAAAATCAACCACTTTCATTAAAATGTTGGTGGGTTTTTCATATAGGTAGTATTTTATATAAGGCCAAAAGAAAATGAAACCCTTCTTCTAAAATGCAGAGTATAAGGGGGGCCTCTTGGGGCTCACTCGAGTGTTTGGGAAACCTGTTTTGAGTTATTCTAAAAGAACTTGCATTTTTTAAAGCTTGTTTGTTTTTTTTAAAGACTATTACTCATAAAAGGATTATTTATTCTTCGATAATTTTTTTTTTACAAGATTTTTATGATGTCAATTTTTGAGAAAAGATTTAGATTAAAAAAGATGCCCATTCCATTTCTATACCCCACGTTCCCCAACATTGGCTTAGTTTGTGGGTTTTCTTTTATAAAAGATCAAACTCTATATAATGCCAAATATTTTTTCTGAAATGCACCAGGATAAGGCTGAAAGGCTTCTTACATTTTGTTCCTGATGTCTTACAGGTCAGGTGAAAGCTTAAAAAAAATCATGCCCTTCAATCTGAATGGCCAAGGCAGCTTAGGCCCAACGCCCAAGGCCCACTGCCAAAGGGTCAGCCCTTGGATTCTTGGCTACGGCCCACGGAGCAAGTAGCAGGCAGCAGACTGGCCTGGCCCCCTGACGCCCACCGCCCAGGCCCCACGTTTGGGAGTGCGCATGCCACTTTTTTTTGAACCAAAAAGGGCCCAAAATGGCGGGTAGGGTATTTTTAAATACAAAATTGTGGCAAAAGGCCCAAGGGGGTTGATAATATAAATCTTTTGCTAGAAAGTAAGCACTTGGTGTGTACAATATACGAAAAAGTTATCTCATCAAACTAGATTCATGCAATAATCATGTAATCATTTTGTTACTTTCTTTTCTCTCTTTTTTCATCTTATGCCATTATTGGGTAATCTTTCTTTGAGTTAGGCTCCAATGCACTTATTTTCTTTTTCTTAATCCAAGTTTTTTTCAAAAATGTTGCCCTCTAAACCCTCTTACTCAAAGCCCTTCTTAGTTGATAGCCTAGAAGTTAGAACTACCATATGTTGTCATGGATTTTGAATAGTCTATCAAAATCACTAGATAGATCCAAGTTCCAACTACCTTTATTAGCAAAAACTTCGAGCTTTTGGGGGCTTTTGAGTCAAGTAGTTCCTCTGGCCTCAACCCACCCGATCAAAAAATATGAAACATGAATTACGTAAAAAGTTTATAAAATAGTCTTACATGTAACATTCACCAAGTATCAAAAGTAAGGGTCTCATGAGATATAACTTCACAAATAGTTGTTGAATTGATCATAGTGACCCAAATGAATCATGTTTATTCCAAATCTTACCATTATAGTCTTGTAACTATATTGCTAAACTAGAAATTTCCAAGAAGTCAACATTTTTCAAAATCTAAATTGCTTCTCAACTTGTCATTTCCATTTTTAGACTTTGCCAAGTTTCCCAAACAGAATTTTGTATGTCCATTGTCCACATTTTTTTAAGAGATTGGAGTGTAAGAGTTCGTCCCCATGCACAAGAAATAGTTAGTTTATTCACTCCATCTTTTTGCAGTTTCTGTCCCTGTGAAAATTTCATAATCGCTTCAGAGGGCCCTTCTTCCCACCCTCTGAACCCACTCGTAAGCAAAATACAATGCCGAATCCGGTTTGAAATGTCTGTTGCATGGGGAAGAGCTCTAACCCATGACCTCAAATAAAGGAAACAAAGTCCTCATCAACTTACCCCTTATTGAGATGTCAATGGGACTCTCTTCGAAGACATTATTCCTAGAAGGTTGACAAGACCACGAAGAGCGCCAACAGGATACGTGCCAGGAAGCTCTGCTTCTACATCAGAAGAGTTCTGCGGATTCAATGGCGAACCACAGACTTTTGAGGAAGCGATTGAATGTCCAAAGAAGGACAAATGGATCCAAGCCATGAACGAAGAGATGGAATCCATGAGGAAGAACCAGGTATGGACGTTGCAACCATTACCACATAAGCACAAGACTGTCAAATGCAAATGGATTTTCAAGCTCAAGTATGGACCGGATGGGAATGTCTCGAAATACAAGGCAAGATTGGTAGCGAAGGGATTTTCTCAGAGATATGGTATTGACTACTCTGAAACCTTCTCGCCTATCGTCAAACATTCATTCCTATGTTTGTTATTTGCATATGCAGCTGCTTATGACCTCAGGATCCACATTGTGGACGAGAAGACAGCCTTCTTGCATGGTGAGTTAGACGAGGAGGTCTACATGGATCAACCCCCAGGATATGTCTCGAATTCACTTCCTGATTATATATGCAGAATGCATAGAGGTATCTACGGTCTAAAACAGTTAGGTACAACAAGAAAGATCAAGCCCTGAAATCATTAGGATTCAAGCCATTGATTCCAATGTGTATGTCAGAGTCACAGATGGGCAGATAATTATTGTGGCTGTATATGTGGACGACACTCTGATACTCTATAGGAGTGAGCAGCTGATTGCTGAAGTGAAGACAAACATCTCGAAACATTTCAAGATTGTGGATTTGGGAGAAGCCAGGTGTTACCTTGGCTTGCAAATTGAAAGGGACTATGAGAGAAATAAGTTATACCTTCACAAGTCCAGATACACCCAGAAAATCCTGGAGGATTTTGGGATGCTGAATTGCAAAGGAGCGAATACTCCAATGCTCGTAGGAACGATGCTGACAAACGATGATTGTCCAAGGACTGAAGAAGAGAGAAAACAAATGCAGCTTACACCTTACTGGAAGCTGATAGGTTCACTGATGTACCTTGTAGACAACACATGTCCTGACATTGCTTATGGAGTATTCAGGATGAGCCAATTCTGCACAAATCCAGGCTCGACACATTGGAAGACTGCAAAACGAATTTTGCAATATCTTCAATAAACGAGGGGTTCTGGCTTATGTTATTGTCGTGATGCAGGTTTCAAGATGCTTTCCTACAGTGATGTTAGCTGGGCATCCCTCAAGGACGATTGTAAAAGCATCTCAGGAGAATGCACCATCGCGTCAGGAGCAGCAGTTCTCTAGGTCAGCAAGAAGCAGACCATTGTGGCTCAGTCATCCTGCGAAGCAGAATACATTGCATTAGCAAAGATGGCCAACGAAATAATTTGGCTCAAGTAGTTCCCGGACGAATTGGGCGAAACAAGGAACGAGCCTCTGGTCTTGCAGATGGATAATACATCTGCAATACATCTGACAAAAGATCCTATGTTTCACTCAAGGATGAAACACATTGCGATCAAGAACCACTTGATCAGGGATCTATTTGAGAAGAAGATGCTGCAGACCACTTTCATCGGATCGAAAGACATGGTTGTTGACATCTTCACAAAAGCCCTAGACAAAGGACTTTTTGAGAGACAGAGGAGAAGCCTTGGAGTCGTCAAGCTATCATGCTTTGAGAGGGAGCTAAATAAACAAAACATTTCTATTACCAAAGCTTTGATAACTTTCAGCCCTCGCTCTGACGAAAAAGTTCGCGAACACAAAAGTCAAAAGACACAAATCGAAAATGTTCTTCTGACGAGAAGACAGGAATGCAAAAGATTTGCAAAAGAGAATTTTTAGCGGTATAGCAGGAGAAAGTCAGACGACGCAAAAGTAAAAAGACACGAGACGACACGAAAATCGTCGCAACATCCTTTTCTGCCCTCACGCTCCAAAAAGGACCGGCAAGATCATGCAAGTACCCGGAAGTACAGACATTTGATCTGATATCATGACGCCAGCAGATACACTCTAGGTCGTGGCTAATTTGCCACTCTTGTGATTCATGATTAGTTGTAGATGTTTAATCACTCTAATCTAGAAGTTACACGATGCGACTATATACTTTCTGGATGATAATTGATACATACATGAAGTAGTCTAATGCTAGTAAGCAAGAAGACGAAAATACTAAATACGAGTCCGCCTGCGTGCGAGACAATTTTCTACATAGGATCTATAGATCCACAAGTCCGCTAGCCAGTAAGCGAGACATTACTCGTGGGAGAATTGTATTTCTCTCACGCCAACACACTGCGTGGATTTGCATGCAATGCTTGAAGAATCAGAAGAATCAATAGATGATTTTGTAGCCGTTGCGCACATATCACTCTTATCATGTCTGATCTTGAATGCAAATTAGTTTGCTGTTATTCGTGTGCCTGATTCACTTGTTCATTTAATTCAGCATCTTGGTTTGAATTTTGTTGAATGCTGTGTTAATCTTAAACGTAGATCAGCAATGCTTGTCTACTTTCTGGAGGAGTATAGGAATGATACAGCTGGCAGTGACCAGCAATCATATCTGAAATCCATCCGAGTTGTTGTGTTTTGCGATTGTTTCACATCAATAATATCCCACTCCTTTGGAGGATCTGTCTTCTCCCCACTATAAACTTCTAGTGCTAAATTCACTATAAAACATGGTATCACCCAATGCTAGATGGGTATATAGGTCTCTATCAACCCTTGCTATCAAGGAACCAACCCAAGTAGCATATGTCTATGTTTATGTAATATTAGGATAAAATACCATACCCTCATATTTTGCTCTATTTATACCTAGGTCAATATTCAACTAGGAGTGGGTTTGGCCAGCACTACTCATACTAATACTCGAGCTAGGGGAGGCTTATGGATTGTGCCCTAGTAACAAATTTCGCTTAGTAGCATGTATGTGTGTGTGTGTGTGTGTGTGTGTGTGTGTGTGCGCGCGTGTGCGTGCATGCGCATGCGTGTGTGTGCTTGCGTGTGTGTCTATTTGTTTATGTTTCCCCAAGTGTATTGACTTTTCAAAGTGAATGCATATTACATCTAGAAAAGGTTTTTGTCTTTCAACTATTGCAAATTACCCTTTAAACAATCTATTCTTTTTTAAAAAATATATATATTTATACTTGGGTTGATACCTAGCTCGTATCACCCTTGCAATACCAATCTGCAACTCTTTGATCATCTTAATATTGACACTAGATTGCTATGAAAAAAATCCAGTTGCAATATTATGAAATCAATCAACTAGTTTCAAGAAATCTTCCAAAATAACAAAACCTTGAAAATGATGACACCTCGTAATTGTGACCCATATTACTCAAATTCTACCTTCCAATCTTGTCACACCAAAAATTTTGTCGGTGAGAGTCAACCTAATGGAGGACCCACAAGTTGTCTAGTTGTTGAAGTTTTTCACTATGAAGTTGCCAATAGATATGCTCCTCAGAGGGTATTACGTTAAAAGAAAACACAAAGGTTTTAATCTCCCTTTAGAACAAGAATGTCAGTTCCTGTGTTTTAGCAATGTAAAAGCAACATCGAAAACAAAGCATCTCTCTCTCTCTCTCTCTCTCTCTCTCTCTCTCTCTCTCTCTCTCTCTCTCTCTCTCTCTCTCTCTCTCTCTCTCTCTCTCAAAAGGCCTAAAGTACAAAGAAAATAGGATTACAATCCTTGAGCCATATTTTACTATGTGGCACTCTTTCATTGGCCAATACATACACTTGAGAGTCTAAGGTGATTTATTATTCCTTTTTAGTTTGCATGGTACCTATGTTATAACAAAATAAATCTCATTTGATAGTTCCTTGATTGCTTTGGAGGCACTAGAATCTAACTTAATAAAAATAGTACATTATGGCACTTCAAGACAAATTATATCATAATAAATAACTAATTTTTTATTACAAGCTCTTAATATATTGGTGCAACAATACAAATTTAACCTCTAAACAATGTTTGAGCTTCATTTCTCTACATTATCATAAAACCAAAAATATATTAATTTTTATTTTAGATTTGGTCTTCAACTTTTTGGAGTGGCAATTTGAGATACTATTTGTTCATGGAACTAGAATCCTTATTAGGAATCTCCCAACTACATGAGAGCCATTATAGGATGATCATAAGTATGAAAGAAAATAATGTCAAATAGTATATGTCAATTATATAATATATATTGATGAAAATACTATAAAAGTTACAAGTATAGGATGATCATAAGTATGAAGAAAAAAACAAGTTTCAAATAGTATATGCCAACTATATAATATATATCGATGACAATACTATAAAAGTTAGAAATAACAAATTATTGAAAAATTAGATAAATGGAACTTTTGAATGACCATAGAGTAAAAAAACTCATTTCAGGACATCCAGTTGTTACTTGGGACCATCCCACAACACAAAACTCCATGAGGTAGTATGTCGAGAAGATAGTCCAATCTTCCCAAATAGTAGACTATTTTTTTAAGTGATAGGCCAAACCCTAATATCGTTGCATCAGGGCTAATGCCATGTTGATCAGTATATGGGTTATTGGACCATATCAGTTTAATTAGAAAGTAAAAACATATGTAAAGTTTAACTGTTAGTATACATGGAATAGCTAAAAGGTTTGGTATGCCACACATGTGTAGATGTTAGGGCATATCCATGCCATTCTAACTCTTGTGAATGTTGCATTATCCAACATATGATGCATTGATGTCATTACTCCTGAGCATATCCATGCTCTCTAGGTGAAAACATAGTTACATGACTAGGATACTTATATAGGTATGATGTATTCATACCATGCATGATGAGGATGAATACAAAGTTATTATGGCACATCTATGCCATACTAACCCCTATGAATGTTTGCTTTAGCAAACTCGGTTACATGTTGCTGTCATTTGTCCTGAGAAGATCCATGCATTTCAAGAGCATTTCTAGTCAAAACATGGCAGGTTGTTTAACAATGGGGCCAGGTTTTAATGTTTCTTAGCTAGGTTTGTTCAAGACATTACATTCAGTATTAGGGAAACTCCATGCCTTGCAAACTCTTGTGCAAAATGTCATAGCTCTTACGCAAATCCCATTTGTCTAAGAACGTCCATGCTAAACCCCTAGAGTTGAGAATAGATAGGCGTAAGATACTTGGAAAAGTTCAAAAATGAACTAAGTTATATGGTTGGAACATAAGACAACCTATTCCGTTACGATTAATTGGATACAAAACTATTTAATTTTATGGCATAACGTATGTCTTAACTTGTAGAATGCTACAACTTTTGCTACTTTGCACTATGAGGTGAGCGGAATTAGTGAGTAGTAAGTTTGTAAGAACCATAATACTCTTCTTATTCTGCTTGTCAAAAATATACAGCTTATGCTCAATCGAATGTTGTCAAGAGGGCTTACTTGAATAAGCATTATAGTCTTATCTTGTGACGATGCCAAATTGTATGTCGTCTTTAAGATTCAAACAATTTCCATTGCTAAGTCTATATTATAGCATCTTTAAACATGAAGCCCTATGTTTGGAGTCTGACATATAGTAAGATATGTAACTAGCTCATATAGTGTTTATATACACATATCATCCAATATCTACAAGACATAGCATTATGTATTTGTGTGTATTTCATGAAGATAAGTATTCAAGGAGTACATCAATCAATGTCATACATTTAGTGTCTTCACAGGTTTATCATTTGAGAATAAGTGAAACATAGGTTGAGAATTCCTCCTTACTGTTGAATTTACCGTTGAATGCTACATGAGCAATATGGAGTAACAGATGACTTTTACAAGTTAAACACAACTTATAAGCATATGTAAATGCAATAAACACATGGCCACTAATGATAGCCATACTGTACATTTAGGCAAAGCAAAACAACGTTGCTAGTTTATAGACTGGATCAAATCGCAATAGACAAAGAGAATGAGTCTATAATGTGATGTGGTATTAAAGATGTAATCAAAGACTAAAATATTATCATGATTTTTAGCCTATCCTCATTGTAGTCCATCATTGGATTGTAGGCCAAAAAACATGTCTTGATGTATGTAATCAATTGTTGTCCAATCATGCATGAAATGCCCCAAAAAGCAATGTGAACGAAGTCTTGAATCACTACCAAAAGACATGAAATATGTGGCGGCCTATCAGCACCACTGGTTAGATCCACATTATTTTACCAAAATGTGCCCTATTCCAATGCCCAAAATCACTAGTGGGACAACATTAAACCAAAAAAAAAATTATCAAGTATGTAGTGTCAACATCAAAAGCTTGTGTGAAAGAGACTAGTTTGTCTGCAATGCTTACATAATATTCATCTTTGAAAGTTGATGGGGATCTTACTTTGGTAGTATCCTTCAGGGCCCTCCATGTTTTGTGTTGGTGCGTCTCTTGGTTTGAGCAGAGGATGCACAACAACATTCTCCCTTGTGGCTTCTCGGACCAAGAGATGAACCGGTATGGAACATAAGGGCCCAAAGAAGACTGCGAAAGTGAGATCTCCATCAACTTTCAAAGGGAACATGATGTTGGAGTTAATGAGGTTTGGTTGTTTCACATGGACCATTACCTCCATTTGATACACACTCATGAAGAGGAGAGAGTTGATTTGGATTTGGCATATTTTGAAGGTTACTCAACAAATTGGTATTGAGTGGCGAGAATATAGTTTCCATTATGGGAAGTGTTATAGGACACATTATGAGATGAATTCATACCTAAAGATTCACACTTGAGATTGGGGGAAGAACTATCATAACTCAAGCAAAGAGATTCACTATGAGAGTACTTGAATAAGTTTAAGAAGAGTGTATGGATTATTGAAGATATGTCAAAAAAATTTACGAAAAGGAAAATTTTTGCATGATGCATTTACTGATTTCTTACCTCAAAATTCTCACATGCATCTTCAAACTTCAAATGGCTCAAAAGTTGTTGGGCATACTTTCCTTTCTAAATGTTGGGCTTCTTTTTGTAACTTTCAAATGAACTGTATTTCCATGGCTACGTTTCAAAAACAATGTAAAAAGATTTCAAATGTTGACCTTTCTAAACATAAATTAAATCTTGTTGTATCTTGGAAAGGGTGTACTAGAATTTTGACTGTTGATTAGAAAATTTGACTTTTCGAAATATCTTTCTAAACCATTTTGAACTTAATTTTGTTGTATTTGAGAAAGAGAATTTTAGAATTTTGACCTTCATTTGAGATTTGAATTTTAAACTTACCTTTCAAATGAAAGGGTTATCTTTATAGGTGCCTTTCATTTGATACAATGGATTGTTTGCCTCCTTAGAAATCAAATGGACTTTTGACATGCATTCCTATTAAAAGATGCAAGTCCCAATGCTAGCTCTCACTCATTCTGTATGAATTCTTCTACTTGAATATTTCTGCTGCTAACTGTTGTATTTCCATTCCTACATGTCGCGCTCAAATCCTCGAGCTTCCGCTGCCGCTCACGCTCCCACCGTTTTACGACATGGTATAGCTTATGTGATTAGATATAGTCAATTCTGACAAATGTTACATTGCAGTTTTTTAGAGCTTGTGTCTTTTGTTGCCTTTAGGTTATGAGCCTTACCCACTCCAAATCTTTAGGTTTTTATTATGCATATTTTTTGAGGTGTAGTTTCTCAATACATCTATATTACTATAGTCTATGACTATTATGATGCCCTTTGTAAAACCACCTAAGAATTTGAAGGGCAAGATTTCCAAAGAAAGACTTTCATTTGCCATGACATTCAATTTGATTCTTTGGTTTAACTAAAATGCGTACATATACTCTAAGGCATATGGAACTTGCAAGGCAATTACAAGACAAAGTCTCTAATATATCTTGGCTTTGACTTTGAGTTTTGCTCCTTAGAGCCAGGTCCCACCCATCAAAAAGTTTTGTCCTCGTGAAAAAGATGAGAAACTTGCTCCAGTGAAGAATAGCTTCGAAGGGCCCTTCTACCCACTATCTCAATGCCCTTAATTCCAAAATAGTGAACTAGGCTCCAATTCGTGTCTCCTATCCTTTAGACATGCTTTTAACATTCTAACTTGAAGTCTAGCTTTAAATTAAGACTTCCATTATGGGTCTCAAATCAATAAATGTTTTGGCCCTCCTTTGAAAGGTAACAAGGGAACTACACATGAATATTTTGGAGGTGCATGAAGGACCAAGGTGGTTTTAAAGGTGACTCCAAAATACAAAGAAAGACGAGCACTTGGCATTACATATAGGATAAAGTTATGTGGCGGGGGCTATACACCCTTGAGGGCCTTGTCCAAGACTAGGGCTCCAAAGGCAAAGCCATGCCTTTGAACTTTAACTTCTGTAAACACCAAAAAGGGCAATTTGTGCAACTCAAGATCTAATGTTTCCCTATCCTTAGGAAAGGGGAAAAAATTTGCCTAATAATTTGGTCAATATGGTTTTTTTCAATTGGCATCTTTTGGCGAAGTATGTAAACATTGACTAGGGCAATTTTCCTTGCTCATCGTGTAATGTCCTCGCTCACCCTTGGACAAGGATAGAAGGGAAAAGTTGTCGCATTATAATTTTAAGATTTGTAAACATTGACCAAGGCAATTTGCCTTGCCCGATCGAACTACTTAAGCCTTTATGGGCATATTGCCTTTCTTGGGCAAGCTCAAGAGGCGTTCATGTATACCATAAAGTTTTGGAGCCTCAAGGGCTCAAGGGAAGGGCCTAACTTTCATGTCGAGGACTTCACTCCCAAGCAAGTTTGATAGGTGTTAATATATAGGATAAAGTCCTACAACAAGGGCTTTCGATCTCTGAGTGCCCTATCTAAGAGTATGACACATATATCCCCCACCCATGACTTTACTCCCAAGAGGTTGAAGAGGTGTTTATGTAGTAGGTAATGGCCATTGGGCTCTCTCTCTCTCTCTCTCTCTCTCTCTCTCTCTCTCTCTCTCTCTCTCTCTCTCTCTCTCTCTCTCTCTCTCTCTCTCTCTCTCTCTCTCTCTCTCTCTCTCTCTCTCTCTCTCTCTCTACCTCCGCTCTCTGATCCTCTCTTTAATGTCTGCTCTTCCTCCGCTCTCTTCTCTCTCTCTCCCTCCACTCTCTCCTCTCTCCTCTCTCCCTCGCTCTCTCTCCTAGTCTCTCTCTCTCTCTTCGCATCATCTGCTCTCCCTCCTACCATCCGCTCTCTCCTCTCCTCTCTCCCCTCCCTCCGCTCTCCTCTCTTCTCTCTCTATCTATCTGCTCTCCCTCCTTCCCTCCGCTCTCTCTCCTCTCTCTCTCTCTCCCTCCACTCTCTCTCCTAGTCCCTCTCCCGCCAGGCAAAAAACATTCGCTCTCTCTCCTCTCTCCCTCGCTCTCTTCCCAGTATCTCTCTCGCGCCAGGCATCTCTCCCGCACCAAGCAAAAAACGTTCTTCGGGCCATATATTATGCAAAATTATATAGGGCCCGAAATGGCCCAAAAATTAGGCGAATGACAAATACGTACAGGGAGGATAAAGTCCTAGAACAAGGG
Source organism: Diphasiastrum complanatum (assembly GCA_029204225.1). Taxonomy (NCBI): domain Eukaryota; kingdom Viridiplantae; phylum Streptophyta; class Lycopodiopsida; order Lycopodiales; family Lycopodiaceae; genus Diphasiastrum; species Diphasiastrum complanatum. Next base: position 10,170,831 of record CM055111.1, on the reverse strand, counting down.
CTTTAGGCCTTCTGTTTAAGAATATGAGACAAGGGGAGGGAGGCATAAATCCCCTACTTCACTCCCAAGCAAGCATGAGTAGGACACAAGGGCCAGGCGTAAATCCCAACTTCCAATACTTCACTGGGAGGCAAGCTTGAGACAATGAGATGTGATAAAGTCATGGAATAAGGGCTTAAGGCTTTCAAGTGTCCTATAGAGAGTAGGACACAAGGGGAAGGCATAAAGACCATGGAGAGAAGTTTACTAGAGGTAAAGACAAACTTCATGCCATAGAGCCTTTATGGGCCTGTTGCCCTCCTGTAGAAATAACAAGATATGGCCCATGGGTGAAATTTTTCCTTTACAATGAGCTCTATGGGAAACAAGCCCGTGAGCCGTGAAGGTACGCCCTGCAGGCAGTAGGCAGGCTGCAGCTGCGGCTTTGAAAATCAAAGCCTCACGCAGCTCAGTGCTGACCTGCTCACTCGCCACTACTCTAAGACTGACACTACTGACGCCTCTCTCTCTCTCTCCATCCCTCTCAGAGGCTGCAGCAGCGGCCCGCTCGCTACCACCCTCTCGACTCTCGAGTCTCTGTCTTTCTAGAGAGACTCGCTCTCGTCGATCGAGTCACAATTCTCTCTAAAGTAGCATTAAATTCAAAGGATCTCCACACTTTCCTTTTGTCGCAAGATGCGGCACATGAGTCTTCTCATTTACTAACATAATCTGCGAGTATTGTAATTTAGTAACGAATTTATGATGTACAATGTTGTGGGTATCTACATTTACAGCTTGATTTGTGTTCGGTGTTGTGCTCAGGCAGCTCAGCAGCTTTTTGTTGCCGCTTTGTCTCTCGCATTTACGCCTTTCATGGCTCAGGAGTCGGGAACCAGGACCCAGGAATGAGGAGCTGCCACTTAATACCTCAAAGACTTCATTGCTCATGACTCGTGAGTCGTCTTGAATGATTCATTCATTGCTTGATGGCGAGCTGTGCCAGGCTTGGACATCCCATGCCTGTAATCTTTATGTTTTGCTTAAAGTCCCTAACTCGTGGCAATGGCATAAAATCATAGATCATATCATCAGAGTACTCAGTGCACAGTCTATAGTCTGTAGTACGTATTACAGTTATGAACTACATGCGTCGAAAGGGATAGCCTCAATGATTCAAAGTTGAACCCATGTGGCATGAACCATGTATGCTACATGTTATGTTTCATCAATGATCGATCCTGGATCGTGATCATTGATTGCTGCCCAATATGTGAAGAGTAATGATGTTATCAGTTTCATGTTCTGTTGTAACTTTTAAGGTATAACTCATCGTGATTGGACGATTCCTTAGTCTTGTATCTGCTAACTTGAACTAACGGTCTACGACTAGTCGTCCCAGAGCTGTTGTGGCTTGCTTCAATCGCCGGTTTCCTTCTCACTGTCTCAGATTCTTGCTCTTAAGTTCCCAGCACCCGGCCACCTAGCACCGAGGCTGGTCGCTAGCGCGCGTCAAGGACTCAAGGCAACGGCTTCAGCCGGGAAGCACGCTTCAAAACAGTTTCTGAGATATGTTATACCAAAGTTTCATCCATGAGCAGTGATCATGAGCACACAAATTGTCAAGTCTCAGCAACTGTTCAACAACTTCATCATTCTCATCTTGCATGTTCAGTGGCATGTCTAATACTCAGTTAGCTTGTACTATGGTTTTTCTTTCAAGACATCAGATGCCCTTCGTTAAAGTCTGATGTCTCTTCAGTCCTGATGATTGTTGATAGCATTTGTAGACCACCAAGTATTAACTCCTATATTTCATGCTCCGCCGTGTCTTCTTCAACCGTATGTGTTATGAAACGTTCAAGATCTTTATCATGATTCCTTTCACGTATTGATGTTCAATTGTGTCACATACATTGCAATTTAAAGTTCATCTCGACTCATGATAAAGTGAAGCAGCTAGCACAGTTGCAACTAACTTCGTGAGTCATTTGAGAACAAAACTGAAAGCATAACTCTCACTATGTCACGTTCTTTATGAGGTTTGAGGCTTGAAAGAAGGGGGATGATGGTTTTACAGCCTATCTTGATAGAGAGGTGCTAGTAAAGCTTAGCTGGGAAGTTGGCAGAGCATCTCGTTGTAACGACGGACGCCGGACGTTTAATCCTGCTCAATCATTCAATAGATTTGGATCGATGTTTGCTGTTCAGCTTGAGTGGTTACTATGGCATGTGTGAGAATGTAACATGTCTGATTAATGTTATGACGGTAAATGAGAAGCAGCTGAGGACGACGTTCTGATCAGGCTATAGATACTGAAGTCTCGAAAGAGCTGGCAAATGATATGCTATAAGGAGTTGTAAACGTAAGGAGGAATGCTCTGTCTGGAGTAAGTTTGGTGCTTTCCTTGCTAACGCTACCAAGAACTGGAGCATATTGATACAGAACACTACCACAGGTAACAAGTTCGAAGCAGAGAGACATAGCCTTACTTGAAGCTGAACTGCCAGCTGCTCTTTTCCATAGTCCGTGATAGCAAACTTCATAAGGACTACGTGCTTATCTGAACTTCGTCTATTATACAATTGTATGCCTTGACGTCAGAGCCGCTGCCATTCGAAGTCCTGGCTTGATGAAAATATAGACCACTGGGCCTTACAACTGGCAACATGTATATACTTTCATTGCAATGAAAGTGCTGAGTAATCTTCTGGCAACAGAAATGTCTACTTGCAATTGTAAGGCATGGGCATGGACATTGATTATCTATCACGTATGGAGATCACTGACAAGAAAAACAGACTTAAGAATTCAGTATATATACACAAAAAGTCTAAAATGCAGAGAGGTCTTCCATTTCGGGCAGAGGGCAGCGGCCTGTTAAAAGAACATTCAACTCGAAGTATATCGCAAGCTGTCAAAACAGATCGGTCCTTTCTGCGTACATCTGGAAGAAAGGCATCATTAGTTCAATCTCCTCTCTCGCGTGTAAAGACTGAAGACTTGTCCTGCCTTAACGGGAAGTTATCTACTGCAAGAGTTCTGTCCCCGGGAGATCCGATATCTGGACCATGCTTCTATATGTCAGCTCCTGCAGTTGCTTTGCATGAGTGCTCAACGATCAATATGCTGCACCAAGCAAGCCAGAGAAAAATTTCTGCAGGTTGGAAAGTGGTTACTCGTAGCTTCTTAGAGGGTAAATACATAGAATTTAACTTTCATGAGGGAAGAATGGTAGAAATTGAAGCTGTGGATACAAAAAAAAACATATATTCCTTTGAAATAACAAAGATATGTTTTCAAATTACTGAAGATCATGAAGCCAAAGATAATGTATTTCTTAATGCTAAAGATTTTGTGCCGATTGATGATACTGTCAATGCCAAAGGAGCTCCAGAAGACTTAAAGAATAGAGTGCCAACTGCCCTTACGTCCATGCTTTCTTCTATAAGCCCTTCAGAGCTTGAAAATTCCCTATGCAAACCAGATGTCCCAATTCACTTGCCGACACAATCCAGTGATGCAGCTGGCGTACTTATCAGGAAGTTAGAATGCCTTAAGGTTGTCGATGCTTCTGGTGCTAAAGATGTCGTTTCGCCTTTGAGACCAAGCGTTCAGAAACAGGTCCAATGGTGTTCAGATTGTTCTGCGGTTCCTAGTTCTTCAGTTTGTGAATGCTCACTGACCTACGAAATAGACTTGAAGTCATCTCCTTATCCAGGGATCTTAAAACCATCACCACATGTGTTTGCTGAGCATGTAAACAATAGAGTCTTTGAATCTGATATTGGGAGGATAGAGCAGCTGAAAAGGCAATGGTCGGCTCTTAATGACGATCCCATTACCACTTCAAACTTTAGTCATCCACATGAGTCTATTCATGATCCTAATCAGCTTCCATTCGAAGAGAACAGCCAGCATTCAACTGATAAGCATGGCTCCTCATCAGCTGTCAAGAACGCTCACAGAAATGTCTCCCTAAATACTAAAAAACCAAACACTCCCAGGAGATGTTCTACTCGTCTGTCATCTCTCAGAGTTGGCAAGTCTCAAGGAATTGCTAAGAAGTCCTCTATATTTGAAGCCAAAAGTTGTAGTAGCCCAGCATGGAGCTGGCGATCTCCCGTCAAAAGTACAAAAGATCTTGTTGCACAGCACTCTGCATTTACTACGCACGGTGGTAAGCTCTCCCGAATGTCTTCGCCATGTAGTTCACATGCATCTCAGTCTTCAAAGAGAACTGCCTTTCATAATAGAGAACTAAAGAGTTCGTCAAACTCATCCATACCTCATCACATCTCAAAATCAAATTCAGACACAGACTTTGAGCCTCTATCAATGAAAAACGTCAGATGTCTCCCTGTCCCTAGAATTACACAAGGTTCAGGGAAGCTGAACTTGTTTTCTCCAAGGCAACATAACTCATGTTCAAAGCTTTCCCTAACTGCTTGCCCGGAAGATCCCTGCACGATGGTGAGTGGCCATGTACATTGTTTGGTAAGGGATGGAGTGCCAAGTTACACATTCCTCATAAAAGGATCCGATGAAGCTCTCGTTGCAAAGTCATGGAGATTAGGATCAACCAAGCAGGACTTCATGTATGCTTTTTATTCTTGGAAACAAAGGGGCAAAGGGATAGGAAGTTGGAAAAATTGGAAAAGAAAAGACAAGCCAGCTTCAGATTTCCTAGGAAAGATGACAGCAACCAGCAAAGTGATCTATGAAACAAATCAGCATCCCAGCGCTACAGAAAGAAAGTACATTAATCTTGAATACGTCCTTTTCAAAGAAAGCATACATGATCAGGAAACAGATCCTTTTGCGCCTTGTAGCCCAAGAGAAAGCGCTTCATCTTGGGATAGTTTGTCTTGTCAATCACCTCATCTTATTAGCACAAATTGCCCTCCAAGCCCCAGTATTTTTCATCTGCTCTCTCCTCCACCTGTAGTTCTAGGTTTACCCTCCCCAGGCTTTACTTCTAGTTTTTCTTCTCCGGCCTTCAGTACGGTTCCACAAAACCTCGCCACTTTACCAGCTACTGCTCAAAATTTTGGAGAATTAGGAAGATCACCGCAAAGTCAATGCAGTCCAATGAGGCTAGCAGATGGAGGTTACATTAATCCATTCAAAACTGTGTACAAGAATCCGTTGGGAAAAGTGGAAAATTCATTGGATTCTCACTTAGAGCATGCAGGAGTTGTGATCAAAATTCCCCTTGAGACCCACAAATCCACAAGCTTAGGCGATGCTTTAACTGTAGGTCGCAACAGGGGATGGGGATGGAACTCTGTACAAAAGCAAACTCTCCTGGAAGCCAAAAGCTGCTTAGCCAAATCAAATCTGCTTCATCATGATGCACAGCAGAGTAGACAATCTACATCTTACAGATGTGAGGAAAGCATGAAAGCAAATGGAAAGGTCACATCTAACCGCACCAAAGATTCAAGGGCTGCTCTTGGTAAGTCAAAACCTAGAGGAAAAGAGAACAAATGTGAAATCAGTACTGGTAAGCCAGTACGAAATGATGCAGGTATGGAACAGGTGAATGTGACAATTATACTTCCAGCTGGTGATCATGGTCGTCCATTTTATGGACAGAGTGGCCCGCAGCCTCTGATAGAACGTTGGCAACATGGTGGGCGATGCGATTGTGGCAGTTGGGATTTAGGCTGTGGCCTGTCGATCCTCCATACCAAATTACCAGACACCATGAAATTAGCAGAGTGTTCCCAACCAGGGATGAGGAGTTTGGGTAAAAACGAAACAGAAGATCACTTGCTGACAATGTTCTTGCAGGTATGAATTTATCACCCTTTCTGGAAAAAAAGAGCTCCACAGGATTGCAATTCGTTGCTTAGGTCTTGTGCATCAAGGCCATATATTTCTAACAAATAGATTAAAATTTTTGCTAAGATGAGGATAGTGAGGTCTACTTAACTAGAGCTTTTGCTGCTCTTAGAAGGACGTTTGCCTCTAATAGTCTAGTGATTCATTCTTGTTTTTGCAGGGTTCAAAAGAACAGCAAGCTGTAATGAGCTTAAAGCCCTTGAGTGATGGACTCTGTTCACTCACTTTCCAAGCTCCAGTATCAGCTTTGCAAGCCTTTGCCTCTGCAGTTGCAATTTTGTATAGTATGGAGCCTGTTACACATCAGAGTAAACAGGAGACCTTGACAGAATTATCGAGACCCCCAAGGGTGCCCTTCAAATCACTTGAGAATTGTCATGGATTTACTTGATCACTCTGGCTGAGTTTTACTGCATGTATCAAACTCCCAAAGCTCCTGAATTGCTACAGTCTGTAGATGGAGTTGTAGAGCTATTTAATAAATCACAGGTGTAATATGAGTATTTTCAATTAAGCCTGTTGTACTGCAGCTCTTTCTTTGTAAGGCTAAATATTTAGAAGAGTCAGTGAAGTAGTCTTACTAGTGCTGATCACTTAGGTTCACAACCCATCAAGAATAAGGCTTTCCTCTCAGCTAGACTGCATGGCATACCTGGCCATGTCACTGAAGAAGTCTTTTTAGATTTGCTTGCAGAAGTGCTCTGAAGGAGAGAACTCATTGTAATATATTCTTACATCCAAAATCAAGCTGAAGAAAGAGATCCTGGCTTTTGTGAAAGGCGTGTTATTGTTTGTGTCTTCTTGACATGAATGCATTCTTCAGCTTCCCAAATATCCTCACAAGGCAAATTCAGAGTAATTTTAGGTTAGTGCACATTACCTTTCAATACTCTCACTAGATTGATAAAGTCATAAGCCAATTGTCTAGGTTGGAACTTCCATCTATTCTTGTAATTTTTATGTATTTTGGAAGGAGTAGGCACATGACATTGTGCATGATAAGGAGTCATAGGCGAGGCTCGGAGGGCCGAGCGTGCAATTCCTTACCGGGCAGAATGTCATCTACATGGGTTCCTTCTATTGCCTAATGAACAATCAACTTTTTATGTATAGGCTAGTGCGGGTTTTGTGAGGGCACCAGATTCAAGTGTTCGAAGGTGGTGCCTTTACTTGACACAAAGTCTTGATCTTTTTCCTTTGTAATCCCCTGTCTGGGCAAAGCTTCACAAAAAGAAGAGGATTTCACAGAGTTGAGATGGACTTCTTAGTGACCTTTGCACGAGATCAATAGGCATAAGGTTCCCCTTCAAATGTCCCTATAAAATCCATTCTCCCATACATAAAATGTCCAAAAACATTGGGATCGATAGATAAAGTCCATATCTCAAAAATTGGTCTCTCCATAAATAACTTACAACCACTTTACCTAATGCAAAGGTCTCCTTCCCAAGTGATATGCATATATTTTCACTTTGTGCCTAGAATCAATTTTCATGGCCACATATTTTAACCTTCCATATGCTTTAATATAATTCAACTTCTTTAGAGACATTATGGCCTTGAAAATTTTCATGGACTTCAAATTTCCTCTCTCTCTCTCTCTCTCTCTCTCTCTCTCTCTCTCTCTCTCTCTCTCTCTCTCTCTCTCTCTCTCTCTCTCTCTCTCTCTCTCTCAATATGATGATTTTGGAGATATTTAATACTACAAAAGGTGATGAGTGAATCTAACATGCTTTAAAGTTTTATATGTTGATGATACATGTATCTATCGCACTTTCGAAGCCTTATGATATCTTTCAGCAAAGTAACAATTACCAATAAATTATATTATGTGTGGCAAAGAGCTTATCATAACAAGTTTGTGAAGATTTTATATTCTAAATCTCACCTCTCCACCTTATTCCTTTTGAACGATCAACCCAAAACTTCACACACACACACACACACACACACACACACACACATTGTCCCACCCAAGTTTAATTGTTGGAATGTACATAAATTCCATGAATGACTCATGTTTCAATCACTTGGCACACAACACAAGAAATATAAAATGCCAAATTTAGGTAGCTCATGGTGTTGTCACCACAAGATTAACATTTAGTGTTTCTAACAATAAATCAAAAGAGGATTAACGTAAAGTAGTTTAATGTCCAAGTGACAGTTTTGCAATCTAGTTGATATTATGGTAGTGTCTAAGCCCACACAAAGCTTGACAACATTCTGATTTGGTACCAGCTTTTAAGGTATTAATTGTAACAAGTAGAGTTTATTGAGGTGGTGGTGAACCCAAAACCTTAGAACACTTGGATTGATAATGAATAATATTTTCACCTTTGACCAAACTTTGAAAATTGAAATATAGGAAAATAGCAAACATTTTGTCATCCTACAATATCTTGATTGACGATACTTGTACATGTAGCGTCTAGTATGTTCACTAGGCACATATATTTTAGGAATTGATGAAATTTTAAATCCTTTTTTTTGTGACAATAAATTGATCAACTTATTCATTTTCTCACTTCTCTCCGATATTGCCCCATATTACGCATTCAAGGATGGATGTCGATAACATTCGTCACATTTGACACTCTACATGAAAACGTCCATAGAAGCGACTTAGCCGTTGAAATAGTAAGAGAAGTATATTGGTTTAGAATATGTATATTATCGCACAGATCTCTTTTGGATACTATTTTCCACACATCTAACTCGATTATGCCAAGATTAAGCCACTCTCCAAAAGTTAGGTTAGCGTCGTCAATCAGCACATAACACCTAGCACTCCTTTCTAGATTCTGAACAGTTGCCTCTAGTAGTTGAAAGCGTTCATCATCTCTCTCTGTGGTCATACTTCTGAGAGCTACAAAACTCTCATTGAACCGGGAGTATGGGGTGGTTAGGATGGCAAGCGGCGTTGCCCTAATCACTCACACAAGGGCAGTGTTGGCTCTTCCCCTACTAGGGATCTTTCAGCGAGACCAATCCTTTTACAAAAATCCACCCAACACTGTTGTGTCTGCCAAGAGTCAATTTATAAAAATTCTTTCATTGTTGGAAAAGAAATTATCCATTGAATCATCGCCACAAGTAGTTGTGGATCTACTTTGCTAAGGAATCTGATAAAGTGTAGAAGGACCGACTTGAATTGGCTCTTTGTTAAAAAGCACTTCACATTACTAAGAGTGACTTGACATTAGTGCTCAGTTGATAGCCATTAGACTCAATTCCTGACGTTAGAAGGGCCGTTTGTCAAGATTTTTCTTTTTCTTTCGCTTTTTATGTCCATGTGGCCCAATTATTTCTTGACATAGTGGCTACTATGTAACATAACTCACCTCACCCGGAAAACACAATTCGTATTTGGGACGATTTGAATTTTTGGTCCAGTAGATTGGAAGCATATTATTGGTTGGCATGTGCGTCACATAATTGTACTAAACTGCTTGGGTTAATCTCAAGTTAAAGTTATCCTGGGACTTGGAAATATCAGTTATTGCAACAAAGCACAAAATTGTAATGCTTTAGCGCCTACTATGCCCTCGACTCTCATATTGACAAATTCAAACATGAAACTCTTCAAGCAATGGCAGTGAGAAGGAGACCAAGATTCTTGATCTACTCTGCAATTTTTTATAATGAGAAGAAAGACGATGGCAGATGGATTGCCCACAAATATCATAAGGCTTCTCGGGTACTGGTGCATCCATCGGCGAGAGGGGCTTTTCGCCAAAAGAAAAAGGCCAAGTATATATATAGATCTTATTGGAAAGGTCAGATTATTGCTTTCAAAGTATCTCTAGGTGGACAAACGATTTCAGAGGTGCTTGTTTTGACATGTTTATATGCATTCAAAACTTAATGTGGATGTTGTAAATCCATGTGATTTCAAAAATGCAATTGTAAGTATCTTAATCTTTTGAGTTGCTTGTCATTTTTAACATGTAATTATAATATTACAAGTGATAGTACGAGCAAAAATTATATTGGTTCTCAAGTTAGACAAATCAAAAGTAATAAAGGGACAAAAGATGAAAAGAGTAAGTATTACACTCATGAATGGAGATGCAGCAAACTCAAGGGACCTCAACTTTAGTTTGCAATCAAAAAACGACATATGGTGCTAGCATGTTTTCAGGTAAAAAAAACTATTATTCATATGCGTTTCTTTACATGTATAAGAACTTATGGTTCCATATGTTGGACAGGTTCTCAAGGAAGACCATGATGTTCTTTCTTGGATTTTTAGTAGAACAACTTATCCATATATCATAAAGGATCATATGAATGGTACACCAATTAGTGTCCCTGAAAGAGGTGATTTTTTTTGTGGAATGGAATTCAGAACTGTTTTAAAGACACCTTCACCTTTTTAAGGACAGCTTCGCCTTTTTTGCAAAATCTCGAAGATAGAGAAAAATGCCGAAGGTCATCTACTTTGAATGAGGAACGTTCCCAACCACTTCCCAAATTTGCAAGGTGAGAGAAAGCCACTTCCCCTATAAAGCGAAGTGAGAGAATTTGCAACGCCCTAGTCCATGTCAACATTCCCTATATGTTGACAATATACATTATGTATAGTTGTCACAGAAGCCATATACTTCCAAGTGCAAGCGGCTTACCTAATTAGGTGACAATCATTTATTGTAGTTAATACACGGATGAAATCTATAAATAGATAATCCAAGCACAGATTGTTGGTTGCTCCGTCCATGAGACGCATTATTTGAGCCTCCCAATTACGCCGTCATTTTTGGTTGTAATTGCTATTTGTATTGTGCTTCAGTGTAATATAGCAGCAACTTGTTTTTATCTGTGTACTACGTAGATGAATGCATGTTGTGATTGAATGCACTTTCATTGTTGTTTAATCGCGCTTGTATACTCACTATGATCAGAACAGGGACATCTACGACTCCTCAGTTTCCGATCAAACGATGGTTGTCTTTGACGCCTGAGGAACTCGCGACATCATACTGCTCTTCAATTTATTTCAGAACTATACTTCACGTTGAATCTGATTTCAGTAGTACCATACACAAACCATCTCCAATTTCTTCGGTGGACTGTACTCTTGCTTTTAGAGTATGAATTAATTTTTAAGATCATGTTGGGAAATCAGAGCACATAAAGCTGTGATTGTCTTTAGCATAAGCTGTCTATTAAACTATTTTTGCACCTAGCAGCCAATTAGAATGGGAGAGCTATTCCGCAATATTCTTGCTCTCTTCTCCGTCCTCGTTCTTCCTATCTCCCTTGCCCCATCATTTAGGTCAACCACAGATGCAACTACTATATCTTGTGACAATCAAAGCTACATTCACCTTGCCAAAAATCCAGTTCTACATGCACGAACCAAGCACATCGAAATACATTATCATTTTGTTTGAGAAAAAATTCTTGATGGAGTCATTGATCTTGTTTTTTGTAAATCTGAAGATCAAATGGCAGATATTTTTACTAAGTCATTAGATAGATTTAAATTTGAAAAGTTTCATACTCTATTACATTGCTTTCAAGCCTGCCCTCTACATATGAGAACTGGGTGATGATCATCACTGTAGATTTCACACGTGTGGAGTGTCCACAACATGTACTTGTGATCTCCTAAGGTGTGTAGATGCACCAAGATCAAGACTAGATTGAGATTCAAGATCTATCTTTGATTCTATGGCAAAAACACACTACTACATGCAGTCAATCACTTCCAACTCTCACTCACACGTGTGGGAAGTATTCAAAAATTATTCTAAGTAAAAACAAGCTGCTCTTTTTGGATAGAGAGAGAAAATCATCACGAGCTCTCGAGTAGAGAGAGAAAGCTAGAAATCCAATAACACTCAAAATCCACACAATCTCCAAATCAATTAGATCCAAAATGAGGAGTACAATTATACTAGTAGATCCATGAGCTACCACTATGCTTAACTATGATTGGACCACACTTTGTCACCTCTTAATCCTATTGGACCATTGATCCATGCACCTCTTAATTCTATTGGACTATTTTCAAGCAAACCTCAAATTCCTATTGGACCTCACATGGTTCCACCTCTAAATCCTATTGGACCTCTTAGAATTCATCAAACAAAAGCATTACATTTGTCTACACTCTAATTGGCACGAGTTTAGCCTCTAACTCTATTTTGGCTCAATAGTGGCATTACAAGTGGAAATGCATAATTTGCCATCTATGCCAAATTTGTTCCTATCAACATCTTACACCTAGATGCTTGATATAAAAAACATAAGACCCCTATGTATAACATAGATAATCTTTTTCAATTCTTCACACTCCTCCTAAAAAATTATCTATGAAGATTTAAGCATTGATCTTGATATAACTCCAAGATTAGATCTATGCTTGATGAAAGCACTTTTGCTCAAAGGCTTGGTGAGTAGTCGGCAATACAAGAGGACGAGTTGACATGCTCCAAATAGATTTCTCCTCCAATAAGCTTTTCTCTCACAAAATGGTGTGCCACTTCTATGTGCTTGCTTCTTGCATGAAATATGGGATTATTGGCAAGAGCTTGGTCCGAGATGTTATCACACTTGATCATTGGTAGATCATCTTCCTTGATGCACTTTAGCTCCATTAATAACCTCTTGATCCAAAGCACCTCTTTGGTAGTTGTACTGAGTGCTTTGTACTCGGCCTCACATGAAGAGAGAGATATAGTATCTTGCTTTTTGGAAAGCCAAGATATTAGATTGCCCCCAAGAAAGATAGTGTATGCACTAATAGACTTTCGATCCATCTTCTCACTTGCAAAGTCCGAATCCGAGTAGCCAACAATGGATAGATCTTCACTTTTATAAAGTAGACCATAATCACAAGATGAAGATACATATCTTAGAATCCTCTTGGACATCTTCCAATGATGGATCTTAGGATCTTGCATAAATTGACTCAATTTGTGCACACAAAAACTTAGATCGGGCCTAGTAATGGTATGCCAAATCAAGGAGCCTACAAGACTCCTAAAAAGTGTGATGTCCTCAAACGATCTTTCATCACCTTTATTAGGATCTTTTACAATTTGCTCCATTGGAGTATCTATGCTCTTAGAATTTTCCATATGAAAATTTTTCAACATAGAGTGAGCATATCTAGATTGGCATATAAAGACATGATTTTCATAAAAAATCAATTTCTAGGCCTAGGATGTAATGTATCTCTCCTAGATCTTGCATTTTAAACTCACATCCAAGTGCTAGCTTAGTTTCATCGACTAGCTTGATACAACTTCCACAAAGAATAATGTCATCAACATAAATTAGAAGAATGACAATATTGCTATCAACAAACTTTAGATACATGGAGGATCATGGTCACTAAGAGTAAATCCTAGTGAGATAAGAAAAGAATTAAGTCTTGAATGCCATGATCTTGGTGCTTGCTTGAGTCCATAAAGACTTTTGAAGAGCAAGCACACTTTGGACTCATCCTTGATGAATCCCTGAGGTTGTTCCATATAGATCTCCTCCTCAAGATAACCATTTAGAAAAGCATTGGATACATCTAATTGGAACGCCTTCCACTTAAAGAAACAAGCAAGAGAAATAAGAATTCTTATAGTCACCATATTTGCAATAGGTGCAAAGGTCTCCTCATAATCAAGGCCATGGATTTGAGCAAATCCTTTGGCACATAATCTTGCTTTATACTTGTTGATGGTGCCATCATGATTGAACTTGATCCAAAATACCCACTTGCAACCAATCACATGCTTGTTGGATGGAGGATCCACAAGCTCCCAAGTATTGTTGGTGATCAATGCATCATACTCTTGCTTCATGGCATCATACCACTCCTTGGTATTGAGTGCCTCTTGTACATTCTTTGGCTCTTCATGAGAGACATAAAAAACATAATTAGTGGAATAAAGATGCACTTGTTTGCCTTTGTCAGCATATGAGAGCCTCTTAGGCTCGGATCTATCTCTCATGGATCTTCTTGGTGAGAAAATCCGAGGAGAGTCTTCTTCAAATCTTGACCCCATCACATCATGATTGTCTTCAAAATCAATAATTGGTGATGCATCCATAGACTTCTTGATCTCGGCCTCTTCAAAAGATGAGTGTTGATCTTCATGAAAGACAACATCTCTACTTTCAATAACTTGAGAAGTAGAGAGTACAAAGACTCTATAGGCCTTCTTGGTGGATGAGTATCCAACCATGGTCCCTTTGCATGCACTAGAATCTTCCTTCTTCCTTGTTTCCAAGGGAATATGGGCAAAGCATATGCATCCAAAAACTCTAAGGTGATCAACCTTAGGCTTTTTCAAATATAAGTCTCATATGGTGACTTTCCTCCAAGAGCTATATGTGGGAGCCTATTGCAAAGATAATTTGCACAATTAATGGCTTCTCCCCAAAAATCTTTGGGCAAAGATGCCTCAATTCTCATAGATTTTGCACATTCACATAGAGATCTATTCTTTCTCTCAGCCACTCCATTTTGAGATGGAGAATAGGCACAAGAGAACTCTCTTTTGATGCCTTCAAGCTCACAAAAATCATGAAATTTATTGGAGATATATTCACCACCTCCATCACTTCTAAGAGCTTCAATCTTGAATGAGAATTGCTTCTCTACATAAGCTTTGAAAATAAGGAAATGATCAAACACCATAGATTTAGAAGCAAGAAGATATATCCAAGTGAATCTTGTGAAATCATCAATGAAAGTAACAAAACAAGTGGCTCCTCCCTTGCTTATAGTTGATGAGAAATGCACATCCGAGTGGATTAACTCCAAATGATGCTTGCTTTTAATAGAAGATCTTGTAAATGGCTTTTTGTGAGATTTAGCAATAGCACAAGCCTCAAAAGGCTTGATCTTCTTGGAGAATGACTTTGGCAAGCCAATAGCTTTGGCCTCTTTGATCATAGAGAGCATGGATTTGTAGTTGGGATGTCCCAACCTCTTATGCCATAATTCCTCCATAGAGAGCTTGTTCACAAGAGCAACATTACAAGCATTCACATACTCATTTGGATCTAATTTATAGATGCCTCCAAATCTAGATCCTAATGCAAGTATCTCATCATTCTTCTTGATAGTGCAAGTATCAACATTGAATTTTACATCAAGGCCATTATCAAGCAATTGGCCAACACTAATAAGATTCTTAGTAATCTTAGGTACATAAAGAACTTTAGAGAGAGAAAGAACTTTAGAGGATGCAAGCTTCAAGGGAATGTTCCCTATGCCTTCAATAGGACATTCAAAATCATTTGCAGTGCATATTGATTTCTTGACTCCATCATAAGGTGCAATAGAAGAGAAAGAGTCCTTGGAGCTACACATATGTGAAGAGGCTCCACTATCAATATACCATAGGCCGTCCTTCTTGAAAGGAGTAGATGAGAAACTAGAGACCATAAGAGATCCCTCTCCATCACTTGCAATAGTGTCTTCCTTCTCATTGGTAATGTTGGCTTGCTTGAGTTGATTCTTCTTCTTGAAGCAATTGGTGGCATAATGGCCTTTCTTGCCACAATAAAAGCACTTGAGCTTCTTCTTGTTGAGCTTGGATGATGAAGCATTAGAGGAATCATCTTCCACCTCATCTTTGTCTTTGGATTTGGCTTTGTCCTTGCTTGAGGATTGTTGATGTTGGTTCTTGCTCCTCCCTTTGTTCTTATCCTTGGAAAAGAGAGCTTTGCCATCATTATGAGTGAGAGAAATCTTGTCCATCCTCAAGAGCTTGTACTCTAGTCTTGATTCTTCTGAAATTAGCACACTTTGGAGAGCCTCTAGACTTGGTAGCTCCTCCTTAATGGCATAGGATTGGACAAGGTTATCAAATTCACTTCTCAAGCCATTGAGAATGACTTGGACTAGCTCATTTTGATTGATGGAATCACCAATACAAGCAAGTTCTCTATGAATATCTTTTACTCTCAAAACATAACTAGATGCACTCTCATCACTCTTTTGGCTACTTTGAAAGATTTTATTCCTAAGAGTGAGAAGCCTAGAGGTATTCTTAGCCTCATAGATAGCCTTGAGACAATCCCAAGCTCCTTTGGCTATTGTACAAGTACCTATCTCCCTCAATATCTCATTAGAGACATTCATCTTAATGTAGTGGAGAGCCATCCTAGCTCTCTTTTTGTATCTTTGAACCTCTTGAAGAACTTGTGGTTCTTCTTCAAGGCCAAGAACAATGTCCATCATGTCTTGAAGGATCAAGATGGACTCCATCCTTTCCAAATTGAATAGTTTGAAGTGGACAATCTTTCACTTGGTTCCAACAAGGATGAACCCATTGAAGACATTTGAAGTCAAGAAAACTCATATGATGAACAATAAATGTTGCTACACACTCTCAATAGGATCCAATAATGGAGTACTATCTCCTCCTATGAAAGATCTTGCAACTATTTGTGAATTGATTCTCGCAAGCTACACAAATCTCTCTAAAACAAGATCTATTTCACATCAAATGATGGAGTATGGGCAAAGTTAAAATCAAACACTCTTAGCACGTGTGAAGTACACTAAGAAACCAAATTTGACTCAAATACAATGATATTGCATGAAACAAAATGGCTGAGATCTCAAAACAGTGCCTAGATCACATATAGATGAGATTGGTAAGCATTCAACTGTGATTTTAGATCAACCAAGCAATCTCTTGACCAAACCAAATGTGTCCACCAGGTCTAGGTGCCCTACCTAACCCTCTTCAAAATCTTATAACTTTTGATTGGCTCAACCAAATGGAATAAAATTGATTGCATCAAAAACTAGACAAAAATAGCTTCAAAACAAGCTATCAAGCGAGATAAATGGATCAAGCATGAGAGAGAACTTCCAAACTGAAATTGGATGTTTTTCACGTGTCTGAGCACCTAATTCCGTACAGTACCAATTCAAATCCAATCAATGTCCTTTTGATATCTTTTGATCCAAAATTGGACAAGATAGCTAGGAAAATGGATCTTGACAATTTCTAGCTCAAGATTGATGAATAGTTTCACTTAAATGGATCAAAATGCATGGTAACCTTAGGTAGGCTCTGATACCATGTAGATTTCACACGTGTGGAGTGTCCACAACATGTACTTGTGATCTCCTAAGGTGTGTACATGCACCAAGATCAAGACTAGATTGAGATTCAAGATCTATCTTTGATTCTATGGCAAAAACACACTACTACATGCATTCAACCACTTTCAACTCTCACTCATACGTGTGGGAATTAGTCTAAGTAAAAACAAGCTGCTCTCCTCGGGTAGAGAGAGAAAATCATCATGAGCTCTCGGGTAGAGCGAGAAAGCTAGAAATCCAATAACACTCAAAATCCACACAATCTACAAATCAATTAGATCCAAAATGAGGAGTACAATGATACTAGTAGATCCACGAGCTACCACTATGCTTAACTATGATTGGACCACACTTTGTCACCTCTTAATCCTATTGGACCATTGATCCATGCACCTCTTAATTCTATTGGACTATTTTCAGGAAAACCTCAAATTCCTATTGGACCTCACATAGTTCCACCTCTAAATCCTATTGGACCTCTTAGAATTCATCAAACAAAAGCATTACACTTGTCTACACTCTAATTGGCACGAGTTTAGCCTCTTACTCTATTTTGACTCAATAGTGGCATTACAAGCGGAAATGCATAATTTGCCATCTATTCCAAATTTGTTCCTATCAGCATCTTACACCTAGATGCTTGATATAAAAAACATAAGACCCCTATATCTAACATAGATAATCTTTTTCAATTCTTCACAATCACGACACACTGAGATTTAGCTCTTACTAGAGTTATCACTATGTTGCTGCAAGAAGATAATCGAAGAAGTCAAGACACGTCATCTACCTCTTCGTCTCATGCTCTATATGTCAACAAGGGCTCGAAAGGACAGAAGCAGAAAAACTCCAAGCAGTCTACATCGAATCAGAAATAGACTCAATGTCAAGAACAATCATCGAATCCACATTCGTTGAAAAAGAAGATGTTTGCAGGTATTGCAAACGCAATAACCATGAGATCCAGGATTGTCGAATTCTCAAAGCAAAGAATGCAGCCAAGCAACCTGATCAACAAGCAAATACAATTACAGAATCTCCTCAAGTTGAAATGGACGAAGGCGCTTTTATGGTCAAAGACAAATATGCGAATTCAAGTGATTCGTGGTTTCTGGATTCCGAAGCTACTCAACATATGACCAATCATTGTGAGATTTTCCAATCCTATACGCCTTACAGCATGAAGAAGTATGTTCATCTTGGTGACGATAGCACTCACACTATCGAAGGTGAAGGTACTATAAGATTAAGATTCCAGCATGATCAATTCAAACTATTGTAAAAAGTCTTGTATGTTCCTAAACTATCTACAAATCAGTTATCAGTAAGTAGAATTACATATTTAGGTTATAAGGTAGAGTTTGAGTCTGATCAATGCAGAATTATCGATAGGAGTAATAAGGTCCTTACACTCGGCAAGAGGCATGGATACTTATATAGATTGGCACATTGTTATTCTGATTCTAGTCAAGCTTTGAAAACCTCTATTCTTGTCAATAAAGCATTATTATGGCATCACCACTTAGGACACTTGAATTATGCATCTGTTTCGAACATATCCAAACAATCCCTAGTACTTGATCTCATTATCCTTCTGGTAAAGTCGATTCCCGCGATAGCTGCATCCTTGGAAAGCAGACTAGGATTCCTTTTAGATCAAATCATAGGCATGCAGCAAAAGGTCTGTTTGATGTTGTTCATAAAGATATATGTGGACCTATGCAAATTTCTTCATTACTAGATGCAAAAAATTTTATTTTTCCTTTATTGACGAATTTTTCAAAAAAACAATTGTTTATCTCATTAAACAGAAGTCAGAAGCTTTCATCAAGTTCATCAGACAATTGAAAGAGCATGCAGAAAATTAGACTGGTAAACAAATCAAAGCACTGAGATCCGATAACAAGGGAGAATACATCTCCACACTAGTACATGGTTGTCCTATTCTCTCTGTGCTACTATTTGAAGAATCAACAAGACCTTAAACTTCAATTTTGTTGACCTATTTCAAAGGCCACAAGAGTTGATTTGATGATCTAATATCAAAGCTCAAGTTTGGTCTTTGATTCTTGATGCTTTTCCTAGAATTTGCATAAAAAATTTCATCAATTAGAGTTACATTGCAGTTTTGAAGATAAATCTAAGTCCATCTAGTATATAATAAAACATTCGATTATAAGAAAAATGAAGTACATATAGAAAAACATCATAGTTTGACACATCCTTTAGACAAGGAGGCGTGTCGTTCTGTATCTTAGAAACTTATCCACAATTCTAAACCAATCTGACATGTGGACATATTGCTTTTTTTTAGCTGGTTATCTACCATGTCATCATAGACCAATTAGATGTTTACACATGTATGTTTGCGACTGTCAAAAGAGTCACAAATTTTGCAACTCATAACAAAATATTCTTCATTTGAGCTTATCCACTTATTAAGGTCATGTCGCTTCAATATGTCCTTCATTAAAATATGTCCTTTAAATAGTCTTCATTCGGGTATTTCTTCATATTCATTCCTTAGATTATATTTAATCTTCATAAGTGTTCGAATATGGTCAAATATAGTCGTATATGTTGCTTTATTCTAGAAATGACTTCCATTAGAGTATCACATATCCCCCCCTCAAATGTGTAGCAACCTCGCAAACATTGAGAAGAACTTGAAAAATCTTCAAACAACAACATTTGAAAGATATTTCTTCAAACTACATTAAAAAATTTGTATTCTCATCAATAAAGTGTACAATCAAGAAGCATATTCTTCTTCTGTCTTTCGACTCGATATGGCTTTGCTTCTGTATATTGGCCGATGACTCGGTTGCCGAAACTTGCTAACTTGATTTCTAAGAAAGTGCCATCCATTACTGACTGTGCAACTACAACATTGTCAAAATTTGTTCGTTTGATGATTTTGTGATGATCACCATTAGACATGTTGTGTGCATTGGTGGACATGCCTATGTTATGGCATGCAGACTTTCAAGCATTGGCACAGACCCAAGTCCAAAGAGAACATAGATAAACAAACTCAATCTATTATCTAACAATTATTCCATCTCGTATCAAGGAGAAAACATTGTGGGCCTATGTTAAGACTCTAGCTAGGTTATTTCGTTATAGATGGTGATACAACAATGTCCATCTCTAGCATGGGCTACATTTTGAAAGTTAGCCATGAAGAGGAAATTTATTGCATTTGTCATTTAGATATACTATAAAGAATAATAAATCTAGTCTTTTGAGCTCATATTTGTTACCTTTGTTTATATTGTGGAGTCCTAACTACAAAGAAGGCACACATCTTGTATGAAAAGACAAAACCAAGGGACCTAACTACATACATGGTATGCAGTATGAGGGTAACCCAAATTTTCTCCACATACCCTTCTTCCAGTCAAACAGAATTACATCCAAATGTACATAATTTGGGACATCATGATCAACAAAAATATATAAATAATGATGGGAAAAGCATAACTAATAAAGCACAATCAAAATGTAAACATTGTTGTAGATGTGGATAGGGAGACTATTCTCAATGTAAATTTGAAAATCAATCAACATAATATGGAGACTACTCCATATTGATTGAGAAGATGTTACAAATGAACACATTCTTTCAACAATGTGAAATCTTTTCAAATGGGAAATGGCAAAGAGACCATTTTTTGAAAGCTCTTATGGTCTTTCTGATAATTCACCTAAAATTCAAATTGGAAATTTAAAAATTAGTTAATTATTTTTAAAATGTTACATCTACAAATATATTAAATTTGAATTGAGTAACCTAAAATTTTTGCATTCAAATGTGATCTCTAAATCTTGATCGTGACTTGATCTCAGATTATTGATAGAAGAAAATTCATCCATCACCAGGTGATGTCATTTTTCATTATCCACAAATGAATCAGCTCAGAACAACTTGCTTGAACATTCTGCTCAAACACACAAATCAAATTTGACAAATCATTTGGCATTAATAATTTGCATGTACATTCCAATAGAAAATATTTGAAATACTTCCAGCAGTGCTCAACTGGACCAAAGTCTGTGGCTGCAATATGTTCCTATCCGATTTAGGCAAAGTATGCACTTGAAAGACAAGGATTTGATCAAACTCGAGCATTGCTCGAGTAGGCCAACAATAAACTCTCAAATGATAATCCACATTTGATAAACTCGAGAAGTGCTCGAGTTGACCAAAGCTATGCAGCTACAATATGTTGCTATCTAATAAGCTAGAAAAAGTATTCCATTGAAAGGTAAGAATTTGATCACTTGAGCACTGCTAGACTAGGCCGACAGTATACATCCTTAAGAAAAAAAAACATCCACATATACATCCAGAACAAAAAAAAAAAACTTTTCAAAATATGTATTCGTTAAAAGTGTTTCCATATAAAAAGTGTTCAAACTAAATTATATCAAAATCGAGCATTGCTCGATTTATTAACACAATATGATCCCACACAAGTTGACTTTTGCCATGTGGCCACAATTTGTTGTTATTCTTTTTTCAAAAAAGTGTATAATTGAAAGACATATTTGATTAAAGTCAAGCAATTCTCAAGTAGGCCTACCCTAACTCAAAAATGATAATTCACAACTATATTCAGTATAAAAAAGTTCATGAAAATATGATTCCAGTTCAGTTGTTTTTCAATCTAAAGTGTCAAACTGCACGGTCTCTCTCTCTCTCTCTCTCTCTCTCTCTCTCTCTCTCTCTCTCTCTCTCTCTCTCTCTCTCTCTCTCTCTCTCTCTCTCTCTCTCTCTCTCTCTCTCTCTCTCTCTCTCTCTCTCTCTCTCTCTCTCTCTCTCTCATGGACTCTTCTTTATAAAAAATTACTACCCTTGGTCACGCTATAAACAAACAATTATGATGTGAGGGTCCTAAACTTTTTTGCCAACCCAACCTGTTTTGATACTTTTTCAGAAAGAATTTTCCCACCATTTTTGGTTGAAGGGGAGCTTCCATGATACTTCCTACGGAACCACTATATGTAGCCTATTCTCGAAGGAGTTTCTTCTACTTTATGGTGAGAAGAAGTTTGTAAAAGATGGCGCCCTCCCTAGCTTGAAGTTATCTGCTTTAAACCCTACGGTATGTGGTTTTGCTCGTATCATGTATTTGCATTCATCTCTTGTATACTTATGAATGTTATCAAATGTGGTTGATGATAAATAGGAAGGTATAAGCCCGTTGTCCAACGATGGATCAGTGAGGGTTCATATTACAGTTTTTGGCATGATTTTTACTCCATATTCTATCCGCTGTCCAACGATGAAGCTCACTCAATAATGGAGAGTCTTGCTGAGGATGGATAGGTTGTTGTCCAACGATGGACCTACAGCAATCTATCCTGAGCAAGATAATCAAAATATTGATACTTATGGGTAGTTGTCCAGCGATGAATCAAGATTTCCTTCCGCATACTTCAAAAAGCATGATAATGATAGCTATACATCATCGTGTGTGATAGATTGAGGCAAGTGCTTCACTATGACCAGCAATGAAGCATTTTCTATCTCATAAATGGTTATATGGATTCCAAACTCCATATCATAGATATGAATGGATGATAATGTGGTTTGTTAACTACAATTTACAGTATGCTTTACTATCCTTCAAAGGACAACATGAATATGTGGTTGTTCCATAAGTAACTAAGGGTTACATACATACTCTAGAAACGAAGCTACTGTAGTATCATACTATTATCAAAAGATACAACTCAGATGCTGGCACATGCTGATTATGATTAGTATACCTCATGCTGTAACCAGTTTCATTATCGTACTTGTGATTGATTGCTTTTTCACAGGGAAGACTAC
The DNA here is from genome assembly GCA_029204225.1 of Diphasiastrum complanatum. Classification (NCBI taxonomy): domain Eukaryota; kingdom Viridiplantae; phylum Streptophyta; class Lycopodiopsida; order Lycopodiales; family Lycopodiaceae; genus Diphasiastrum; species Diphasiastrum complanatum. The sequence continues at coordinate 10,148,091 of CM055111.1, read as the reverse complement.
CATGTGTAAGCACTAACAAATTAAACTTGCACTCTCTGTAGCATCAAATATTACTACTATCTTCATTTTCGATTAGGTTCAGTTTCGAACCATAAAGCAGTAAGCGTTTGCACAGGTATGCACATGAAACCATTCGCTTCAAATTTGTATAAGCTATGAATGATAGGCTCTCCTTAAAGTACTTATTATCGCTTTCGCAATGGCTGACAATAACGGTATGAATGTTTTAAGACTAAGGAAGGCAGGAGCACTTGGGGAGACAAAACATGGCATCCTCACAAAGAGACCACTACTACAATCATCCAGGTTAGGGTTTTCCGAACAGTTTTCAGATTTTGCAAGCATCACCTATGCTCGAAAGGTAAGGTGTCTTTTCACGAATATATTCCATTCCTCCTCAAATTATCTTGGACAGCATGGATTTGCATAAGATAAACGGTTTTTACAGAAGGATTAGAATGGGATGGATCTGCCCTGATACCTTATAAAAACCATGAGAACCTCATAAATAAAAGAAAGCCTATCCAATACAAGGGTTCAAGAAAAACCACGGGATGCATATGGAGTTACGATAAACGTAAGTTTACTCGTAGCTACACTATTCAACCATGGTGTTGGGGGTGAGTAGTGTTAATGGTGTCAATCTTAGGGAAAAGGTAGAGAACTATCTAAAAGTGGCATTTATTCATAGTTAGGCACTATATTGTCCTAACCCTTGTTGACAGGCGGGAGGGATACGACGACGCGAGAACATCGACTCTACAGTGGCGCTGTTGTCGAAGATAGGTTTTCACTAACTAGCATAGCTGCATTTTAGTTATTTCTTGCTTTTTAGAGTAGTTTTAGGTGGATTTTGGGGGAGGAAGAGTTAGTTTTCTGTATATTCTTGTGTTTGGACTATTTCCAGCTAGCGGAGGAGGTGTGAGAGGGTGGAGGAGACCCTGAACAGCCTCTAAGGGCTTGACATCCAAACCAAAACCTGAAAAAACCCAAAAAACATACCAATCTACATTTTGGAGGGAAAAAGAGCTAAATTTTCCATCAGATTTTGTTTTCTCCAAAACAAATGAGAGATAACCCTAGCATGACTGGCAGCAGCTCCAGGGATATTGTCCCAGACCGGCATAGAAGCCTACAAGAGTTAGTTCCAAGCATATTGCAAAAATCAAAGAAAAAATCATAAAAATTTAAAATTCCTTCTAAAAAATCAAAAAAATTCAAATCTTCATAAATACTCTCGCAGAGCTCTCTGAAGTTCCATCTCAGTGAGACCAGGACACAGTGGAGCTTGCGAGAGTTAGATAAAAAATTAGGTATCTGTACGAGAGTTCCCAGTGGAAAAAAGACGGGAAAGTACCAAAGAACTGTCGAAAAGTGGTATGCAAAAGATAGGTCTAGCTCGAAAAGAAACAAATGGAAATAATTTGTGTGTCTAGAAAGAAAACCTTTCGTGCATGGCGGAATAAACTATCTTCATCTTTCCAATGCCAAGACAATAGTGATAGAAATCATGTTTGAACTTATAGTAACTAACTTTGAAATCGTCAGCACTATAGTGATTATGTAGCCAAACAATTAAGCATAAAAAATTATCAGACAAATAATTAATCACGAATTGTTTGTGACTTAGTTGTAAAAAAATATAGAAATGCATCATTCTGAGACGAAACTGAACGCAATAAAAAATAGTATTGATTCAAATTGAAACAGAAGTAAATGAGTACAATAAGTTGTAGATTGAAGTCGTGTACTCTATGCTATCTCTGAGTGGCTAAAAAAAAATCAAAGTCTGAATTAATGCGCAATGCTAATGAGCAGTAGCGCAATAGCAATCTCTCAAACTACTCTAAGAAGTGAGCTAGAATGCTCAGGAATGTTCAAGCTCACAGGCTCGAGAGAGAGATCTAACTATTCAAATGCTTCTGATAATTTTGATTTTCAATGAATTAATCTATATGAATATGAACAGCTATTGATACTAAGAAATTAGGTCATCAATTGCGATCACTAGTTGGTTGGTGATCCGCTAGCATCCATCCGGTCCTTGTCATTGATTGCTGATAAGTGGTGAAATTGGCCGTAAATGTTTCATCTGCATAAATGAACCAAAACTGTAGCTCACAACTTTGAATGGTGTTTTGTCTGAGAGCCCTTTAGTAGAACATTTGTTCTGAATATAGGTTGTTGTTGAAACAGCTTCAGCCCAGAAGGACTTTGGAAGTGTCGCATGTGATAACATGCACTTTGCCGATTCAGCTAAGGTTCTGTTCTTTCTCTCAGCAAGACCATTTGACTGAGGCAAATAGGAAGTGATGTATTGTTGCTCAATGTCGTTGTTAAGGCAGTAGTCGTTGAATTCATTGGAGATGTATTTTCTCCCATAATTCGAACTCAGTGCTTTGATTCATTTGCCAGTTTGATTCTCAGCATGCTCTTTGAATTGTCTGAATTTGATGAAAGCCTCTGATTTCTGTTTATTGAAATAAACAACTATTTTTCTGGAGAATTCGTCAATAAAAGTAATGAAGTACTTTGCATCTAGCAATAAAGGAGTATGCGTAGGTCCACATATATCTGTATGAACAACATCTAACAGATCTTTTGCTGCATGCATATGGTTTGATCTAAAAAGAAACCTAGCCTACTTTCCAAAAATGCAATTGTGACAAACAGGGAGATCGACCTTGCCAGAAGGATAGTCAAGATCAAGGATCATGGATTGTTTGGTCATGTTCAAAATAGATGCATCCTAAGCGATGATGCCATAGTAATGCTTTATTGACTAGAACAGAGGTTTTCAAGGCTTGACTAGACTCAGAATAACAGTGTGCCAATCTATATAAGTAACCTTGCCTCTTGCCAAGTGCAAGGATCTTATCACTCCTATCAATAATTCTGCGTTGATCAAATTCGAATTCTACCTTATGACCTAAATCTATAATTCTACTCACTGATAATAGATTTGTAGAGAGTTCAGGAACATATATAAATTAGTCGAGATCCAATCATCAACCAATAAGTGAAACGTCCAAAATCTTCATAACTGGCTGATATCATTTAGCAAGGTCTTTCACTCGTTTGAGCAAACTTTTGCAAAATCAATATTAGAACAATTAAGCAACAACAACTTTTTATGACCAACCACTAACTTTTACGAAAAAAATTAAGATTTTCGAAATCCGTTCGAAATGGACCAACTGTGAGAATCGATTAATCAGATCGATTTTGCAAAAACAGGCACTGTCTCAAATCGATACCATTTTGAAAGATCCTGCATGGAACTAACTCGACATGCACTGACTTTTCCAAAAAAGTAAATTTTTTTTCGTAAATAGCCTAGTTGCTAGGAAATCTGCTTTTTGATCTAGAATTGCCAAAAATAGTCACATGCAAGATTTCTACTGATCAAAATCACTGGTTACACATGCAACATGCATTTAAGCATGCATACAGGTCTATCCATACATTTCCATCAACAGGAAAGCACTATACTGATTTACAAGCATGCATGCATCAGAACAACTCCGAAATTTTGCAAATTTTAGTTCAAAAATTGCCAAACTTCGAACGGCCATAACTTCCTCTACAGGACACCTTGGTCGCTGTAAAGCATAGTACGGAGGGAGAGTGAGTCTACAAGGCACTTGCCAGGTCACCTTGCACCCCTGGCTTCACACGTGCGAGCATTAAATGCCTGAAAAACAGGTAGGAGGGCGCATTTTTGTGGATAGATATCATCAAAAAACACATCCTTGCCCAAAAAGCCTTGGATCAGAGGTTACAAGCACTCTACTAAGGTTCATTAGAGAGGCATAGAAGCTTCTAACACGTCTAGCAAGCAATCATAAGCTCAGATCATGCAAAAAATGCATTTTTGGCCTCCTTCAACAAGCAAAACTTCAATATGTTGGTGTCTAATGGACATCTATCCAAATTGGATGCATGATGGCTCAAATCAGAGTCAATCCAGCATATATTTCAGCTTGTAACAAGAAACAACAGGTTTAGACCCCCAATTGAGAGGTATTCATGCTCAAAAATCATCAAAAATACACTATTTTTGAGTGTTTTGAGCCCCCTAATGGTGTTTAATCTTAACAAAACTTCATGAAAGATTAGGGACAGCTTCATTACGTCTCTTAAAACGATCATACCAATTCTTGGCTGAGAATTTTGAGATCTACCCCAAAATTAGTCCAAAAAACATCAAAAAACCATGATTTTTGACCAATTTTGACCAATTTTGACCCAAATTCATGGGGGAAATCCACAAATTCGTGCCTTCAAATTCAAATCCCTGTAAATACATTGCATGCAAGCACTAAAAGTTCTGATTCAAGTCAAACATGCCATTGCATGCAAGCACTAAAAGTTCTGATTCAAGTCAAACATGGTTTCCATAGCCCATTTGTGGTCCAAAAACTCCAACAACAAGTACATTCTGGAAAATGTACTACACCAAATCCTATAATCAATTCCTTGCAAAAATCATCAATTCTAGGTGAAAAATTCACTAAATACATAAAAAATCCAATGATTTCCTTCAAAATTCATGGAACAAATCCACAATTATGATCTTTAGGCTGAAAGTACACCAAGGTTCTGAGAATCCACCTACTTGAAATTGAATTCCAACACCTGGAAGAAGAAGCAAAGAGCTAACTCATTCACATGGAAGTCCAATCTATTTACAGAAAGTTTGACCAATTTGACCATTTTCAAGATTCTACTCAAAGGTCAATTTCACACTAGTGTAGATCAAGCTAAAACCAATCTAACTTAATAAAAATGACTTATGTACATTCTTTCACACGTGGGAACAGACTCCACACGTGTGAGATCCTATCAAGCTCAAATAACTTGAGATCTACAAGATACAACAAGTTGGAAGTGATATTTTAACAAGAAGTTTGTAAAGCTTTTTGAGTGGATCCTTTGGTATGCATAAGAAGTGAAAATTAGCCAAGGGATCCATCATAGCAGCACCCTCACCATATCCATGATAAGATTTCCTTGGTAGAAATCATTTGCCAAAAACTTTGAAGGTCATTCCACAAATATGCCACTATGTCCATGTGCTTCCTCCATGCTTGATGATGGTCTTTGATTTGAAAGCTCCACTTGCATGATGGCTGCACCATAAATAGAGAAATCCAAGTCTTCCAAGCCATAAATATCATAAAGATCAAGATCATAAGATGTGAAAGAATGATGATAATCAAGATTATGCTTTCTAGCTTGACTAGTCCACATACAATGAACTATATCCATGATGGATCTAATCTTGATATCAGATACTATCTTGACCTTTTTTAGGCTAATTACTCTCTCAAGGATGTAAGCATCCACTTTGGATGCATCACTTAATCTCAAGAGGAGTTCGCAATCTGCCTCAAAACATGTGAAAGCATGATTTTCAAAAACATGAGTAACAAGCTCAATCTTGTTCTCACTAGAACCAAGAGCATACTTTTCATAATACAATATCTTGCTTTCAAAATGTATTGGAAACATATCTAAGTCAATAATGACAAGAAACATGTCCATACCATAAGCATCATACAAAACTAGTATAGTCTTTCTTGAACTTTGAGATCCAAAAAATTCAATGAAGCAAGATAGCATATCAAGTAAAGAAAGAGAAGCATATATGAATGTGTTGTAGTAGATACTAAATGAAAGATTCCCCTATTTTCCATGTAAGGTGAGCCATAAAGACTCAGCCATGCATCTTGAAGATCTTCTTGAAATCATATGAAGAAGAGACTCCTCCTCACACCTCGACCCCATCACAACTTGAAGGCCTTCAAAAGAGATAACTTGTGATGCTTCTTGAGAAGGCGGCCACTTCCAAGGTTGAATCTTCATGCAATATGACATCTCTATTCACAACCACTTTTAAAATAGAGAGTGTAAAGACACTAAAGGCCTCCTTGATGGATGTGTATCCAATCATGATCCATGAGCTTGGATCATCATTCCTCCTTGTTTCCAAGGGAATATGTGCAAAGCAAGCACTACCAAGTTCACTAAGGTGATTAACCTTAGGCTTCATCCTAAATAAAACTTCATATGGTGCTTTTCCTTCAAGAGTTTCAATACTCCTCAAAGCTTTGATCTTCAATGAGAATTTCTTCTCAACATATGCTTTGAATAATAGGGAATAATCATATACCATAAATCTTGAAGAGAGAAGATATGTGCATCTTGTGTGAGCATCCTCCTTTGAAAGATTGGACATATAATAAACATCAAGAGAGTTTGCAGTCTCACTTGGATCCAATTTGTAGACGCCTTCAAATCTTGATCCATATGCAAGGATCTCACCATCCTTCTTGATTACACAATTGTCAACATGGAAGTTGACATCAAGGCCACTATCAAGAAGTTGGCCAACACTTAAAATGTTCTTTGTGAGCTTTGGGACAAAAAGAACATTGTTGAGAAAGAGATCTTTGGAAGATGCAAGCTTCAAGAGAATAATCCCTACTTCTTCAATGATTGCACTCATGCTCACTTGCAATGTATATGGTCTTCTTGACTCCATCGTAAGGCATAATAGATGAAAAAGAGTGCTTGGAGCCACACATATGTGAAGATGCTCCACTATCAATATACCATGAGTCATCCTTGTTGAAGGTGGAAGAGGAGAAGCTTGATGCCATAAGAGAGCCTTCTCCATCGCTTGCAATATAGTCTTCCTTCTCATTAGAGATGTTGGCTTGCTTGAGTTGATTCTTCTTCTTGAAGCAATTGGTGGCATAATGGCCTTCCTTGCCACAATAAAAGCACTTGATATTCTTCTTCTTGAAACTTGAAGTAGAAGCATGAGAGGTGTCCTCCTCCTCTCCATCTTGGTCATTGGCTTTGTCATTAGAGAAGTGATGGTGTTGCTTCTTATGAGGACAAGGTCAACACATAGAGAGACTTGTGGGAGCCAAACCACCCATCCAACTGAGATGTATCTAAACACCTCACCCTCGAGCCATGGCAAGTGAATACTTGAGGAGAGGAGAGAAAACTGCAAAGGCTTAGAATGGAGGAAGCTGTGTCCCTTCCCGTTTACATAGGGGTGGGAAGCCTGTGCATGCACCCATGCAACTTCCCATGCAATCCATCTGAACATGGGATCACATATCCGGTGTACTAAATTTTACACTCCTCCTTAAAATAGAACTAGTTATGCAACATTTTGCAAGATAGATTTGCTAACAACTCCCAAGGCTAATCTATGCTTATTAACAGATGAAGCCTTAATAAAAGGCTTAGTGAGAAGATCAGCCACACATAGAGGGTGATGTCCATGAAGAATGTTTTATCACCATCTATCAGATCTCTTATATGGTGCTCCATGGGAGTATCTATGCATTGCACTTATCCAAATTCAATCTCTTAAGAAGTGAAGTAGCATACTTGTATTGACAAATAAAACTATAAGATGATGTCCTATCTACTTCAAGACCCAAAATGTAGTGAAAAGATCCAAGACCTTGCATTTTAAACTCTTTTCCTAGAGCTAATTTTGTCTCGTGCAAAAAATGAATGATAGTATTTCACCAGAACTTCTCAAAATCACAAATGAACTTTGGCTAGCACTTTCTCCATGTCCTAGCTACTATTTATAGCTGACAGAGATGACTCTCTCTCCTCTCTAGAGTCATTTGCTCTAACTTAGCCACACTTGGCCAAAACTAGGTATATTGTCCAAATTGCTTATTAACTCTAAAAATGAACTATTTGTATGTACAAGTGGCCAAATGAATCTGGACCCACCCAACTAAAAATAGTCATGTACTCTGATTTCACACGTTTGAATAAACCATGTGAATTCTATTTACAAGTTTGGCTTCAATTATGGTTAAAATGACCAAAATAGATAAGTATCAATTGACAATTTTTCAAATTTATGGTACCAAGATGATAGAATCATGACGCTCCTTTGTTGTGAAACTCATTGTCAAATTTGATGAGAAATATTTGAAGATATGTTAAATTCTGAAACTCAACACTTCATAATTACTTTTACCAATCTCTATGTAGAAGGTAACTAATCAAATATGATAGGTTTTCCTTTCTTTTTCTTTGCCTTTATAATGTTCTTTTGATTTCGACGAATGAAAAATGAAACAACTTATTGTGCTTATGTTGTAACTTTTTCTAGTTAGTTTTTTGTTGTTGTGGTATACCAAACACTAGTAGCTTTTACCAAAGGCGAAGTCTCAATTTGTAGGGCTTCTTTTAACAAAGGTTAACTTCCAAAGCAACCAGCCCTCTTATTAAACAATGGCATGCCAGAGTTCCATATACAAGTTATAACATTATAACAACTAGAAATGTTCTTTACTTATAGAACAAACTAAGAGAATGCACATTCACTATTGAAAAATCTTAGTGTCACCCATGGACATAGTAAGGCCCTTAGAAAGCATACGATCCCTCAAAGTGCCCTTTCTTCTATTGATTTGCTACCCAAAAAATCAACAACTACCATATTTTTTTGTTTCAAAACATATCCCAACATAGAGGCACCATACAACTTCTCATGCATTATTCACATGTCTAGTCGTTTCAAAACATTATTGCAAATATATTTGCAGGACTTACACAGAAAGATGAAAGTGTTATCCATTGAACAAATTGACCGTCTATAGAGTGAACATGAATCTTATTTGAAGTCAGATTTTTATGTAAAAGTAGAAATTGGATTAGTATCTAATGAGTAAAGGCCCCTACACACCCTAAACTCAATATGGCAATACATTCCAAGTGGCATCTTAAATGTACAAGGTGATGCTATGGCTAACATAAAAATTGAACCTAAATCCCCTTTCTCCAATAAGAATCAAGTAAATTTTTAAGTATGGGATCTACAAAAAAGGGTGACAAAAAAAGAAAAGAACATATTTTTAGAATGATGAAAGCATATGCATAGCATTCATTCTCTACTATTGCCTTAAGATTCTCCTAACGAGATGGGATAAAATTTCAAAGGTAAGGATGTATTTCTAGATAATTTGATTTCTCATGCTTGAAATAAAATTTATTATAATTTTTCTTTTTTAAGCAAACAAAAAGAATTCATGAAAGCCTAGGGCCATGATAAACGAACAAGTTTGAAGGGCTCTACCCATTAGGTTCTTGGGCAAAAGAACCATACAACCTTTTGTTTGTCAATAAAAACACGATAAGCGCTTAATGATTTAATTGACTCTTGGCTTTTGGTCAGTTGATTTTTTTGTCACAAGTATGACTTTCAGTCGTTTGTTATTATCCAATTTTCAAGGCTATATTCATAAGCAAAGCTTGAACCCAATAAAATGGAGCAAGCTTCTTTGAGATAAGAGATTGTTGACAAAAGAGAATCCAACAAGCTTGATGACCTTTCAACTCATAAACTATTCACCAAAGGAATCATAAAGAGCTCTCTAATTTATTGAAAAAGTAGACTTATACCAACGAATGTATCTTTGAATGCTGAAATAACATTCAAATACAAGGAGTAAAAAATAATTGGGTTCAACAATGTGCCTTTCCACCTTGGAAGGTAGTTCTCCATTATTTGTGGCAACAAGCAAGATTGTAAAAAGCATAGCTAAAGTTAAGGGTGTTTTCAATAAGTTAAACAATAAATAACTTTATTACTTTGATGTCTATGTTGAGCATAGCTTAAAATTTGGAAAAAAAAAAACTTCCCCCAAATAGTAATAAATGAACTTCATTGAATAATGTATTTTTTTGTGACATTGAGGATATTTTTCAATTCATTTATTGCTAAAAATACAACTGGGATGGAATATTGGCCCTTTCTTGGACTCTAAGCAACAATGGTTATCCTAAAATCTTGTTTTCAAGAATTGTGCTATTCATGTTTCTTCGAAATTTTAAGAGGAATCTAAAAGGTAGAATCTAAATAACATGTTATGTTGAACGTTATAATGTTAGTCACTTTTCATGCATCCATGCATGCAAAGCTAGCCTTCTTACAACACTTTTGAGCACAGTTTAGTCATATTGCTACTTCAATACCTATACACCACATGCATATTCACAATACATTTTAGAAATCACAACTTTGAGAGCTTCAGGGGAGATTTGGGTGTGTGCGCGCGCGAGAGAGAGAGAGAGAGAGAGAGAGAGAGAGAGAGAGAGAGAGAGAGAGAGAGAGAGAGAGAGAGAGAGAGAGAGAGAGAGAGAGAGAGAGAGAGAGAGAGAGAGAGAGAGAGAGAGAGAGAGAGAGAGAGAGAGAGAGAGAGAGAGAGAGAGAGAGAGAGAGAGAGAGAGAGAGAGAGAGAGAGAGAGAGAGCAAACTTCTTCTCTATGTTGAAACTGCAAAAGTTGAAATTAGGAATATTGAATTTAGACTACATGACACTACATAATTACATCTGCATTTTGACCAATTGGTTTCTTTGTATTCAAACGGGTCAAATGCATTATGTCACTAAGATGGGAGTGCAATGAATGTGGGGTACACTAAAAAAATAAGATGAATTTACATTCACCAAGGGAAAAATATCACCAGACCTGTGAAGTTTTAATAGAAATTGCCTTCCAAAGCATTGATCAAAGATAAAAATTGGCAATACTTAAACTACAAAAAAATCTACATAAATGTATGCAGTAACTCGGTGAGGTACCAAAAAAAATATATCTGTGTAAGTAGTTCATTTCCCTTAATGCACATGTCGCAGTAATACCTGAGAAGGGATGTCCATGTGAAAAAAGTAGAATGATAAGAGAAGGGAAAGTCATTGCAGGCAGACCCCTCTTCCCCTTTTTGGGGGGAATGGAGGTGACAAGACCAAGTTAGAACTCAATAATAGTGCCCTTGAAATTGCTCATTGAAGAGCTGGTAGGTGAGTTGAAAAGATATATTCCTCCATAGGGCATCAATTAAAGCAGAATACCAGAGAAGGGTGATTGATCTATACATCATCTGACTTCTTTTCAAACAAAATAAGTGACAGCAGTTTTGTTTTCCAAGGTGCATCCTCTTCCTTGTTGAACCATGATAAAAATGCACTATCAAACAAGCTCAATGAATTCACAAAAAGCAGCTGGTGCCTTACTGGGACATATCGAAAATTTATTGCCTGAATTATGGGCCACATAAGCCCCTCTGTTACAAAGGTTGGAATAAAATCTCTTTTAACATCGTCTTTCACCTTATTGATAGGCTTTCCAGCTGCTAATCCCATCAATGTGAAAAACGTGATGAGATGAAGAGGTCCAAAAATGATAGTATCTGGAATAGTTTTAGCCAAGATGAACTGTAGAGAATTCGGCTGAAGACGGAGTTGGTTCTTCACAAAGGAATCCAAGTTTTCGTACCTAATGATGAGCCCCAATATTAAAACAGCTGATTGAAAAGAAATACAACAATCTGCTACCCAAATGGCTTCATGGAAACACATCCTATCAAAACCTCCTTGTCCCAGAAATTACATGTCAGAGCTGTGTACAATGGGACTACAAGATCAAAATAATTTGACTATTCATTGAATTGTAACTGACTAAGAATAATTATAGAGAAGATAATTCACATTCCAAGAATAATATCCTATTTCACAGCAAGTATACATGCCATATACAGTGTTGAACTTGTACATAGATCAAAATTTGCTTATAAATTAAACAGAAAAGTGACGAATGTAACACCAACATACAAGGTCCATAAAAATGGAGATCAAAGCTAACACACCCATTTCATACTTCTGTATACAAAGAAACAAGGATTGCGCTAAGTCTAAGATATGATCTTCTAAGAATATTTTTGCAGGGTTATTCATTTGCTCTGAAGGGGGGGTGTCCATACCAGAAATGCCCAACTGGTCCAACAAAGCCCATACCAAAAAAACTGCATGTTGCAGTTCGCTTCCAATCATGATTCGCAAGTGGAATGTTTTTGACCTGGAGTTCATGCTTTGATCACTCTCTCTCTCTCTCTCTCTCTCTCTCTCTCTCTCTCTCTCGTATCCCCTTCGCTGGAAAGATCGTATTCAATGGTTTGCAATCATGGCCTTGCTCAAAGTGCTTATTTGTCCTTGAAGAAGATCTAACTGGATTTAATTTTTGATTTGAGAAATGATCCTCTTTAATTGGAATCAGACCACTATTCGCTTAAGCTGGAAATAAATGTTGTGAACTACCACCTGCATAACAGTATCTAAAGATTCATTCAGTAGTTTAGTAATGTATGAAATATACAATAGTTGCCAAATATGAGAGTCTTTGAAAGCAGTTATGCAAAGCCTAGGAAAATCATTTGAAGAAGGTTTTCCAAGCAAGACTAGATTGATCAAGAATTTTAGAGTTTGTTAAGATTTCTTTGCTCTTACTTTATTTTTTATGAGCTTTGTGCAGATATTGAGCAATGGCCCCTTGCCTTTCAGCTCTCTAACTCCAATTTTCTTCCCTTCAAACCTTTCAGATCTTGCGCGGACTCGCAGGCTGCACCTTTCCCAAACTGCTCGCTCTCTCCTGTTTTTATCTCCGCTGAGTAAGCTTTTCTTGCCTGTTCATGCCCCACCTTCACCTTTTCTCTTATCTTTTCCTCCCCCACTAGCTGATTCCGCCCCCCTTATGCTTTCATAGAAGCCCCACTATTGCGCCCCCTACAACTGATTAATTGATGATTGAACTGCCCCTCTCCCTCTCCTGCTGCCTGCGGCTTAGGTGAAACTCACTTGTCACAGAGTTACAGCAGAAGGCCGAACTCTGAAGCTACTACTTTCAAATTTACAACTGAACCTGCAGGATGAAGGTGTTATAACTTGTAGGCTTCAGCCTCTCTTGAAAGTTAATTTCAGCTTTTGCATGATTTTTCTAAACTCAATTGGGAAGGAGTAAGAGGCCTGAGTGGTCTTCTGTCAATGTGTTGCATTCTATTGCCCCTAGTATGGCACACGGTAAGTGTGTGTACTGTGCCCATAAATTCCAAGGAGTTGAAGCCAAGTTTGGGATTTGGGAGGTTGCTGGTGAGTGAAGAGTGGTCAAAGAGGCAAACCTCCACGTGGTATCAGGATAATAAATGCAATCCATCATCCTGGAGAGCTCCTTTTGGGATCAGGCCAAGATTGTATTGAACTATTTTGAAGTTGCTTCTGTTCTTCACAGAGAGGACAAAGAGATCGATAGTTAGCAAGGCAAATGGTGAGGCAAATATCAGGCAGCTAGGTAAGAAGTCAAATATAGAGGTAGATAGGCTTAGGCAAATAGACATATTGATAGGCAGAATAACAGAGATAGGGTGAGGCAGATAGGTATATGCAAATAGGCATAGGAGGAAGGTAGACATACATACATAAAGAGGATTTAGGGTCCAGGTAGATAGATACTGGGGGAGGTGGGGGGATATAAATCCTAAACTCGGATAAAAAATACTACACCACACAGAAACTTAATAGCTATATGGTGTTATATGGATTTGGAATTTGTATTAGGAAGGCATAAGATCCAACTGTAGCTTGAGAATCAGTAGTTCAGGCAGAATTCAGAATCAGGGTTCCCATGAAAGAATAAGCCTAATTTTCAAATGCCAATTGTTTCACAAAAAAATGTTAAATGTAACTAGAAAATAGTGATTTATCTTGTATTTAACATGATTTACTTCTTAGCATAGTGTAGGACTTAGATAATGTAGAATGTTCACTTGCAAGTGATGACTTCAAGTGCACACAATGATTGACTACATTTGACAAATTCAAACTCAAATATAACTATAATACAAAGTTAAATATAGACATGATTTGAACTCCATATAACCATGGTCCTGTTAACATTATAACCGAACTTAAATACAACCTTGAGATAGATCAAAACTTTTCAAAAGGGAATTGCTATTCTTTTAGGAAAGAATCTTGACTTAGGGTATTTGTATATGTATAACAATATCAAAGTTCTATTGGTGTCTCTACATCTGAGCTTGAAATGTGTCTTGAAGAGCACCTAAGACCTCATGTTGAAAAGGCTGTGTATTAAACCTAAAAAATGAAGTTCCTACTGTTCCCATACTTAGAGACTTAGATAGGGGCAAGGAACTGGACCAACAACTGAAATTACATGTGCATCAAAGCAACTATGAAAAAGAAGGAACTTCACAAAGCAGGGTTTTTTTTTTTGGTAAAAAAATACGTATTTAAAAAAAAAAAATTGGTCCCGTTCCGGAACGCAATCTGGAACGCGTTCCAGAACGCGTTCTGTTCCGGAACAGGCAACTAAGCTTTATAAAGAGCTACTTCATTTGAAAGATAAGGATGCATCATTTAAATCCTTTTTATAAATAACAAGAGGAAGAAAGCTCACAGTTTTAGATTGTCTTGAATCATGGATTAATAAAGCCTCTGGTGCTTCAAAATCAGAACCTCGCCTCGTCATGGACGTATTGATCCTTTGTGCAATCATATCACCCGTTCCCCATAGAATCCCTGACATGATGATTTGAGTGCGTAGAGGATGTGAAGCTATTTGTGTTTGGTACCAAACCCAAGGCCTCCTCAATGCAGCAAGTGCCATTAATTGGATCTAACCCAACTACATGAAGGCATAGTATTGGCTTAATCTCCATTTCAAACTTTTGAAAGATGAAAAGAATTTGAATGTGATGTCGTGCAATAAAAAAAAATCATCAATAGCTCATTTTCTTATGAAACTTCAATTGCACCTTTCTCTACCTCATGATGCAAAAACTAGATTTGAAATAACAGCAACATGGAACACCATCCACAAAGCACACACTAAAGGAGCAAAACTCTTTTGAAGCTGTACTAAAGCTCTGTAGGAAGAACCAAAGTTAGTCTAACATCATATGTGCTGTCATAAAGATATAGGAGCTTACAAAAGGTAGAAATAATAGGCAAGCTAGTTTCATGCCATGCTCAAAACAAAGTTTGACATTTAGTCAAATTGCAATTGCTCTTTGCTTCTCAACTTCCATGCCATCTACCTTGGTTAACCCAGACACTCCTATTGAGACATGTGGAGCAGTGCATGGCATGTGATGATTGTATGCATGAAAATAGCATGGGGATATGTGACCTATGTTTAGATGGACTGCATGGGAGGTTGCGTGGGTGCATGCACAGGCTTCCTACCCCTATGTATACGAGTAGGGACATACCCTCCTCCATTCTAAGATTTTGGCTCTAGGTTACTGATCTCTCTCCTTTCATCAGGTATTCACTTGCCATGGCTCGGGGGTGGAGGTGTTCGGATACATCCGAATTGGATGGGTGGCTTGGCTCCCACTAGTCTCTACGTGTCTTGTTCCTGTCCTCATCTCAGTAGTCTTCCTAGCAGACTTCTTATAATTGACCAAATATTGGGCTTTGACACAAGCCCCATAACTTGACCTTGAGATATCACATAACCTAAGCTACACATTAAGAGTGTCCTTGCATCACCTTTGACTAGACACAAATAGATACAGTGGGACACCTTGTGAGGACAGGATATGCCAATTATGCTTGATGGGTAAAGTAAGACAATGACTCCCTCATCCCTTTCCGACACCAGGGTTGACACTAAAGAGTTCCACCTTATCAGGCTACCCATCGACAAGCACTGCACTAGTCTAGACTTGTGTTGCATTGCGTTCCGGAATGCAACACAAACTAGGTAGTTTGGGTTCATGACAAATAATTTTTTTATTACAAAAATTTCTGTACAAAAGAATAAATAGTGTGTTGGAAAAAAACTAGAGGCTATTCAAAAATAAAGAATGCATTGTAAAAGTTTGTGAACCGTGAATCGAACTCCCAAATGATGAAAGGTGTAGACTATCTTACAGTCTAGATGATTGTCATAGTTTACAAACCACAATCATGCACATTGAGATACTCGCATGTATAATATTGAATTACTAAGGAGCCTTGCAGAAGTCATTTAAAGAATTTTAAACTTTAACAAACCAAAATTAGATATGATACAATGACACATAATAAACGGGTCATACAAAGCATACATGAAGCCCTTAGCAAATTAGCACTAGCGTACTAAACTTGAAACTTGAAAGTGATTACAATATACATGATACACAAACATAGAAAATGATCTAAATTCACACATGCCTCATGAGAATGATGAACGTCATAAACCATCTAATATATATGTCATATGACAAGGAGTGAGCCAATGGCCAACTACATAGACAATAGACTCATAGAGTCATGTGACATGAAAATAAACGCTAAATCCCTATGAGTCAAAGGCATCATGATCAGATGATGATTCCTCCTCATCATATCACTGGTGGATGAGTAGGAAAATAAGAAGTCATCCTCAAGGATGCACTATTGTCTCCCCGAACCTCTGCCTCTAGCTTTGCCCCTACCTCTGTGTAGCGTCAACGCCTCAAAAGGGCGCTGGAACTTTGAGCGGTTTCTGCAAGACACGCTTAAGTCTAACATCCATTCGACATGAACTCACTGAAAAGTCAACTTAGAAAACGTAACCAGCCTAACCATTTAGACTTAGGAACACAAAAATTCCAACCAACCCGAAAGCAAACTCAAAATTCGTCCCCAAAAAGTAACCAAAGGCAAAGACAAGTCACTCGTGAAATCCCAAGGCATAGTGGTCGCCAAATTGACCGAGTGGCACAGCGGCGAGCCACATGTTGATGAAGTTGAACGCTAAGTGTCGGACCCACACAAAGGTTGTAGAAATGGGTCCTTCCACTTGAACAAATCCCGGAGGCAAAACTAAACTGGTAATCATTCCCAAGGATCAAGTTTATTAAATCTGAAAGAGAATACATTCATACATGGATTGATTGGTCTTGGGGCCAACAACACGTGTTGGGCAGTGTGTCTGGCTCGTGTTGGTAGAGGGAGCTGAGACCTGGCGCCGGTTGAGCTGTTCAAGTTTTTATTTGCTTGACTCTCGCTATAGTTCTACTGTGATTCTATGTGTCTCCTCTATCCTGGAAGATAGTCGTATCTGGTAAAGCAAGCTTTTTTGAACTTAGTTTTCATTTTGTTGATTAAGCCTAGCAAGCCTGGTAGAATCGGTCTAACTACTGGATGTGGATCCCGGGAGCTACCTCGGGTGGCAAAATCAGCTTAGCTCTTGGACATGGGTTCCAAGAGCATGACTCCAGCTCCAGAGCTAGCTCATGCTTGTGAGTACCTGACTAACTCACCACAGGTCGGAGGTGAGTCCTTCACTTCCTAACTTGCTTTGGGACTTTTGGGAGTGTCACCCTTCAAGTCTTATGGGGTACACTGGGTGACCCGAATCAACTTCAGAACACTCTGCCTCTACCTCTGCCATTGCCTCTAGTTTTACCAAGGCCTCGTCGAGCCGTCACTCCCTCTGCTTGTGATACTATTGTCGCCAGCTCAAGATGAAACCCCCCTCTCAGTCCACCAACCTCACCACATGGCACACTGGTCATAGAACCTCAACTAATTGCTCGGCCTATCGCCAAAAATCATCTCTAAATACTATCCTCTAGAACATGAGTCCAGTTGGCTCGCTACTACAATGCCACTATGTGACCTCAAGGCTGACTGCCATCTAGCACAATGTGGATCAAACCTAAAGCAACTACTCCTACACAACATAGTGATAGGCAAAGTGTGTGTGTGTGTGTGTGTGTGTGTGTGTGTGTGTGTTGGCTTCTTTAAACCTAGCAAGCTATATGTCCTGAACATGGCAAAGGCCGTCTTTTTCTTGGCCACAAATGTGACCAAGAAGATGGCATTGGATGTGATGGTCGAACCCCAAGAAAGTCTTCTTACGGTGTGCATCAAAAGATCGATGCAGTGTGTTGCACATGGGGTTGCACAATGGCAAGATAGGCCCTCTCCAAAAACCCACCCATGGCCACACAATTGTTGGCATTGTAGGTGACCATATGCACTACATGTTGCACTCCCCTGAGAAATACAGTGCCAAAAGGACATGGAACCACGATGTTGCTAACCATGCATGTACAGTAGATGCATTTCCCCTACTTGGCAGATATTTTTACTCTCTTGTGGTTTCCTACGAACTTAAAATGTACTCAATTGTCTTACATACCTTAGGGTAATTCAAGAACATTAATATACTAGCTTTCTTTTTGCAGACTATTTGAAATTCTCCCTAGTCATAGAGGTCTTGTGATTTTTGCAATCAAGGTCTTCTTAGTAGCAATTCGAGTAAATTCATGATAAAAAAATTCATTAAAAAATGAATTCATATGCTTTTGACTAATATATCTTCACACTAGACTAATTGGCTGATTTGACGGTAAACATTACATGAACCATTTCATTAACTCCCCAAGCACAATACATTGAGGCAAACATAAGGTCTACTCCTAATCCACAATCACAAATAGGAAATTCATGCGCGCACATGCATGATATGAAGTAGGTTGTTATTCCTAAACATAATAAAATAGTTATGTAACTCTCACTGTTAATATATTTTGTTCATTGATCCCATACACTATAGGGCAAGTTGAACAATTTATAAGACGTGCTAATCTACTTAGCCCAATTCTTGCTTTTCGAATGTGCATAGAAAAAATTGATCATTGTTCTCACAAATCATCATCACCACTAATAGTGCAAGTTGAACATTGTAAATCTATCTACCCCTATTCTTGCTTTTGAAACGTGCATAGTAAAAATTGACCATCATTGTTCTCACAAATCCTGATCACCTCCAATAGCGAACTTATTCCAACTCATTAGGGAAAGGGAAAATTTATGCTGCAAAAACTACCTTAATCCTGATTGTAGCTTAACCCTAACCCTCGGATTCAATTGTGGAAGTTGGCATAGTTAAAATCCCATACCTTACAGGAGCAATATGAAAAGGGAAAGAGTCAAAAGCATAGAAAACCGCTTGATTAGACGCCGTTCACGAGTAGCTTCAAACGCAAATCGAAACTCTTGTGACCACCGCCAATGCCAAAGCCAAACAAGTGAGCTTTCTGTTAAGGCAGGATTGTTTGTTGTAGCCTGCACGACAACATAGACATGGAATGAGCAGCGAAAAGCAATCGTGGCAGCGACCTTTTTCATTCATGTTTTGAACATAACGAACTCTGGCAACTTACAAGATATGCTACAATCGATGATGATTCTTGTGAGGCTAACAAATGCTGCCTGGATGATAACTTTTGGGCCAACCACAGAATCAATCTTCGTCTTCCTTTGTAACCACATAGCACATAGAAAAATGTCTAGTTGCCACATATCACACGCACATTTCGAGCAAAATGTGCAATTCAAGGCGAACAATCGATATCGAGTTGCCACATATCACATGCATATTCCAGCAAAATGTGCAATTCAATGAGAACAGTAGATATCTAGTTGCCACATAGCACATGCATATTCCGACAAAATGTGCAATCCAATGACAAGCAGTCACATGGTACACGAACACATTTGTTATGGCAAATGTGCATGTGTTATGTGGCTTTTGACCAAATGTGCATGTGCTATGTGGCTTTTGACCATATGTGGTTGTCCATATGCACATCATCAAGCTTTTGACCAAATGTGCATGTGCTATGTGGCTTTTGACCATATGTGGTTGTCCATATGCACATTCCATCAATATTTAACTCTTTCCAATACCAGGTGCAACAGCGTATACGAAACTGAAAATGGTTAATGCAAAGGTAAAACTTTTTCAATATCGATTCGACGCACCCTTGTAGTTTTCTTTGAGATTCTTTTCATATCGTACGCGCTGATCCGATATTCAAACAATATTTGATGGATATCGGTTCGACGCGCGCTTGTTTCCCTTGTAGATTTTATTATCTCCCCATGCGTATTGATCCGATATTACATGAAGTTAAAATTTTGTCACTGACTTTCGTTTATATTTGAATATTGCAGTCCTTCCAGTAGGTTGATTCTATCAGCTATGGTTGGTATACGGTATGCAATGCTAAATTCTTTTTCGATTGGCTTGCACCACAAGATAAACTTCCTAACCTGGAAGATGTAATCTATTCCTGATAATTCCTAATTACTAATATTTGATTAATAACATTTAATTGTGTTTTTGTTTTTTCATAATCACATTCCTGATAACTAATCTTTGATTAATAACATTTAATTGTGTTTTTCTTTTTTCAGTTTGAATGCCCTAAGGTCTCCCCAATGCAGATAATGCACTTCAGACAGGAGACAATAAAAATTTTGGTCGAAAATTCATATTCAGTTTTAGTGGCAGAGTGTTCTCCACCCAAGCTACTTTCGTTTGGAGAAATGGATTTAGAGATCCTAGAAAAGCATGACTCTAAACTTGAGGAATGATTCTCAAGTTGATACAGATAAAAAGTTTGTCTCCCTTGATGTGGATGAGACACATGTACAAAAAAATTTTATACAAATATATTTACATTTTTCTATGGTTGTCCTTACATATTTGTTTTCAGATTATTATTTTAGGTTATTATTCATTCATCTCCAATTTCTATGGTGTTCCTACATGTTTGTTTTGCATAGCCTTGGTCTGCCTTGTCTTTACCATGGGTTTTTTAAATAAGGTCAGAAGATGATCTGATCAGTGAACCTTTGCCACAACCAATCCAAACATGCGGCATAAGTTCACTCAGATTTGTTGTGGCAAAGCTTCGATCAGATCATCTTCTGAACATATCCAAATATGCCAAGACAAGGACAATACAGACCAAGGCAATGAAGACTAGAAATATAGCCAATATCGGTAACATGCCCGAGACTTCAACAAGGAAAAGCGTCGATTTGATATCTGATTGTAGTGGTCACTGGAGTTCAAGTGTCCGAAGATCTCCCCAATGGAGATAATGTATTTTCGGCAGGAGACAATTAAGCTTGTTATCGAAAACTCATATCCAATTGCAATTACAGTATGTCCTCCACCATGGAAATGGAGATCATAGAAAAGAAAGAGCCTCATAGAATAGATCATAGAAAAAGTGGCTCATATATTTTCAAAAATGATGTATACAAAAAATTATATTACATAATACAAAATTACATTGTTCAAAATCTCTGGATCTTCAATTTCGATGCATGTTCCAATGTCTTTGCATGTTATATGCTCTTCCTGCCTTGCGCTTATCTTCACAAGAGAAATTGTTCCAGTTAATTTATTTTTTAAAACTGATTCACTAAGAAATAGAAAAAATGAAAATTTTCATATAATATAACGTACCTTTACACCATTCAATCCAAATTGATAGTACTGAGGTAGATGGAATTGCAACATGTCTAGTTCTGACCGAATGTGATTGAGACACCAATCTTCCTCAATCTCAACCACTGCAAGAATGTTGTCATTTCTTTTGACTATTATTTGAATTTGTTCTTGAGGGTTTATTTCAAAATCTTGATCAAGTGGCTTCCACTCATTTTTGCATTTTATCCATCTTCTATAATACAGTAACAAAGTGATCATTTGTTTTTCCGATGTGATATGTAAATGCCATTGATGAGTTACATACTCTGCACTCAACTTGCTGATTTTGTTTCGTATCCCAACCATCATCCAACAACTAGGCGTGTCCTTACAAATAAACATTTTTTTCGATCTCCAAACATTGCATTTGGAAAAAAAAAAATCAACAAAAATAGTAAAAGGTAGAAACCAGCTTAATCTATTATTCTTTGAACCAGTGCTACATTTTAATATACTCTAAATATCAATATATAGTCTAGATCGAAAACTTTCTGAAATTGTTGCATCAAGAGAAATCCATTCCTCACTCGAAAAATCTGGTAGAGGATATGGCTCTAATCTACCAACTAAACCATTTTTATCAGGAAAATAGGTGTGATCATTAAAAAAAAAAACTCTTGACTCTAAAAGTGATTTTGGAGAACGACCTTTATATTGTAAAATATTGATATCTGAATGTATGACATCAACTATTTCTGCAATCGATTGAACTGTTTGCCATTCAATGAAATTTGATAGATACAAATCTACAAAACCAACAAAAATATCACAAGAAAAAATTAATTAAAGAAAAGCTAACACTAAATAAATTAAATGTGAAAACTTCTAATTTCATTTTCTTCTATCATTTGAATTTAAATCATGAATGTTGAGCTCTTTGTGAAGATAAGCATGCTGAACTAAAACTTTCGTGATGGATTGACTGGCAGGTGATACTTTGAAATCCATTATCCTGCCTTTCCAAAGACAAAGGGCCCATTTTGAATTCTAGTATCCCCTAATGTATTGTGCATAAACTAATGCTCGCATAGACTAATCAACTATGCAACATTTATTATTTTATAAAACCTATGATATTTTTATGATTCGTCAAACTTGTTTTGCTTATATATTTGGAAGTTAAACACTTTAAGCAATTGCACATATAGAGATCTCTACCAAAATATTGAGCTTTCTAAAAAATGGGCTTTATGCTTATAAGGCCCATGACATTTGTTTCATAGCACAATACACACATCATTCAAAATATTTGAAAAGAGCCAAGAAATTTTTTTTAATATTAAGCATGTATGCTAGATAGAAAGCTATATGACATTTATTTTAAGTTTTTGAACCCCAAACCTCAACTATCACCCTCTATTAAGGATTGTCAAGTACATAATGGTTTGCACCCATCTCTTTACACTTTCCTAGCTTATCTTGGGCTTGAACTCCATGAATAAGCTCCAAAACTATTCACATGTGTGAATGGGCCTACTGCTGCCTATGTACTGTACCTGCAACTCCAAACTCATTCAATGATCATAAAAAACCATATGCCAATAGCATTCATCAATCAATCATAGACTCAAACTAGTCAAGAAGGAAAATCTCGATTTTGCTCATTATTGGATGGCAATCCCATCACATATTTATAGATGTAGAGCTCGGACTAACCCTAACATCTAACCTAAAGATCCACTTGATCCACCCTATTTAGGGTCAATACCTCAAGGCATAATAATGATCAAGAAATTCAAATCTATAACCAAATTTTTTTTGTTCTTTTAATCACTCATAATGTTTTGTTAACTCAATGTCACTTATCATATGTGTCATTTACTCTTTAGAATTGAGATATAGAATTTTGAGTTTTGTAGTTTTTTTCTTTGATGCTTGCTAGTCACTTATTGGATGTTATTATGGAGATTTGTTAAGTAATCAAGATTATTATTTTGTCATATTACTTATTTTGTACATGATGCAATGTTTATTTTATTATTACACTTCTGCTGAATGATATACGAGAGTGTTAATATGTTTCTTTTGAATTTGCATTCATGCTTGTCTCCAAGCAACTTCCTCTCGAGGAATTATTTCAATACCCTTGTGCTTGCTTAATAGACCCTTATGCCCAATATATATATATATATATATATATATATTTTTTTTTTTTTTTTTCTTTTCATGCCTTCAAATTTTGTTTCATTCATAATCTTTAATGGTAACAGGCAAATAAATCCCTCAAACACTTCTCACTTATTATAACTTGTACATTCACTTTTGTTTTGAAAGAATTCACAATCTTTGTGGCATTCAGTCAATCTATGTGTCTTCTTGTAAAATATGTGAAACTAATCTCACACTCAATGTCCTCTCCAGACATAGTGCAAGTGTATAAGAACATATTCATTTTCTATATGCTACACTTATCTAAGCCACTTGTAGAAGACATGATGATATTTTCAATCATTTGCCATCATCATTAATTTTTAGTAGATAGCTGGTACAATTTTTTGTGAAATGATTTCTCGGGAGTATAATTACAGTAGAGATTTAAGCCATTACCATATGTGACAATTATCAATATGCTTGTGCTAGTATATAACTTGTTCTATTTATGTGGTTTATAATTATCAAAGAATGCCTTGTTGGCCTGTGTAAGGACATGATCGGTCAATAAAGTTTGTGAATAGTCAATGTAAAAAAGGCAGTGCCTAAACATAGGATCACTTGAGTATCTTGATATTAGGTGCTATAAGGTGTATTCCTTTGTCATTGTCGAAACATGCAACAATTGCTTGCTATTTGATAACTTCTATTTCATTGTGGCTCATAAATACCAAAATATGGGTGTGCATTTACTACGTTCACAAATTTTCCTTTTATTTTAAGAGCTCATATATTGAGAAACCTAGCTTTTTTGTGTCAATTATGTTATGCATTTTGTGGAAGGGTTTGAGCTTGGAATTTATTTATTTTAATCAATATCATTCTTTCTAAAAAAATTTGGGTTGATGATGAATAAAAAAATGATAGATTTAGAAGAAAACATATTCACTATTCAATGTAAGGCACAAAATATTGTACATTATTTTCCAATAACAAACTTTGTGTTGCCTTGTGCACATGCATATATAATTTTTTCTTGATTTCAATATATGAAGTCTCAAGAAGCTAGAGATTGCATGTTTATTAAACTTTTAGAGGGTCTTGCAAAGCTATTTTGATTTCAAGAAAAAATAATTACAAATCACTTAAGACATATATTATTATGAGTGGTTGGATAGAAGTGTGGGAAGGTTCTTA
Source organism: Diphasiastrum complanatum (assembly GCA_029204225.1). NCBI lineage: Eukaryota > Viridiplantae > Streptophyta > Lycopodiopsida > Lycopodiales > Lycopodiaceae > Diphasiastrum > Diphasiastrum complanatum. The sequence goes on along the minus strand of CM055111.1, from coordinate 10,123,629 downwards.
CTTCAATGCATGCCTTTTAGGTCAATACCAATTGATATATGATTATAAAGTTTTATTACCTTCAACATAAATCTTGTTGAAATAGTTTGCTTTGTCATGAACATAAGTAGGTAGCAACAAAAATGCAGGTACTATATCTCTAGCAACAATTGATCTGTGCATAGTAGGTAGCAACAAAAACGCAAATAGTATGATGTCTAGCTTAGAAGCCCATTCTGACCAAAATGGGTCGGAACGTTCCATTCCAAACGTTCCGAAACGTTCTTGGTCGGAACAATATTCATATAAACTTAATTATTTTAATTATTGATATGAATTAAATCCTTAGTTTAAAAAACATATTTTTTTTAAATTTTTTTGAGGGCATCATTCCGGAATGGAACGCGTTCTGGAATGCCAAATATTTTGGTTTGTGTTCCTCTTCATGCGCTTTTTGTTAATTAGATATCATGATTTGAAACTCTTGATTAACCTTGTCATGTGAAATGTCTCAATCCAATGAAGTGATCAACAAGTACATAGCGAGGTTAGCTTCAAAATGGATTGCCTACAAAGCATCAATTTATTTCAGGGTCATCATTTATGTTCATGACGGTTATAAGCATGTTTGTTGATGTGTACATAAGACCATGCATAATCCACTCGAATTATTCTTTAAGGTTCAACAAAGGACGGTAACATCTTATGGCTTCTCTTAATACTAGTGCACTCATATCTCACAAATTAGTTCTTGTATTGTACGTTAGCTTAATGGAACATCTCAAGCTCCAACATGGTCATACTACACTAAGTATTCAAGTAAGGAGCTTAATTTTATTTGGTCCTTTCAATAGTGTTTACACTATCTTTTGTAGGATAAGTTTGATCATCATACCTTCGATAATGTGAAATCTCACATGCATGTAGATCTTTGTAGATGTTTTCAGAATCCTAAAATTCATATTTTATTGAAACGAGTAGGCATGCATTATGACTTTTAATACATACATTCCAACTTCTCATTCAATGATAACTTTAGATTAGTTTTTCTTCACATGAGAGAGAGAGAGAGATGGGGGGGGGGGGGAGAGAGAGAGAGAGAGAGAGAGAGAGAGAGAGAGAGAGAGAGAGAGAGAGAGAGAGAGAGAGAGAGAGAGAGAGAGAGAGAGAGAGAGAGAGAGAGAGAGAGAGAGAGAGAGAGAGAGAGAGAGAGAGAGAGAGAGAGAGAGAGATCCTTGCTAGCATCCATGCAGTGTTCAGGCTCCAAAGAGAGTCGATCCAAGCTCTCTGATGCAAGAGACCTTCACGATCAACCTAGACACAAAACAAAAAATAAATATGAATTTTATGATTGGGGGCACTTTCTCTCTATATGGGAAAAGAAAATGCTCATCCAAGGAGGCAGAAAGTGAGAGAGGTGCAATAAAAAGTGGGGACAAGTCACTATGCAAGTGAATGAGGTGTGGAGATGAGTGGAACAAGTCACTATGCAAAAGTGAATGTTGTGTGGAAGTGGAGTGGGACAAGTCATCATGCGAAGTGGGTGAGTTATGGACGTGGAGTGGAATAAATCACCATGCAGATTGAGATGGCTTTACTAATTCATATATGTCATCAAGAACATTCACATTTTGACACATGATGTAATTTGAAGAGGCACTAGCTGAATCCTCCCAACAAGCATCGAGCTCACATAGTCGTCGTCATCCACGCAACGAGATCGTCATTCCTGACTCGCCTTCTGCATCACGACGTCGTACTAGGCAGACATCTTCAGTTGCGCTTCCACCCCCCGCTGCTATCCGCACTGAACTATCTATTCCCCCCGCCTCTGATGCTTCCCTCGCCTTTGCTTCTTCACAAGGTCCGTCTATGACAATTGGATCTACCATTCCAGTCACAGTTGCCCCGACCATCTCTTTTCCACAGATCTGAGTCATTTCTGCAAATACACAATCATTCATGGATATGTTTGATGATTCCAATCCACTGGGCCCATATGAGACTTTTGTAATGCCCCAAAGCCTCGGACCCTTTGAACTCCAATCCCCTGGAAGAGGATTCTAACAGTTCCATGATACCGCTACTGGATTTAATGATTCCTTCTAGATCAACCAGCAAGATCAATTTGAAGCTGCACCAGACACCCTGAGGGTCGTTCATGCTATTATATCTCCAAAGCAGTTCGACGCCACAGTGCCACATGGTTTTGAAGTTGAAGATACATTTGAAGAAGAAGAACCGGCCACACACCAGAGGCCTATTAGCACGATTCCTACTGGAGTTATTTCTTTCGCTCCTGCTGCTGCTGTGCCTACTATTGTGGACTCTGGTGATGCAATGAGTCTTGTTTCTAACCTTGCGCACGTGATCCAGACCATGATTGATGAAAAGAAAGACATCTCCAAGTGCATAGCCGATCTTGGAACATAGAATACCCTGATTAGCCAGAAGGTTATTCAGATCAACCGCGAGCTGATGATTGCCAGACAACATGAGGCAAAGTCCAAAGCTGATTTGAAGAAGGCCAATGAGTCCGCTTAACGACTAGAAGACTATGTGGCAACCCATAAAAATGCACTCACCATGGTGTAGGACAAGGTTGACAAGGCAGTCCAAGATTCCAAACAACAAGTCTTGTTGCTAGCTGGACAGTTGGACTTAGCAACATTGGAACGTAAATGACTTCAAGGTGAATTGGACACGACCACCCTTGAACGCGATTTCTACTTACAGACCCAAGTGCCCGATTGTCCAGTCACACCGGATGAGATCAAATACTTGTTCCACAAAGTGGAAACCTACCATAGTGCACTGGCAGGGTTTCAAGAAAAATTCGATAAACTCAAAAGGATGGCAACCACCAAGTTAGGCAAGGCCAAGGCCACTATAAAGGATTATGAGAAAGTCACCACTCAGGTGTTGGAATCCAGGCTCAAATTCCAGTTCCATTGATGCCACAGTTCTTGCCTCAACACCAGGATCATGCAAGAATGGATACAAAGTTGGATTCAGGCATGGAAGAGGGTGGAGCCCCTAAAGTCGTAGAAGAACAGCCAGTTCCACAGCAACACAAGCAGGTCCATCTTCATCAAGGACCACACCATTGTTCACGACCAATCAGCGTCGAGGACCAGATCCAGAGCTTTTTAGCGCAACATCCTCATGAGTCCTCGCATGGTGGTTGGGTCATCAACTTTAAGACCTCCAAAATTAAGGCCGACAAAGAATCAAAATACCCGCATTGGGGGAGCAGCCGGCTTGGAGAATTACAATTTTTGAGAAAACTCCGAATCCATCAGGAGTTATGTGGCCAGCCCTCGCCAATTGCGCGTAGATCCATACTGCGTACCAATGTCACACAGAATTAAGTGGAAGGATCTGGGATTGGCCACGGACAAAATTACCATCCATACGCCGAACTGGCCAATCATCCATCAACCGCATATCTGGAAGATTTCAGTGGACTTCCATCGAGCCCTACAAGCATACCAGCGGGAGTATATCCACTCTCCCGATCCCACAGTCAGGAAATCGACGTTGTTCGCAAAAGATCTCACTCTATTGGCGTCTGTCGCAACGCGATGGGATGATTGCCTTCCCACTTTGGCATTCGATTCGAATAAGCCAATGGCGGTTAGATAGTACTAAGGATCAGTTGCCGGTGGCCAGATTATATTTTCATGCAGCAATGATGGGAGGCTCCTAAGAATCTCGATTCACAGTTTGCACAACTTCAAAGTGGATCGCCGGAGCCCATCGTTGTTTTTTGCCACACAACCTAGATTCCAACACTGCCCGACTCGATTTCATGGAGAAGGTGCAGTATCATTTAATAAAGATTCGACATGATGCAAATAATAATTTCATCTTGCAGGTATTGTGGGGCCGCCACCAGTTTTGGTGGGAGATACTGTTGGAGGGTTTGCATATCCCAAGGCAATCCTAACCCTAAGTAATAAGTGAGAGGGATTTGGCACCCTGCATGTGTAAGTCCAACCTGATGATCGCATAGAGATTTGATTAATTAGAAAGTCAATTAAAAGGACTTTAGGCCTTTTTGTGGGACTTTTAATGTCGCAGGGCCTAAATGTCTCTTGTCACAACCTTAAGAACAACCTCCTTTGCGACTTCCATTTGTATATTTCTGAGGCCAACATTGCTATTAGTTACAACTACAGTGTCAACCAAGCATTTTGGTTCTGCTATTGCAAAATGAGAAAAACCTGCTCGAACAATGTGATTATGGAAACCCTAATGTATCATTACCCTGGTGAAACTAGTGTCACTTGGCATGTAGTAGTACACACATGCTGCACAAGCTTGTGTGCAAACTGGCCGTTTCTTGCAATAAAAACATTCTAGTGTTCCATAATTATCTAAAGAACAACCCAAATGAGGTCTAGTTTTCAGCTCACCAGACCAACATTGTCGATTTGGTGCACCGGAGAGCATGTGAGATCCACAAAGTCCTTTTATGCACTCAAATACACCACCACAATAGCTTTTGCGAACAGTGCCTGGAAAATTAACATTTGTTGTCATTGGTTTTGTCCAACAATGACCATCGTAACATTGTTCCATCCCTGCTATTGGGGAGTTGCCACTCACATGAAGCACGGGTAATTCAAATGCAATATCTCCATTGTATTGAGCAGGCAACTCATTTACTTTCTGGACTATGCTACATTGCATAAGTAGTTTTCTAGGCAAATTGCTCTTAGGGTTGACTTTTAAAATTTTGTCTACGATAATTTTGTCATTGTGTTCAATATAATTGTCTTTAATATCAAGTCCATCACACAGGTCAATGATGATGACATTTGTGGGCTTTTGGACACTTTCCGTGGTAGGTGTGGTAATAGCCACCAAATAAACAGACGATATAGTTTTGTCTAGAAAGTAGTAATTGAGAGATCCAAAGCCTTTCACAATTTGCATCCTTAAGAGGTCATTTTGTATCTCCAGAGTTGTTATCAAGACAAACATCCCGATATCACTAGATGGGTGATTCATTCTATCCTCTAGAGTCTTGGAATCCAACACCGCATGACCTCCCTTGTTTGGAAGCCCTAAATGTTCTCTCCCAATTTGACCTGATCTGCTAATCATGTCCTCCTCTCTATATACATGTAGGGCGTGATTATTAATTATGCAGTAACAATAGATTGGTAGTATACCAATGTAAGCTGAGCATTGTGTAGCCAACCAATGTTCAAGAAGTCCGCGAGTAAGCATGACAAGATTTGATTCATGAAGAAAGACAGTTTTCTTTCGTGCCGACGCATTGTGTGGTCTGTCACAACAATGATTAAGGAATTCTCTGATAATGCAGTAGATGTCTGTGCAGATGAGTTTCTTGTCTTGAACATGATTGAATGATTTATTGTCTGATAATTCTATGTGTGTAGTCAGCTGGTTCAATCTTATTCCGCACAATGGTTTTACACTGTTGAATGCATAAGTAAATTATATGTAGGTCAGCAATGTCTATTCTCAACTTGGAGGATTGTAGATCCTGTCACAGAGGACAGTAGATTCGAGGACATAATCAAATTCCATCTGGGTTTGTTTCTGTGAGATTCTCAACAGGTATAATTGCCTAGTAGCCATTGCGAACCAGGTGGTGTTTCAAGTGTGTTGTTGAAATTTTTCCTTAGTGGTATTTTATCAGTTTTTTTTTTTTACATGGACTTGTTGCTATGATGTTAGTTTTGTTCTTTTTGTAGGATGAGCACCATGACAAATTAGAGGACGTGCAAGACATAAAGGCATTGCTTCCACCAAATAACTATCAGATGGAATGGGACAATAAATTCCATGCTGTCGATGTTAAGTGCAAACTAAAGACGCGCAAGTATGCGACACTAGCCATTCCGGTCAATGGGGACCAATTCTTCAAGTAAGTGCCCATCTCGTGAGTTATTGAGAAAGTTTATACTATATTTATTTTTAATACTATTTCATATTTCTTGTTATGAAGTATTGTGTTGAAAGTGGAGTGGGAGCACCGACCATGGGCAATTACAGAAGAACGCCTCTATAGCATTGCATGTGCAAAGCTTTCTGATATAAGAAAGGCACACATTGCTAATGCACTAGCGAATGAGAGTGACTCATTCAGATTGGAGCAGAACATTCCATCAGGTATGAAAATACGTTTTCTTAACTGTTCTCTTTTTTTCTCACAATTTCTAGTCTTGAGCTTTAGTATTCTAACATAGCTTTGTTATTTTAATCTTGTGTAGACAACAGAAAATTTAGATTGTAAAGGAAGTGCTTTGGGATCAAATTATAGAGGTTGGAACTGCCGTGCTATGCTCCATCGAAGCGCACTATAATCGACAAATCTCTGGTGGGTTTGTCATGCACACGCTCGAGCAAAAACAAAAGTATTTCTTATATTTATTCCTCGAGATGGTGGGCAAGTGTCGCTCATCATATGTTTCCGAGCAACAACCAGGTCTCCAACTTGCTGCATGACGAGTCGTGCACATGTATTAAAATTCATGTAAATGTATATTTTTGAATTATGATGTTGTCTTGGTGCTAATCTTAGAATGGAATCAGATCTATAAACTTCAAGCTGGTGAATGGATCTATGGAGTTGATGCCTCCAATGGTAAAAGAGTGGACAGATACGACCCACAACAACTGCATGTACACGGTTGCCATGAGGAGTAGTTTCTGGAACTGATGGGTATTTGAAAATTCCCCATGGTGGCTTGATTTTCCCGCAGGTCAATATCCCATAGAAGAGAAAGATGATCACCTACGAGAAAGTCAATCCATGCATGCAAAAACTAAAGAAAATGTATGTGTTTTGGATCAAATCACTTTTGGTAGTATTGTAATAGATTGAATCTTATTTTGTAAGTGACATATACCATTTGTGGCTACAGACCAGGCAACTGAGATCCACCAAGGACCGCACACAAAAATCAAGCCCCTCGCCTGCATCTTCACCTAGTAGCACAAGTTCCTTGACTCCACTCGTTGTAACCAAGAGGGCGTCACCTCACAAAGCTCGTGAGTAATAATATATGGATCCTATTATCTGATAATTATTTGATGCACGTGAGGGCAGTTAAAATAATTTGGCATTTGTTCACAACATGTAGGAAAACAACACCTATGCACTCAGACAGTAGCACAGATTCTGAAATGAGGCCATGAGATTTGCAACAAACAATAGAGTTAGCATGTAGCCAGGCTAAGGCTACAATTGGCTCCAGCGATATCGTTGTGGAAAGGTATCTATCATGAATCATTGCAACTTCAAGCTTGGTAATGCTCTTGCAAATACTGAAGTTGATATTGTGGGTGGAGTTAGCTTCTTGGAAGAGGCGATTGAACTTTTATGGGAAGGTCCAACAAACCTCCACATTCATGGTGCCTCTATGAGATGTGCATCACCCTTTGTTGTTACTACTATTCGAAATGGCCTTATGGTTAATGGCCTAAAGCCTCACAACCCCTATATGGCATGAGCTTCATGTAGATCAAGTCGAAGGGATTTTTGCATTGGCAAATAGAGTTCTTGTAGATGAGGGATTTCTAGTGCCCATGCATGGCTATTTGGAAAAATATGTCATTGCGACATGTGCAGCCAAGAATGGTTACAAAGAGTCTCGATACCAATTCATTCGTTGTAGCAGTGCACCGTTCTACTCATAGGATATGGAGGTAACTGCTTAATATTATTTCTTCTCAATGCTACAGTTTTTTTTTCATTCTATACAGCTATAAACTATGGGTTTGACGATTATACTTTATTTCTAATATAGGTGCACACTCTAATCATGGCTGCCTATAAAAGAATCGAGACCCTTGGTGGCCGATACACTATGGAGCAGTTTAGAAATGACAAAACTAGCCAGTTAAGTCCATTCAAAGACTTTGTTGAAGACCAAGCCGGGAGGAATGAATGGGTGACTGACAATAATGGAAAAAATTGGAGAGGTACGCACTTTGCTACACTTCCTAGGGTATCAAATTTGTATAGACAAGTCTTAACTAGTTTGCTTTGAGTTGGTGTTGAAGGTGGAGCGCAAAGGGGCAAAGCTCTAATGGCGTACATGGTCCGACTTTTCACCAACCCTGGTGATGTGCTAATGGATTTCACTGTTGGTATTGTTGTGCTTCTAGATGCTGCTTCATCCCTTGGCAGACATGCGGTGGGCTTGGAGTCTGAAACCAATTTGTGCAACAAAGTTTTGATTCCTAAATTACAAAAGTCCTAGGTAGTTTTATGACTAAGGTTAATGAATTTTTGTCATATTAGTAGAATTATAAAGAAATAGGGAATCAGGATGTGCTACTTTAATTAAGCCAGTTTGTCTTTAAACTTTAACATTTCAATGCCTCTTAAATACTTTTTCGTCTCTCTATTTACTTGTTGATATATACGTAGATAGAAATATACACATACACAAATAGAAAGGCATATATAGACATAAGTGGATACACAAAAATAGATGGACATTTAGAGAGGCAAATTTAGAAGCAAACAAACATAGATAGACAAAGAGAGGTACATAAATAGATAGAATGGCTAACAAAAATTTAGTATTTCAGGGGGGTGTGTGTGTGTGTGTGTGTGTGTGTGTGTGTGTGTGTGTGTGTGAGAGAGAGAGAGAGAGAGAGAGAGAGAGAGAGAGAGAGAGAGAGAGAGAGAGAGAGAGAGAGAGAGAGAGAGAGAGAGAGAGAGAGAGAGAGAGAGAGAGAGAGAGAGAGAGAGAGAGAGAGAACAGAACAAGACATAGTTCCTCTTGACAAAGCAAGACTAAAACCTTTTAAGCCTTTATTAATAATCCAACTAGATAAAGTAAAAGATGAGTTGTTCTCACAGTACTAAAGAAGCAACGTAAAACAAGACTTATTTCAAGACATTCAGCTGGTGCCTGTCACCATCCCACCACACAAAAATTGCCCAAAAGACAGGTGTCAAAGATGAATGTCAGTTGTTATCTATGTAAAAAACAAGTCTCACAACTTAACAGGATAAATATTTGTGAAATGATAGTCCAATCTTCCCATTCAAATATAAGTATTAGTGATAGGCCCTGATATGACCGTATTAGGGCGGATTAGTTTGCAGGGTATGTGATCTTCCATACGCCATCAACTCCTTGAGCCAATACATGGCCACCCTGGAATGATCCATTGGAAAGCTCTTTTTAGAGTAATCAGATAGGTACAAGCTACCATTGACTTTTGCATCTGCTATGGTGATGTCAATTCATTCGATATCCATACACTTCATGGATATATAGATGCAAATTGGGCAGGCAATATAGACACCAAAAGATCGACTTCTGGACTTGTCTTCATCATTGAGTGCAACAATCATAGTGCAATTGCATTATCCATCAATCCTAGATCTCACTCTAGGAGCAAGCACATCGAGATTAAGCACCACTACATTAGGAACAAGATACTCAAAAAGGAGGTAAGTATGAAATTTTGTAGAACCCGGTACGTGGCAGCTGATAAATTTACAAAAGACTTAAATCAGAAAGCACACAAGAATTTTTGTGCTATCTTGAATCTCCAAATCAAAGCATTCAAGGTCCAGATTAAGGGAAGGTGTTGGATTTCTATCATCTCCATCCCTTAATCTAGATCCAGTCATTAGATGTATGTATAAACCTGCAGTTGCATAGTCTATAGAAATACACTTGTTTTTTAACAATCTGCAAAAATACAAAGGAATCGATGACAATGTTCTGTGAAGTTAGCCAACACCGATTGTTCGGCCATAACTCGACTATTCGGCTCCGCCGACCAGTCGTATGTCACTATCAACTCAAATAGTCGACTCAAACATATGGCGACTCAACAGTTCCTTCATGACGTCCTAACAAAATCTCTAACAGAATATGAAATTGTTCGAAGGCGATTGCTAACAACAGAGTATAAAGTTCCAGTGAGCTTAAGGGTCTTATATCAGATATGCAAGATTGAATACATTGAAAATGTCAGTGCGGCCAATGATGTTTGCTAGAAAAATAATACTTTTAGTGACAAGTTTTGAAAGATTGCCCCATTTTTTGCTACTGGTAATTGTGTTATGCAGATGCAATTTCAATTCAATAGAAGATAATGATGTGGCTATTATAATCATGTCTCTTATCCTTGTGTGATGCATGTGTTATGTAGTTACAATGTTTCTTAAAGAGATTTTGGTTTAAGGTAACTACCGTCATGATAAATCCAAACTTTTATCAACTAGGTGATAACATGGATCTAATATCTCTGATTTGCTTTTTCCAATGACTCCACTACATAAAATATGAAATCATGTCTCCCAAAATCTAACATTGGTGTTTCTATATATTTCTCTTTTATAAAAAAAAGAAATATGAGTCTAATATTATACATACTATTGTGGCTTATTTGTGATATATAGATGGCTTGAAATACACACAATGTTTCTAACAGTCCTATTAAATTAGTGAGCACTTACCTTACACAAAACTTTTTTTTTTTTTGGTAAGTTACCTTTTGTCAATACATGAGTTTTTTGAGCTCATACAAGCACACAAGAGAATTTGTATAGTGCATATACACCCACATTAACTTATAAGAAAAATGATTAAGTACTCATTGTACTACAAAATACAAGTGCATATGAGGAGCGTGAGCTCACAAGAAAACTTATAATTCCAAATAGTATTTCGACTACGACTTCATACAGGTTATTTCCATTGTGAGCAACCAATGAAAATATGCAGCACATAATTGAATATTTGAAATATCATACAAAACTCTAAGCACATAGTGGAAAGTATACAAGCTTGCACAATTTAATGGATAGACACAATTTAACGGATAGCATGTGGACCCATATCACTCCCTTGTATTATGGATCATCACATGGAGAGTACTTTGAGCTCAATCACGCAAGATGCCAAGCCTTAATGAATAGTTTAAATTTTGTCAGCCCAACTTATTTGCTTCCACAATTCATTTGTCAACAAGAGTATAGACTTTAATCTAACAAACTACAATGCATTCACAATGTATCGATTGATGAGCTTGCAGCCATATCCCATCATCAATGTTGTCTTATAAAATAAAATGCCTAATCCAAACAAATATGATAATCATGTTATGCACAAATTGCAAGACGACAAATTATGTATGCAAAAAACAATAGTCCCATATGTCAATTCTTCAATTCCAATATATACTAACTGAACTAAAAAGATAGTGATGAAACAGTTGCTTGTAAAATGTACTTTTGCGATTGGGCCTGCACCAACCATGTGAATCAAACAATTAGAAAAAGTAAGCTATCGACCATAATACCAAGCAACTCTAAGCAAAAGACACACCATGTTGATATTTTGGGATCCCTACACATGTAGGCATCTCATCCTTGAAAGAACTTACACAATGCATGTTGTTATAGTTATCAAAACTACATTCAAGTTTTTAAGTTCTTTTGAGCCATGTGCTAAAACAAGACATGGTTCATTGTTGTTCCATTCCATAATGGGCAACTTTGATTGTGAAATGTGATGTTAGAAAAGTTTCAACCATCATGTTATACTTACTGAATGACTCAGATAATTTATCCAAAGAGAAAATCTCTATGGGCATGTGATTCTATGAAAATAGATTTTAATGGACTACCTTGGTGGGTAGGGACTTTGGAGGGTGGAATGGATTTTCATTGTGAGAGTATACTTTACTTTTATGCTATAATGTTTGCTACATTGTGTGTGTGTGTGTGTGTGTGTGTGTGTGTGTGTGTGAGAGAGAGAGAGAGAGAGAGAGAGAGAGAGAGAGAGAGAGAGAGAGAGAGAGAGAGAGAGAATGATGGAGCATGTGGATTATGTAAGAAGACAAAGATGTTGATGTGGAGATGAAATGTGATATTATTATTGAGGTCGTTGGTATTTTTTGGGATCGAGTTGTTGAATGAACGGTGGCAGTGATGGTAGATGCAGCTGCCAGCATTCCTATATCTAGTTAATCCATCTGACAATAATTATTGTTGGCTAAATATACTGTGGACGTTGAAGAGAGAGACTGAGAGAGAGATTTTGCAAAAATAGAATGCAGCAGGGTAGAGTAAAGGCGATGAGCAGGAGGGAAATCATTGTATTCATCTCAGTGAAACGAAGGTGAAACCCACTGATTGAATACAACCACTGAATAAATGAATGGCAGAATACGAGATGGTAGATGCTTGGTAGTTGGATGGAGTATCCGAGAACCAGCCACTTCGTTGAATGCTAGAGGAGTAGAACAGCAACAACAGCAGCAGCTATGGGTGCCTGCATTTCCAAAGAGAAGCAGCAGGTGCATGAAGAACGATCCTGTAGGAAGAGCTTTAACAATGTTGGCAGTGCTCGCAGTCCAATCATCCCATCATCTCACCAGCTCTCTAGCTTGTTTTTAGAAACTCCTTCCATCTCCGCCGCTATTGCCTCAGACCTGGGAGCTCTTGACTGCTCTCCACCGGCATCAAAGACGCTGCTTAGCAAAGGTGAGTGTCAAAGTAAAGCAAGAAAGGAGCTCTGTACGCCTAACTCACTGCAGAACAGAATCGACCAGAATGAGTTCGATCTCTTCTTCATAAATGAAGACGGAGGCGTGGAACTGTACGAACAATATTTAGATCAGCCTGGTTTCTTCTTCTTAGAGGAAAAGGGCGAGGGCGATGATGAAGGTAGCAGCTATATCCAGGCGCCTACGAATTCGCCAAACAGAATTTGGCAAAAGCAGTTTTTTCTGCAAGGATCAACCTCCCATCACGGAAGAGATGGCGAGGCATCTGCAAAGTACAGCGATGACGCAACGAAAACAACGTCTGCCATGGTTCACGAGCTCGCAACTCAAGCGCTGAAAGATCATCATGTATTGGCAGCAGCATCCATTTTTCGAAAATCAGGATCGTCTACATCTCAAGAGCTTGCGATGATTAACACTCAGTTCAGAGAGCTCAACGATTACAAAGAGAAAAGGCATACTTTCCTGAGGTCATCTGCTGCTGATGGACGTGGCAATGCTTCTTTTCATAATATGAAACGATCCTCCGATCGCAGCCCAGCAAGCAGCTGGGTTAGCTATGTGCAAAACTCTGCGGTACCTGAAGTACCCTTTAGCTTCGGAGCTGGGCCTTATAAGGCAGCTAGGGCAATGTCTGCTGAGATAGATCGGCCTCGAAACAGCTGCTGCAGCATTTCCCATCCATTGTGTGACGCACCTTCAAAGCCCATGTCGTTTAGAGAGCAGGAAAAGAGAAATCCCGTGCGTAAGAAGCTGGGTTTCTTCCTGCTATCAAATCCCTTAAGGTCGACAGCCGCAATCTCTACAAAGATTTCTGCCCGTGTGGAAAGTCAATTCCATCATCTATCTGCTGATGGTTGGGAGGATGATGCAGACAACAGCGACTCCAGTTCCGATCTATTTGAAATCGATAGCGTAACTACATATCTAAGCTCTGCTCGCTCTTCCAGGAACAGCTACGTTGACAAAGATCAGATTGACAACAGTTGCAGTCTAGCTGACAACACATACTGGCTGTTTGATAAGGAAGGCCATGCCAAAAGACAGAAGCATGAGCAGATGCTGTAAAAGAAGGGATCTTGATTAAATCAATGCAATGCAGATTGAACAAGAGGTGATCACAGAACCGCAGCATCAACTACGTCTATCCATACAATGCTGAAAGAGGAAAGCTCAAACCAACACTATCTGCAACAATATCATAGATCAAGCAAGCACAATTGCTCATGGATACCAAAGTCCATGGTGGCCAAATGCACATACATAGCACATCATTGTACATAATTGTTGGCACAAGCATCATAAAAGATGTGCCCAAATCCTGAAGGAAAATATGTGCTACTATTATAACCTGACTTAGGATCTTCCAGGATGTGCACTTCTTGTCTCATTTTCAACTATGTATACTTTATTAGCACATCTTGGACAATCCTTATGATTGCAGCTCGTGATGATGTGCAACCTCCCTCTTCCAACCCCCTCACCCCCACCCTCTCTCTCAAAGATAAGAAGCTAAGAGGATCATATGAATGTAGTATCAAGGAACACCACGAGAGATCAGAAGGCATTACAGATAAGATATGCATACACGCTTGTATATGAGGGATTGTTTGTGCTTGGATTTATGGTTGGTTGTCTCTTTCAACTTACCCTCAAATGATTCTATGTTACTAGAGCAAATAGAACCATTTAAGCAAAATTAAGTTTATGTATGTTTGCCAAAAGACGAGCACTTTTGAATGATTATTCTCCACAAATATATGCAACAATATGACAAATCAAATTGAAATCCTTTCTATTGTTTTGATTTATTAAAAGCATTGGCTCATCATGTTGAACATGGTGACCTAGAAGATAGCCTAAAAAATCTTTGTATTCATCAAAAGAGGTTAAACAAAGTACATTGGCTCTTGAAGTACTCAACTACATACATCCATTGTTGCTAGAGATCACAATATTTGTGTTTTTGTTGCTATTTTACTATTCACAGTCCATTGTTGCTAGAGAATTAGTTGCCCGTTCTGGAATATTTCAAAACTGTTACATAGCTATGTAATAAGCAGTACTTCAATAACCCCGTATCTGGGGGGCTAAATGGCGAGTCACCCTTGGATAAGGGATACCCTTGGATTAAGGGTAGGTGCCTTTGAATTAAGGTACTTGTGTCCTTGAATAAATGGCGAGTCACCCTTGGATAAGGGATACCCTTGGATTAAGGGTAGGTGCCTTTGAATTAAGGTACTTGTGTCCTTGGATAAGGGCATGTAGTGTCTATGCCTTGAAAGAAGGTATGGAACCTACCTTGGGCCAAAGTTAGCCATCACATAAGGGTCATGGAGACCTAGTAGGAGGGCGCACCTACTAGGGTCCCTTGATGCCCCTAAAAAACCCAAGAAGTTATGACCAAGAACCATAAGCTATGGAAGATGTCTTTTGACATTCCAATTACTTGTGAGACTCTTGGCCTTTCCTTTGCCTCCCCTTTTCTCAATGTTTGTGTGGATGTACCATAGTACTTTGGTTGGCCATCTATAAGAGAGGGAGAGGGCACCCAAAGGAGAAGAGATTTCTTGTTACATACCTATGTAACTAGCAGTACTTCAAACCCTATTGGTCCATTCAGTGTTGGGGGCTAAATGGCAAGTTATCATTGGATAAGGGTTATCCTTAGGATTAAGGCTTTGGATAAGGGCAGACAAGTGACTATACCTTGGTCGGAGGTACGGAGTCACGTGACCCTTGGATAAGGGGTACCCTTATGATTAAGGGTAGGTGTCTTAGATTAAGGTACTAGTGTGCTTGGTTAAGGGCAAGTAGGTGTCTATGCCTTGGATGGAGGTATGGAACCTAGAGAGGTGTTAGAAAGTCATTGGATGACTATTTTTCTAAACCTTGGGCATCAACCTTGAACCATATCACTTGAATGGTCTAGGACCAAAGTATACATGCACAACTTGGGCATTGGAACCTAGTAGGAGGGCGCACTTCCAATGGGTCCAATGAGTTCCCAACTCCCACAAGAAAGGCATTCAAAGAGTCATAGGTTATGGAAGGGGTCTCTTGACTTTCCATAAGCCTATGGAAGTTCTTGGAGGTTCTTTAGCTCCCCTAGGCTTCTCTCTCTCTCTCATTGGATGGGCATGGAACTCCGTAGTGCACTGGAGGGGTCCATGGGCCATCTATATGAGGGTAGTAGGGTGCCCATTGGGGGGAGGAGAGATCTCTCTTGCTTGCTTTGCTTATGCTCTAGTGTTGCTACTAGTGTGTAGTGAACTTTCTTCTGTGTAGTATGATTAGGGTTTGGATCTAGCTTGTTATCTATCTTTGTGTTTAAGAGTTGGGACACAGGTGGAGGAGAGGTCCTTGGAGGCTTGCAGGTCCTTACTTGCAGGTGGAGGCATCCTAACTTGGAGTTGGGGAGCATCTTGGAGCTTGCAGATTGCTTGGAGGACATTTGGAGGCTCTACCCTAGATTTGGAGGACTTCCTCATCTCTACTTGTAAAATTTCTTGTGTTGTTGCTTGCTTTTATTCCCTAGTGGAAGGCTCGTGTGTAGAGAGCATAGATTTGGCTTGTCTGTTCTTGAGAATATCACCATCTTTGGTATGGGAATTAGATGGGGGTAGGATCTTGAGCATGCTTGTGATTGTGATGGTAGTGATTGTGGTTTAGCAAGGGGGTGCTAGATAGTCTTGCTTGTGCATAGATCTAGCTATGGTTGGGTGATAAATTCTTGAGGCCATTTGATTGTCTACTTTTCGAAGGATCTTAGGAGCAGAGGAAAGGCACATTGGAGGGCTTTTGAAGCATTGGTGGACATCTACTCAAAGGCTTAATGGGCAGCTCATCCTTGTTGTAAAAGTGATATCAGAGCTTCTTTCAAAGTGAGAATGTTAACTCTAAACCTCTTTTCCTAGTTACATAAAAATCTGCTATCAAATTGCTTTGCTAGTGTGGGTGAAGTAGCACCAATTCTTGTCTCTAGACATTGGTAGGCTTTTCAATAAGATCTATTTTTTTTCTATTGTTGGAAGGCTTTTTAAGCTGAGAATAGAACCGCCAGCATGTAGACACTTTCAATTTGATAGGTAGAAGTAATTAGCTTGAAAAGTAGGTTGAATTTAGAGGTGTTTCATGAAAGTGGAGGTTGAAAATTTCTTGTTTTTATATAGAGAAGTAGAAGTTAGGTCTTTTGTTGGTTGTTTAAATCTGTGGGCCCAGCAAATAAGTGCCCAACTTCATCTTTCAAAAGTTTATTTTTGAAGTTTGGTTTGTGCCTAAAGTGAAGTTACCAAATGTAGAGGTAGATTGGAAGATTGGTGTTGTCTACACACTAAAATTAGTGAGAAATCAACTCATCTTAGACTAAAGCTAACCTTCATTTTAAAATTTTGGTTTTTTTCACAGAACTTCAATGACCTTTACAAAACTTCATAAAACTACAGATCTGATTTTTAGTCTATTTGAACTCTTGGATTAGTGAAAATAGGCCAAAAATTGTGGTTTTTGTAAAGGGAAGTTAATTTTAAATCAAAGGGGAATTCGTTTTGGTTAAAGGTTTGTAAATTAATTCATTTCTTAATTTTTGGATTTAAAGAAAAAAGAGAAAGAATATGCTAGCAACTCCTACCAAAACAAAGGATAGTTCTCCATTCCACATTGCTACAAACATAGATGAAATCATTTTAAAAATTTAATGACTGTAAATGAAAATCTGCCATCAAAATTTAGTAATGGTTCATTATGAGTGATGTTATGGAAAACTAAAAGAGATACCCAACATGTGAATGAAAAGTTGGATGAGTTTTGAGTCATTTTCATGAGATTAAATTTAAAAGTTCTGAACTTTTTTTGGGATTTAAGCTTTATGGTAAGCTTGGATTGAGTTTGTAAAAAAACATGCATTAGCTCACACTAAAGCATTCATAAGCCTATTGTCTTTATCTAGTCTTACTTTCTTTGTTGATGCTTTGAAAACTAGGATTACGATCAAGACACTCTCATGGATCAATCAACCTCTAATCTACCTTTGATTTATCCAAACCTGATAGTGTGGCACAAGCACTACAAATCCTCTACCAACAAATCCAAGAAACAAACCAACAACTACATGAAACTAATTTGAAGAAATTAGACCCTTGAATCTAAGTTGGCTAACCATCGAAAACAAGTAGTGTGAAAGATTTCAGATCATTCAAGATCCAATCCATGTCCCTGATCTTTGGTTACAATAAGGAGCAAACCATCAATCCTACCAATGTAGAAAAATCAGCATCTACATACAAAATGAGATGCAAATTCTAAGAGATACTGATCAAACATGAATCAAAACATAAAATATATTTTTTGTTCGTACAATTACAGTACCCTACTGTATTTCACACGTGTGGAACCAAAAATAGCAATAAATGACCATTCTACACATAAGATTGCAAGATAACATCAAGAGAGTGCACCAATGAGTAGTAGAACCCAAAGAGAACCATGTATAATGATGAAATGAGAGAGAGAAGAGAGAAGATGTGTCCCTCCACGAGTTACATCCTTTTACAGAGTGTCCAAACCCTATTTGGCCACTTGGCTTTCCCTCCAAAATGTAAACCCTACTATTTTGGGTCTAGATTCAATGTATCCAAAGATCAAATTTGAATCTCTCTCAAACTCGACTACCAACTTTCCCACACTTTTAAAAAGTATTTATTGAATGTAATTTAAACTAATATAACTTCAAAAAGTTTATCTCTAAGTCTAAAATGAGTTTTGGTCTCTTATTAACAATCTACCAAAATATGACTAAACTAGACTAAACTAGTTGAAATCTCTCACACTCCCTCTTCAGCTAGTTTTGGCATAGTTTTCACAATAGAACTTTGATCCAACTTTAGAATGATCTTCATCCTAAGTATAGAACCTTAGGCTAAGGTTCTAAAGTATCTTTCATAATTGATATAGAGAATAGTGTCCAAATTGGATGCTTCACTATCTCTTACATCAATTTTACACATCAAGATATAACTAGAACATGAAGAACCAAATAGAATGTGAATGAAATTATTCCTCCATGTTTCAAATTCGAACTCTATGGAAAATTAAATTAGAGCAACCAAACAATAAATGTGGGTGATGACCATTTTCTTGCTTGTCTCCTCCAACTTTGTCCTCTTGATATGTCTCCACCATAAAACTCCATGAATGAGCCTCCATCTCCATCTTGCCACAAGAAACCATCAAACCTTGGAAATCCATGAGTAGGTGAGTACATAGATGAGACAAATCCAGCACCACATGACTCCATAAACCAAGTAGGTTGCACTAGTCCATCTTCAAGATCTACTTGACACAAGAAAATGACCATGAATTCACCAAAAATTGACAATCTCCAAACATTGGCATCAAGTAGCTCAACACTTGAGAACTTGATCATGGATGAATGATATAATGAACCTCCAATAGCTTCATTTCCATTAGCAAAACCAGCCAAGAATGCTAGTACAACTCCAACAATAAGATATTGCAAGACAATGTAGCTAGTTTGTCCATATCTTGACAATTTGCACACATCCACATGAAATAGCTCAACCATGAGATAGAACAAGTAAAGTAAACTTGAACAACACTTTCTTGCTGCTCCTTTGACCTTACTTGACTCTTCAAACACATGCAAAAATATATCCATAACATCTTTGCCAAATAACTTTCCTTTGATGCTCTTGACTAGCTCCAAATTGCCACCTTTCCTTTTGTGTTGTTGAAGCCCTTTGAGGCCAACCTCTTGATCTTCCTCTTGACCATCAAAGTCATTGAACAAACTTTGTTTTCCAAATCCATTACTTGCTTTTATAGTATGAAAACCATGAGAACAAATATTCACTTGCATAGCATCATGTACACAAGAAAATTCTCCAAAACATGTGAGTAAAGCAAAGTGAGTCGCTTCCACTTGCTTACCTTTCTCTTGGTCGTCAAAGATATCAAAGATATGAATATCCTCATACCTGAACCTCTGGAAATACTCCCTCTCAAACATATGATCTAGATCCAACAAGATCTCGTGAATGCTTGATCTTGATCTTCCATAAGATTAGTGAAAACAATGTCACCAATGTCACCATCATAAATCAAAAGATAGATTCCAAATTTTCCATCCAACATGAAGTAGAGTAGGTGAAGATGAGTATCAAACCTAATAAATCTAGCCTTCTTGAGTCCATAACAAACCTCAATAAGCTCACCAATGATATCTCCCTTGCCTTGAAAAAATTGCCTCTCGATTTGCTCCATGTAGTCTTCTCCAACCAACTTTTTGCCATCTTGATCATGAGTGATTAATTCACAATCATAGAATCCTTTGAGTTGATGAAGAGATGTGAGATCCATGCCTTGGATCTTCTTAAGAACCAATATTCCATTGCTCTTTCCTTCATAAGACTCCCTCTTAATGATTGCATCATAAGAAGTAGAAACCTCAAAGACATTAGAAGCCATGAAAAAAATGATTAGTACCTTCAACATAAGGATGATTGAAGTACTCTCTTTTTTCAAACAAGAACTTCTATTCAATGTTTTAGGTAATGACTCATGTGATAATAATTCTTCCTCACTATCATTCACAATGACATCATTCAAAGTACATCCTACTTTGAACTCTTCACATACTTCTCTTCTTCTTGACTTGTGACTATCTCCCTCACCAAGTCTCTTGATAGAACCATTTGATCTACTCTCTTTATGAAGAAATGTGACTCCACTTGCTGCAAAAATGATTTTCTTGGACTCATCACAAAAGAATGTAGAAGAACCACCTCCTTCATGAATGCACCTAGCAACATCTTTTGACATATGATCAAAGAAATCATTAACAACAATCTTTTCCAAGGAAGAACCTTCACCTCCATTGACGAATTTAGCTCTTTCCTAACCTTTTGCATGGTTGCACTTGCATTTGCTTGCTACCTTCATCTCTTTGATTCTTCAAACATTCATTTGCAAAATGCCCTTTGATTCCACAATAAAAGCATTTCAACTTAGACTTGTCTTTTTTTTTGCCAAAAGAGAAAGTCTCACCTTGATCTTGCCCTTTAGACCACTTGCCTTTGCTTTTGCCCTTGAACTTGCCTTTGATGAACATAGCATCCTCTTCAAAATGAGATGTTGATGTAGATTCACCTCCTCTTGATTGAAGCCTATACTCCTCATTCACCAAGATCTCTTGCAAATTTACAATACTTGGCAAAGTCTTTAGAATAGCAAAACTTTGAACAAGATTAGCATGATCATCCAACAAGCCATTAAGTATAATTTGAACAAGTTCTACCTCCTTAATGCTTTCATCAATACATGCTAACTCATCATTGAATGCTTTAACCCTCAAAACAAAAGCATGAGTACTCTCTTCCTTCTTTTGCAAACTTTGAAAGATTTGCCTCCTAAGAGTAAGCACTCTTGATGTAGACTTGGATTCATAAAGCTTTTTCAAAGCTTCTCAAGCCTCCAAAGATGATGTGCACTTACCAACTTCCTTGAGAAGCTCATTGGTAACATTCATCTTAATCATGTGTAGTTTAGCTCTCTTGTTATACCTCACTTGATCTTGAGGTGCTTGAGGTCTCTCCTCCACACCTGCAACAATCTCCATCAACTCATTCATCTCCAATAAGGACTCCATCCTCACCTTCCAAGTAGAATAGTTGATTGAGGTAAGCCTATCATTGTCTTCCAACATGAATCCACCACTTGTAGCCATGTTGCAATGACCTAATCTTCTTCTTTCAACATGTTCCAATGCACAAAGCACTCTCTTGAATGTCAACAAATGAACTCAAGAAGAAATCACAAAGATATGGAACCTCTCAAATCTCTTCTAGCACTTCTAACTAGAAAATCAACACATAGAATAGTGAGATCTTGATCAACCTATGATCTATCCTCAATCTAATGACTGCTCTAGCATTGGTAGCTCCTCCAAATCCTTGATAAAGATGGCTGATCCTTTCATAACCTGAAACACAAGAGCTATGATACCATGTGAAGGATTTTAGATCATTCAAGATCCAATCCATGTCCCTGATCTTTGGTTACAATAAGGAGCAAACCAACAATCCTGTCGATGTAGAAAAATCAGCATCTACATACAAAATGAGATGCAAACTCTAAGAGATACCGATCAAACATGAACCAAAACATAAAATATGTTTGTTGTCTGTACAATTACAGTACCTCACACGTGTGGAACCAAAAATAGCAATAAATGACCATTCTACACATAAGATTGCAAGATAACATCAAGAGAGTGCACCAATGAGTAGTAGAACCCAAAGAGAACCATGTATAATGATGAAATGAGAGAGGGAAGAGAGAAGATGTGTCTCTCCACAAGTTACATCCTTTTATAAAGTGTCCAAACCCTATTTGGCCACTTGGCTTTCCCTCCAAAATGTAAACCCTACTATTTTTGGGTCTAGATTCAATGTATCCAAAGTTCAAATTTGAATCTCTCTCAAACTCGACTACCAACTTTCCCACACTTTCAAAAAGTATTTATTGAATGTATTTTAAACTAATATAACTTCAAAAAGTTCATCTCTAAGTCTAAAATAAGTTTTGGCCTCTTATTGACAATTTACCAAAATATGACTAAACTAGACTAAACTAGTTGAAGTCTCTCACAAGTAGTACCTCCTTCCATTAAAGTATATAAAGGGAAAAAGAAATAGATGAGTCTACAAGTAGTGAATTTATAGCTTAATGTTTGGAATATATATTTTGCCATGAATATATTTTTTGAAAGTGAAAAACTCTCCACCGCCACTATGTTTATGGATGGAAAAGTCTTAGTTTGGTGGGAGTTCAGGCATTAAAATCCCCAGTGAGGAGAATATGCCCCCGCTCTTCGAATCTGATAATATCAGGAGATAAATCAAGGCAGGGTGAACCTGTGCCCTCAGCAAAGGACGAAGACTCTGGAGGAAAATAACATGCCGCCACAAAGAGGTCCCTGTCCAAACCAATATCCTACCCAGCAATACGAATCCATATATATTGTGCATGCTCGTCGTGTCTGATGAACTCGATGCTCGGATGAAGAGACTCTCTGTATAAGCATGCAACATCTCCGGATCCATGACCGCTAGCTGATCTAGTCTCGAGTCCGTATCGGAATCCCATCTGTATCTTGAAAAAATAGGTATTCCTCTCTCTTGACTCTCATGAGTCTCCATAAAGAGCAGTAAATCTCTATCAGTGATGAAATCGATCAAGTCGCTAGCAATGGAAGATGAGTGTAAACCATCACAGTTCCATACTCCAATCCGGAGATGGTGTGGATGGGGCCTCAGGGCACTCCCGAACCCGGGGATCCCAAATCCCTAGCATTGGGAGTTGCTAGGTGCGGTCAAGAAAACGCACTCGTCCATCTCGGTAAATGACTCGTCTGCCAGACTCAAGGGCTGCCTGAAAGGCCTTACGCCTCTCCTCTACCTGAATATATGTGAGGTGGTCGTCTTATAGATAGTGGTACCACGTAGCTTAGCTTTGCACCGCAAAGCATCTCGGCGGCTCTCAAGGGAGGTGAAACGAATAATGAGTGTGGCTGCATCTCTAGTGGTCCTCCATGCGGTGTCCAACCCCTCTGTCCTATGCCCGAGAGTGATGTCGAGAAAGCGTTTGGCTTTAGCCAATGCATCCTGTGTATCTAGAACTCCATGAACTCTAATATTGTGGGCTTTTTGGTCTTGAGATTTCTCTTCCAAGATGGTGGCTGAGATAATCGAGGAGATGGGAGTGCTGGGTTTGGTGCTCTTTTTCAAAACTGATGCCCAGGAAAGGTCCTCTTCGTGTTGCTTCTCAATCTTGGTTTCTAGCTCCCCGTAGCATGTTGGTGGTGGATTCCGAAGTTGCGGCATGTTTGATTCCGATGGATTGTTCGAGTGAGGCAACCTTGGACAATAACTTCTTCTCGTTGATCAAAGAAGTAAGCGTTCCTTTTAGTTGTGAAATTTCATGCCGCAAAAACTGAAAATCTGCCTTGAATTGATCAATCTGCCAAGATGAAAAAAGTTTAGTTGATTTAGAAGGCGTATACGGAATATTGGCCTTAGACTGTGATGCCGGGAAGGAGGAAGAGTGAGCAATGGTCGGTGTGGAAAGAATAGGGTCAGAAGACGGAAGAGGAGCCGAATCAGGGGAGTAGCCATCAGAGAGGGGGGTGGGAGTAGTAGCAGGAGAGGGAGATGAGTCATCGAGGGGGTGAGGTGAAGTGGCAGGGGGGGGGGCTGGAATGACTATGAGAGGAGGTGAGAGATCAGCAAGGGGGGGGGTGAGGGATCAGCGAGGGGGTGAGGTAAGGGGGCAGCGAGAGGGGGGGTTGGGGTGGCAGCGAGAGGGGGTGAGGAGGGTGGATGGGTGGAGGGGTCAGTGAGGAGGGTGGGTGAGGGCGTGGCAGCTATAGGAGAGGGATCAGTGAGGGGGAGATCGGGGAGGTCAGCGAGGGGGGGGGGGGGGGGATGGAACAACGAGGGGGTAAGGAGAAGGAGCAACGAGGGGGGAAGGGACATCGAGGGGGGGAGGTGAATGGTGAGCGAGGGGGGTAGGTGAGGAGGTGGTAGGGGACCTTGAGGACCTACAAGCAGGGGCGCAAGGAGGAGGGGCCATGGTGTTGAGAGAGGGCAAGGGCAGGGCCTAGGACAGGGCAGCAGCCATCGTTGGAGGAGCAGCCATCACTGGAGAGGGGGAGGGAGAGAGCTGGCAGGACCTAGGAAGGGCAACAGCCATCGTTGGAGAGAGAGAGAGAGAGAGAGAGAGAGAGAGAGAGAGAGAGAGAGAGAGAGAGAGAGAGAGAGAGAGAGAGAGAGAGAGAGAGAGAGAGAGAGAGAGAGAGAGAGAGAGAGAGAGAGAGAGAGAGAGAAAGCTTTATTAATGTAAGACAGAAAACGTACATGTCAAGTATGTGGTAACCATGAGAGCGTCTAAAGCGTCTCCAAAACTGTAATAAAGAAAATGTCTAGTACAACCTAGGCTAAGTACATAAATGAGAAAGCCTATGCATGAAAGTCAAGTGTGTTTATGACAAGATGTTAGGTCTGTGCTGGTGTTGTAGAAGGATGTAATGCGAGCTGTAACATCGAAAAGGCCTGGGGCTCGCTGGCGTCGTCTATGAGCATGAATATGTGTAGTGCGTCTCTGTATAGGAGTTTTGTGGGACGTGTAACTCTCGTGGTCACTTGAGGCTGGGTGGTGCGTCATCTTTGCGTCCTGGGAATGTCGTCGTAATCACTGTCAGTCATGTCTGCAACAGGACGTGGTCTCCTTCGTGAGAAGAAGGATGTGATTTGAGAACAACCATGTTTCATGCCAATGGTATTCCAAATAAGATCTGAGATGCCAATGTCAATCCAAAAACAGCCAAGGACTCTCCCTTAGAGTGCCATCATTGCCAAGATTGTGTCAGTAGAAAAACCAAGATCACGTAGCCGCTGGATGAGAAGGATCATGGAACAGAGTCGAAGGCTTTCCTGAAGTCAACAAAACAACAGTAGACCTGCTCTTTCCTATGTCTGGCCTCTTCAATAATGGTCCGAAGGGTGAAGATGTGATCTATGGTGTAGTAGCGTGCTCTGAAACCCGCCTGGCCCAATGCATGTAATTTTCTAGATTCTGCTTCGGAGCTGACTGCTGACTGGAGGATGGTGCCGTATAGCTTAGCAATGATATGCCCAACCATAATGGTATGATAATTCCCAGGGTCCATGGGGTCACTAGTTTTGTGGATGGGATGAATAATGTTGGTACACTAGGCAGGAGGAAGGGAAGCCGGAGACAACTCCTCGATTGAGCAAAGTGGCGAGGGTAGGTGATAGTGTATCTGCAACATGGATAAGGAGGTCCGATTCGAGGTCATCAATATCGTGGGTGCGACAGGTTTTCAGTCTCTTGATGGCTGTCAGGACCATGTCCGAAGTGAAGAAAGTGAAGTGGTCGGCCGAGGAGAGATGGAGATGGGTGTGTCTGTGGGCACAGTATATAAAGTAGTGGCATATGTAGTCTAGGTATGAAGGTCGTTGAGGGGAGGGGGTGGGGTACGGGGAAGGAATTCCCTGCAGAAGGCACTAGTGGAGGAATTGCAAAGGGAATCGACTATGTAGCACTAGTTACAAGTACCATGTATCTACTATCATCATTCAGGTTTGTTCAACAAGATAAGCCTTTGCTCATAGCTCAAATTTCTCAATGCTACTAGAGGTAACGAGACTACCAGTCTCGACTCTCAATGCACAAACATGGGGGAGAGGGAATGTTACATACCCACAAAGGCCCGTGACAACTTACCTAATGTGATGGTCTCCTTATCAAGGACATAACATAGGACTTTGGACTACCACGCTATAGATTTGTGTTTCTTCGCAGCAACTTGCTATTGAGACAAGATGCTTCCATGGCATCTCATGTGTCGATAGGATATATCAGATGTGTTCTTTGGGGGAGGTTGAGTTGGAGAAGCGCTTTATTTTCAGATGTCCTATTTACTATGAGATTCATGGGAGATACTCTATTTACTATGACAACTCTTTGTCACCATAGTAAAGGCTTTAGAAACTACATGGAGGATTACAAAAGAGTAGAGCAAAATTTGGCATTACAACGATGGGCTAAACTGTGTGAGATAAAAAAAAAATTAATGGATGAGGATCTAGCGTATATTCAAGTAGAATGCTGCAAAACCGTCCAGGAAGCTAAGGACTCTGGACGATATGTGGTTTATCGAGATGGACAAATTAGGTGTCTTGACCATGGCTCCACCAGTGGTATAGGTTCTAGAAGTTAGGGATTTGGGAATATAGTTTAACACTTGATCCAAATGTGTAAATTGAAACTAATTGACTTTGCACCTCTGCTAAATGCATGCAAAACTATTACAACACACATTGTATTATCCGGTCATGAATACTCGATCATTAAATAATTATGCAGTCAATATTTGTGTTGATCTAGTCATCGTAGATACTTTGTTTGTACAAAACAAAAAACATAGACATAGATTTGTACACTGAATTTCGTATGCTGGATAATTATGAGTTTGCATAAACTATTATAATATATGAAAGATATCTAAAGCTCAAAAACATCACCATACACAATATAGACAATACACATATATGCAACATATTCAATACCATGACTTGTATGAGTTATAACATGTTATTATGTGTACATGTTATAATGTGTTCTTCTGTGTATCCATTATAACATTATATAGAAATCAAAATTTAAATATAATATCTTTTATTTGAATATGTAATGAAATTCTATAAAATGACGTAGTGCATCTCCCTATCATAACTCTTGGCACCTTCACTATTGATATGTTAGATGAAAACAAATATTCAAATGCATTTTAAAATTGTATGCAACAATTGTATGTAGTAGCTGATTGGACAACATTTGGACAAACAATTTGAGAAGGTTTTTGGGACATGGATTTCAAAACCATAAAAAATGTGGCTAAAGAATCTGGTATGAGGTTATGTAGAGGATAGGGGTTGAGTTGGGGGCCATTCTTCTAGGTATTCGAGAGTGCTTTTGGGTGGAGAATATGTCCTTTGTAAAGGAAAAAGATCTTACTCATGGTTAAGAGAAACAGTTGATAGATAAAGCAACTCCCATAAATGTGCTAAAGTGAGCTATGCATGAAAGAAATGACATTCCTAGAGGAAAACCTCTACCATGGGAGTTTTGGTTGCTAGGAAGGACCAACATGCTCATGGGGAAGAGAGATGTTTCATGCAAAACTACAAATGCTTGTTAATGATGAATTGCAAAATTCTTTCTTCTAACAATGCTTTCCCTTAAAAAAAAACTAGATATATCCAAACTTCATTTTTGGAAGCTGCTTTGATGTTCTTGTAATCAAATTCAATTTATGTCTCCTCACCTATGACAAGACAAGTTTTTTTGCTGATTCCCATGGGAAATGGAGTTATACTTCGGTCACTTTTTTCTTCTAATGTTTCACTATTGCTATGGAAACAAGATGAAAAGTGAGCTTTTCCTCTATCTTCAAATGCTAGTCAGATAGTTGCTCACCACTATTCTAGCTTGCATTAACATGTAGCATGGAAAAGGTTGTAGATTTCAGATTTGGGAAATGTTGTTTGATCCAACTTGTAGCACCCACAAAAAAGTGTGCACTTCTCTCCAACTGTTTGGCTAAGGTTAATTTCCAATACATCTCAATTGCCACAAAAACTCACGATTATTGTGAGATGAGTGGAGAAAAGAGTGTATGAGTTTTTACATAAATACATGTATGACTCACCATCGTTGTCATAAAATTGGAGGATATTAGTATGAGTTGTACATGAATAGACATCAATGATATTGAAGAATTAACATGGGCATCCTTTATTGGTAGTTTGAGATAATGGGTCCAAGAACAAAAAGTTCCATTGCCTTTATAGTCTTTCTTTTTTAGTAAATTGTCATCTTTATTTTCCTCCATAAAATACCTTAAGTTTGTGCAATGCAGCTTGGTGGTGGCAATGTTTCTATCATGCAAGTATCAGGTTTCATTTCTATGGTTGCATGTTGGTAGGAATGTCTTGTTGACTCATGACTAAATCTGGCTTTAGATTGTTTATTTTGCTCTTAGTGGGTGGTTAGTTCTTAATGGGTTGAGCTTAGTCGTGTTGTGGGAATGCCATTGGCACTTGGAAATGAATGTAAATTGATATAGGAAATCTGGTTGGTCACAAAGAGTGCCATCATTAGGCAATGGAGTCTTTGAAAAATTGCACTAGAGAATATTTGGGCTCGTTCGCAAGTTCCCAAGGTGAATGTACACAAAAGCCGTTGTAGCCACTGATTCTAAAATATCCAATTATTCATCTTTTGTGTACATGCATGCACATTGCATTTGATCAATGCTTGTCAAGTGAATTATTATCTTATGGCCTTGGATACCAATTTGGCCTTTTTCCTTTGCACTTCCATTATGATCTTGATTTGAAATGATTTCGATCGCGTGCTTTAATTAACAGAGAATTTTTGAATCTTTTGAGGATTTTTCATAAAAAATTTCATGTTTATCATGGAAATATTTTGTTTGGTTCAATACTTGGCATGCCAAATCATATAA